>VCAZ01000217.1:0-192500 GCA_005784505.1 Bagarius yarrelli
GAACTCTGTTAGCCCCTGGCTCGATCTGTGCACATTCCAAACAACTTTGTTTTACTGCTTTAACGTTCCACCGGTAACAAATCTCACTTTGTGCGGCGGATTCACACGTCGTAAATCTGCGTACTGTGTGGCAGACTGTGAGGAAAGGAGCCATAAAACTCTGTTCTGCTTTACCATGAATCACCTGAGTGCAGGAGTCGGTCAATGGTGCCTGTTTAAACCGCTGTAAATCTGCTACACGTCTAGCCGAAGCGTGTGAGGTGAAAATAATGCTTTTCAAAGTTTACCAGGATGGCGAGAAAAACAAAAAACATCTAGGAACTGTGTTTTTCTTATCCAGAGAGACTTAAATTTATCTAATTTGTATAACCCCAGCTAAGCAGTTGAGGGTTAAGGGCCCTGTTCAGGAGCTCAGCAGTAACACCTTGGAGTTCCTAGGCCTGAAACCCATGAGCTTCCAGTCAGTAGTCCAATAGTTTAACCACTGAGCTACCACTTTTCCCCAGATTATTATTGAGAAAAGATCCAGAAATGTCCAAACTGACAGGAAGTGAAACTGATAATAACTTAAATAATCACTCTTTATGATCGTGGTGAGCAGAAAAGCATCTCAGAACACAACAGGTTGAGCTAAAAGAGCAGAATAATGAGAGTCCACCACCTCGCTGCCAGGCCAGAGACAAGTCTTGAGGCAGACCTACATTGAATCCTGAGCGATAGTGGGACCAGTCAGGTGGGACTTATGGATCTGATAGTGTGTGGTGCAGTTTATATACATACATTATCCTCATCTTGATTGAAACTAAAGTCACAGCCTAATAATTGGACTGCTGATCGGAAGGATTTCAGGTTGAATCCTAGGACCACCAAGTTACCACTACCAGGCATTTATTATAATTCTCTTACTTTATTCTTTTTTTTTTTTTTTTTTTTTTTTTTTTTTTTTTTTTTTTCCCCCTAATTTTTTATTCCTGCATTGCAAATAGCATCTTTAGCATGCAGCGGCTAAACTGTAAGGCTAAAAAAAATGTGACACTCTAATTTAAGCTTCTCTTCATAAACCTTCTGGATTGTTTTTAGATTTTAATGTTAATATACTTTCTGATATTATTCATGCGTGTCTAAATTCTTAAAGTCTGCCAAGAAACCCTTATATGTCCCACAATCTCATCCGAAATCTAAATGTGAGTCTTAAAGTTCCTGTTTATTGGTAATAGAACCAGTTGCTACCTGATATTAAAAGTGCGTCCTATATTTCTGGACTTTAAGACACACTTCAGATCTTCTTGAGAATTTTCTTGACCATTGGTTTTATGATTATTATTATCAGCTTTGTGTTCTATCCTATTTTTATTTAGATTTTATCTAATTTTGTAACATTTGGTGTGCAACATGTTGGTCTACTGTAACTTACTGGAACGATCTACCAGATTGGAGATAAACCCAGATGGCTGTGTTTATTGAATACGCAATAAACAGGCAGTAAATGGAGACTTATCAGAATAATACTGGTTACCGGAGACTAGTGGAGAACTCAGGAGTGAAGGTGAGGTTTAACAGACCAGGAGCTGGGGAACCAGGAACAGAGGACACTGGAGACTTGGTCACAGAAAGCGAGAAGGTAGGAGCAGTGATCATTGAAGCATGACTGTGAGAAAAGGAAACCACAAGGAAGGATTCTAGCATATTCTCATATGAGACCAGACGGTGACTGAGTGCTAAGTGAGCTCTTTTATTGAGAAGTGAGAGTGATTGAAGGAATGAATAACAGGTGGGACTATTTAGTATTCTGGAGATTGTGTAAGTTGAGTAGCGGAGGGATTTGATGTTACTATTATGCTAGTGATTTTTTTTTTTTTTGCTGATGAGATGGCCTAAAGGAAGATTCTTAACTTTAGCCTGCTCATGTCTGGGTTTGTAACAAGTTCACTCAGTAGCTGGTAAATAAATGTACTGCAATTCCACGTTTGAATGTTTTTTCCCCCTGAAGAGCTGCAGTTTGTTGCTGTGTCTTAGCTGCTGCAACTCAATCAGTTTTTAAAACGAGCGCACCATCTGTTCAAAACTGCACTCATCTGTCCTCGGGTTAGGCTATATTTTATTGCACGCCGCTACAACTAAAAATACCCAGCTTTCTTTTTGATAGCTGCCTACACCAGTTTTTTGCATTGCAATTAATACAGACCAACACGTCCATTTTATTGGGTACGATTAACTTAAGCATTAATTGTCAATTTCATCCCGGAGAACAGAATATTAGAGATATTGGCATTTGGCAATCATCCAACAGCTAAAAAATTCAGGTAACGAGCAGCTTTAGACACCCAACTGCTAGTTGGAGAAGCAAACGCCACATTAAACACCATAACATCCGCCCAGAAACCCGTGTGTCACTCGATAGCTAGTCAGACATGCGCGTTAGCAAGTGGAGTCGTCTGATCTCCAAGGTAAATACTGTACATTATACTTAATAAAACCAGTTTATTCCAGTACATCCTATTGGATTGGTTTTTTTTTAATACAATATTGTTATTTATAAGTTTATTTTTCTTATTTAAAAACATGTAACAGAAAAAAATGCGGTGTTTTTTGGGGACCCGGAACAAATTAATGGCATTTCAATTCATTTCAATGGGAAAATTGTAATTTGAGTAATTTGATGTTTGAGCTCCGTCACAGAACAAATTAAACTCCTAAGTCAAGGCATTCCTGTATAACTAAGCAGTTGGAATTAGGAGGCCTTCCTTAGGAGCCCAGTAGTGGTAGTCTGGTGGTGCCGGTACTACCACTTTCCAGCTGAATTTTGGAACTCAGTAGAAGTGTATAAAGAGTACATGTATGTGTGCGTATATGTGTGTGTGTTGTTAAGTAAAAAGTGTATAATGTCCTCTTGGTAGCACTAACAAGCAATCTGCTTGTAAAAAAAAAAAAAAAAAAAAGCAATTACAGTTTCATTTTCTGATAAATGTAGTTTTTTCTGGCTTACGGTTTACTGTTGTACTGAACATGGAGATTTTATTGTAACACTACACATTGTACATAATGTCAAGAGCAAGACATTCCATCCAACCATCCATTATTCATACTGCAGCAAACTTGGACTCAATCCCAGGGGAACTGGGTGAAAAAGGGAGGCGACAGTCAAATATAAAAATTGCATGGCACAACCACACACACACACACACGCACACACACTACATTTACATTTCTGGCATTCGTCAGACGTCCTTATCCAGAGCAACTTACATTTATCTCTTTTATGCAACTAAGCAATTGGAGGTTAAGGGCCTTGCTCAGGGGTCCAGCTGTGGAAGATTGAATCCTGATCTTTTAATCAGCAGTCCAAAACCTTAACCACTGCGCTACCACTTTTCCCTGCACTACCACACACACACATACACATACACACTACATTTACATTTCGAGCATTTGGCAGGACGTCCTTATCCAGAGCGACTTACATTTATCTCTTTTATACAACTGAGCTATTGGAGTTTAAGGGCCTTGCTCAAGGGTCCAGCTGTGGAAGATGGAATCCCGATCTTTTAATCAGCAGTCCAACACCTTAACCACTGCGCTACCACTTTCCTTTGCACTAACACACACACCTATTTACCTACCATGGACATACAAGTAACCTATAGTGCATGTATTTGGACTGGGGGAAGAAATTGAAGGATAACATGCAATCTTTACACACAGGATAGAAGCAAAAATCAAACCTCCAACCCTGCAGGTGAGGAGATTATTATTACCGACAAATCCCACCAATAGTGGGAATATCGACTTCGTTACATTTACTTGAGTAGATTTTTGGCCTTACTTTTACTCTCACTCAGGTTAATTTTTAATCGCAACAATTTTACTTCGCTACATTTAATGCCATTCCTTTGTTATGATAAAATGTTAATGCAGTTTTAATA
Organism: Bagarius yarrelli; assembly: GCA_005784505.1. NCBI lineage: Eukaryota > Metazoa > Chordata > Actinopteri > Siluriformes > Sisoridae > Bagarius > Bagarius yarrelli. The sequence continues at coordinate 3,924 of VCAZ01000217.1, forward strand.
ATTAGTTTACATGTAATGGTACTCCACTGAGGCGAGACGTATTTGAACCCAAGTGCAGTTTTTTTAACAAGTGACTATGTACAAGATCAGAACTAGACTAGACTTAACTTGATTAAATGGAGACACAAACATGAACATGAACACACTAGCGTGGAACTTGGCATCAACAAGAACTCACCAAAGTGGTACATAGACAAACATAAACCAATAATCCACAAAAGACAGGGCAAACAAAAGGGCTATAAATACGCAGGAAACTCATTAACAAAAACAAGGCACACCTGAACCAATGAACAACAACTGACTAAACAAACTAACGAAAACAAGACACAAGGACAAAGGGAAGCACATGACAGGAAAACATAAGGGCAAAACAGGAAGTTACCAAAACAATAACATGACTAAAGCTAGCTTAGCTAGCTAGCATAGCCTAGTTAGGTAGCTAGCAAGCTTAGCTAACACAAACAGAACATGAAACAAGAACCTTACATTACATACGTTCCGTATAAAAGGTGCCGGACCTCGCGATAGACTGCAGTCGACTGACGTACGTACGTGACACCCGCTTATTTTTTAAATGTCAAAATAATGACCGCAGTGGGTAAAGAAGTGAGAATATTAGCAGAGACAGAAACACACACGACCTCACATTAAATTAATTATTACAATTCCGTAATGTGATGTCCTCCATGTGCTTAAATATCAGTGATCTCAGTGTAAAGGAATTCCAGCTCCAACCTGAGCTTTAATGGTGATTCTGTAACTATGGACACTTTAATCTTACTGTAAATACTATAAAATCTCACACAATTAATACTTCATGTCCGTCTGACTCCCACCATGACCTAAAAGCATCATAAGGTTATTATGTCTTTATATACGGCTCTACACTTTAAACCGAAAAAGAAAACTTCCACACAGAGCTTCAAAAAGCATTTATTAAACAGAACACAGAAATAAATGCTATATTTTTTTATAATGATGTCTTAAGGGGTTGTTCTTACTGCAGAGGAAAGAAAAACGTATTTTTCCGGTTTCCATTAGCTTTATCTTCAAGCTTTTCCACAGAGAAGCCGCCTCACCGTAGGTGTTGTTTACCGAGTATAGTCAACGTAATGAACTCTCTGAAGTAAGAAAATTGCTTTAATTACGCCCCGCAGCACAAAAGCAAATAGGATATTAAAAGCAAACCATCCCGACATAGAAAAGTCCGCTGTCCCATTGTGTAAATGTAAAGAGCCGAGTCTCCGTCTTTCCACAATGTCCCCTGCTTAATGGGAGCTAATGACTGTTCCGAGATATTAAGCTTGTAATTACCGCATTAACATTAACTCTGCATTATGTCTATGTTCAAAGAGCAACAGCAATTTAAATATTGCAATCAGCTGCTGATTATGAAAACGATGTATCGTTTGTACTAAAATAGCCCCATACATCAGGGACCGATCACTCATTAACACTCATACAGAAGATATCTTACAAAACGTGCGAGTGTCTGAGGGTGAGACACTTGAACATCGCATCTATACAGTATTGTTTTTTTAAACATCCTAGTCCTGTCTCACTCTACCTCCTATAATATTCTTTACACTTCTGTGCAGGTTCTCCACTTCCCAATTCGTAATTCTCACTGTGGGGATTTGAGTTTATTTAGTTAGTGAGATCAGACACTAATGTTGAGCTGAGGAGGTCTGGGGTGCAGTCGGTGTTCCAGTTCAGGAGTCAGGGATCTGTGCAGAACATTGTATAAATAAGGTAAAAATGTAAGTCGCTCTGGATAGGGGGATCTACCCAATGGCAGAAATTTCAATATGCTGGACAAAAACCAGTCCAATCCAGAGAGAGTAATTCTTAAAACTTACAGCAAAACTCAGTCCTGGAGGGTCGGGGTGTTCTGCAGAGTTTAGCTCCAACTTGTGTCAACACACCTACCTGTAAGTTTCAAATATACCAAGCAAAGATCTTAATTAGTTGGTTTAGGTGTGTTTGATTAGACTCTGAAGGACACCCCGACCCTCCAGGACTGTGTTTGGATGTACCTGGTTTACAGGACTTACTGTAAGATCTGCTTCCCAAAGTCTAGGTACCAGATACTACAGCACACCTTTAGAGGTCTTATAGAGTTCAAGGCCTGAAGAATTAGATCTGTTTTGATGTCACAAGGTGAATCTACACAATAAGGGGCAGGTGGATTTGATGCCATGGTTGATTGGATTGATGATGGCAAATCAATGACATGAACATAACTAACGGAATTTTATCACATAAATACAGATTCTTTTTTTTTTTTTACAGTTTTATACTCGATTGATTTTTCAAGAAGTAGTGCTGTTCACTTCTGTAAATCTATTAAACTGATTTAATAGATTCTTCAATAGATTCTTTTCTTAAACAGATCAATAAAGAAGGTGGTAGGGCAGTGGTTAAGGTGTTGGCCTGGTTGGCCTAATTAGAAGATCCGGGTTAGATTCCCAGTGCAACCAATTTACCATTCTGGGCCCCTGAGCAAGGCCCTTAACCTTTTATTGCTCAGCTGTATAAGGGTGTCTGCCAAATGCTACAAATGTAAATGTAAATGCAATAAACCCAACTGAATAAAAATGTCATTACAGATTGCTTTCCACTGTTCCATCGTCTTTGCCTGTTCCTGACAGAAGGCAGACATCTGAGGGATGAGAAACCTTCCGGATGCTGGTTTCCACCAAATCTGCAACCTCCTGATTTCACTAGGATAAAGGAACCAGGATGGCGTCAGGACTTTTGGATCTGAGTTATGATCCAATTACTGAAGTAATGTCAAATTTCCAATGTGAAATAGAAGATGCCATTTGAAAAGTCATTCTAGTCATTTTGCCTTTACTGCTATTGAGAGGAAAAAGGGGACAAGGTCAAAGACACCGCAGCTAATTCATCCCGCTTCACTGATAGCTGACATTTGATTAAATGGTAATGAAACGATAGAAATAAAATATTCAGGTGTCTGAAATTGAGACCTAAAGCTGGAGCTGCAGGAATACCATGTCTTTTTCATCTTCCGACTCGTCTTTGCTGCAGTATTTTGCATATTTATGCTTGTTCTTGTCAGATAACGTCAAGGTTGGCCTTGCTGTATTCATTAATTAATTCAAATCGACAGTCTTTTGGTTGTTGCCCTTTCACACAACCTAGAATTTCCACTCACCTTCAGGAAGCTGTAAAAGCAGGGAAAAACGACGTGTTAGCTTAACCTTCTGACACTCTTATATATATCTGTGCTTCCTAGCCAAACTGATATTAGCTTAACAGCGCCGATAAATTGCTAAATTTGACAAAAAAGCTGCGTTATGACAAATATATTGCTTGTAATTATCCTCTGGAAAGCCGGAGTGTAAAATATTGTAAATGCGCTACAGTGAGCCTTGATATTAGCCTGTAATTAATGTGTCCAAACAGAGCTGATTTAACGTCCTGTGTGTGTTATTACGAGGGATGAGACACGTTGTTACACTCGGGAAGACACACTTTGATGACAGGCACATTAAAATGACCAACAGCAGCATCGTCAGCTTGATTATGAGCTTCTAAATGAAGCAGAATGTGTGTGTGTGTGTGTGTGTGTGTGTGTGTGTGAGAGTGGGTGGTGGCGGCGGCTCAGGAGTCAATGTCTGTTCATCAGTGTTGCAACGGTACATACTGGTATTAAAGACATAAATAAGATTTTTAGAATATGATAAAACAGACAAATGTTAAAGTGTGTTTTTTTTATTTGGATTATTTATAGTGTGTGTTAATGCAGCACTGTGATACCGATCTGGCTCTCATGCAATAATAAATCTTATTATTAAAAAAAGTGCTTATTTTTGTAATCACAGCATCGTCATTGTTACTATAAAAGTGTTTATTTATTTCGAATAGGATTAGGAATAAATTCTATGTTCATATGTATTTGGACACCTGATGGTCATATCCATGTCTGCTTTTTGACCTTAAATGTAAATATAAATGCCTTTATTTTGTCACATATAATTTTCATTTCATCACAGCAGACTGAAATTTCTTATTGAGTTGGGGGTCAAAGCACAGGGTCAGCTATGATACAGCACCCCTGGGGCAGGAAGGGTTAAGGGTCTTGCTTAAAGGGCCCAACAGTGGCTGGCTGGTGGTGGTGGGGCTTGAATCCAGCTCTTCTTGGTCTTTAGATCAGTACCTCAGGCTGGTGGTGATGAGGCTTAAACAGCAGTCTTATTGGTCTTCAAATCAACAACTTAGGCTGGCAGTGGTAGGGCTTGAATCCAGGTCTTTCTGGTCTTCAACAAGTTAGGCTGACGGTGGTGAGGCTTATTCCAACAAGTTAGGCTGACGGTGGTGAGGCTTATTCCAGGTCTTCCTGGTCTTTAGTTTAACAATTTAGGCTGACGGCGGTGGGACTTGAATCCAGGTTTTCCTGGTCTTCAGATCAAAAACTTAGCACCTTGACCATTTGAGACACCACTGCCCCTATTCCAGATGTCTCCTTCCCCCTCCTATAATAACTTACTGGAAATTCTTTTCAACAGATTCTGAGTGTATCTGTGAAGTTCTGATCATTCAGTCAGTTCACTGACAAGTTTTTTAATATATTATATAATTTTTTTTTTAATAATTAATATTTTATTCCTGGAATTTGGCAGACGTCCCTTATGCAGAACCACTTACATCTATCTCTTTTATACAACTGAGCAACTTGGTGGTGCTGAAAATCAAACCCTGATCTTCCAGGTATCAGTCCAACACCTTAACCACTAAGCCACCACTTCCAACTATGCATTTAATTATCTCTAATCATCACATTTTTTTCTTGGTTGCACTTTTTCCAGTAGTGTACAATATGTTCATGAAACTTTATGGTACTAAAGGGGTAATAATTTGGGTAGGACACCACTGAAGGCCCATATAGCTGCAGCACTGTTTTTATGTAAGAAATTGTAATGCCAAAGATTTTGCTTTTACTACTAAAACAGTTAGTTCTAAGACGTCCATGTTCCCTAGTCAGATTTAGGTTCTCGTTTGGTAATTGAGAGACTGTGTGATTGAGAGATTGTCTACGTGAGAGACTGTCCTGGGTTTGAATGCCTGCTGTGATGTACAGTATGTGTTGTGCTGTTTTCTGTGCACTAGGTGGCATGCATGCTTAATGCTGATGGATCCTATACATCATTGGTTGACAAGTGAAACGGAAAGAACTCAGTGTTTTGCCTAAGGACACATTTTCAAACGGCATTTAAACCTGCTGTGGAGACAGAAAGATGCAAACGGATCCTATTAGAAAACCTAAACCTTAAACAGATTCCAAAAGATCCTGAAGAGCCCAAAGAATCTAATTTGAAGAGTCGAATCAAATGTTTGATATGTTATGCAGATGTAAAGCTTTATAGACGGTGTGTCTCATAGCGACAGCTCTGGACAGGTCCCCTCCCTGCCAGCAGAGGACATATTGTCCTACATTACATTTATGCAATAGGCAGACGCCCTTATCCAGAGTGATTTTTAAAGTATATATGTCTTTTATACAACTGAGCAATTGGTGGTTAAGGGCTCTGTGTCAGAACATGGTATAAATAACGATAAGGGATTTGGGATTGTGTCTGGACCAACACTTCTTGGTCCAACACCTTGATGTATCTATAGAGATGCATCAAAACCGCTTGACTTAATTGCTATCAGGATGTGAAGAGACTTTTACCCAGCAGAATGAAAAAATGCTTCTGAAGACCATCACTTATTGCACCTTTGTAGGTTTTCTTCAAATAGTCAGGAGAGACACAATGTAAGGGGACACAAACAAAGCACGACAAAATCATGTTTTGTATTATCTACTTTTCTTTGTTTTTTTAAGGTTGAATTGCAGATATAGTAAATCCGAATTACGTTCATACTACCCATAATCCTACTGTAAAGAAGATACTTTTATCAACAGTCGGTATGTACATACTAATCCAAATGTAGTACATACTCGAGTGTCTGACACAGCCTGTGTTTTTCTATCTGAAATAAACCTGTTAGTCGTGACACTTTTTTTAAAACCTCTCACTATTATTTCCGGCTATTACACACACAAAAAAAACCCAGTATAAAGTATAATTACCTCTTTGTTCTGTTCCTGCATTATGAGAACTGCAATTAAACGTCCCTTTGGCTTCACTGTGTCTATTCACTTTCCATCAGTGTGTGTCTATAAAATACTACCATTGTCTTCCTTTTTCTTCTTTCTGTCTCACAAGTCATTCTGGCCTAAAGCTTGTTATATTTCAATGATAGAATATTGTGATATTTTAACGATTCAGTCAAATACACAACTGTGTCACAACAAAATTCAATTCATCCATCCATTTTGTCTGAAACAGATGAGTATCGAATTGAGTAGCGTGAATAAGAGAGTGAAACAGGAAGTGCTGTACATAAACACATGTAATGGCTTTGTAAGAAAAGTATAACTGAATATGGAGTCTGAGGAAGCTCATTGGTTAAGGTTTGGGCTGCTGATTAGAAGGTGATGGGTTCGAGTCTCAGAACTGCTCAGTTGTAAATTCTCCGGATAAGCATGTCTAGAAATAGTTCTGGGAAAGATTTTTGATGATGTTCTGAAAGCTAGACAATCCACATGGGGACCCAGTCTCATCACGGCTTTCTAGTGCAGAACTTACCAAAATGTCCCGTTGATGCATCTGAGTGATTGCTCCTTCACTGCTAAAACCAAATTTACTGGCATTCCCAGCACCACCAAGCTACCACTGTTGCAAGGTCCTGAACCCCCCTAAGTTGCTCTGAGTCAGGGTCTTTGCCGAATGCTGCAAAGGACCCATCAAGGGCTGGTAAATTAGCCCTTAATTCATTCTGCAGCAGGACAATGACCCCAAACATACCACCCTACCATACCATACCACCGAAGTCATAAAGAACCATCATCAGCATCATAGAGAAGAAAAGGAAATCCTGGAAATGTTGGTTTGGCCTCCACAAAGCTCTGACCTTAATAGCATTGGATTACATAAAAGGACACCAGAATTTGGGGCAGCCTACATCCAGAAATAATTTGTGGTTTTGGGTTTTTTTTTCTTCTGTTCATTTACTTTTTTTTTTTAATTTGATTGATTAAAATAAACTATTAACACTTAATTTCTTCACTCCTACCTAAAGATTTTACCCAGTACTGTCTATGCAATATATTATATACATGAGATATTTATCAAATGTGGTAGCAACTAACTTTTGATTAACACCTTAAGGACAGTGTCTTAACTGGGTTCTTTGGACATTTGCACTTAAAACTTGGGGGTTATTGGTTTGCTTTTCCTGTTTTTAATCAGCTCTTTGGATAAATCCATGTGTTTATGATTCATTAAATCCCAGAGTAACCAAGAACGTACTGAAGGATTGCATTAGTCTGGTGAAAAAGACTCCGTCACCAGTTTATCTGTTGTTCTATTATACAAGCCAAGTTTATTAATTCAGTCTCTCCATTTAAAGTTACAAACAAATAAAATATTTCTTATGTGTAATTTGTTTTTATAACCAAAACTAATCAGTAGATTACTTGGTAATCACTACCAAGCTGGCTTCCATGGAGCTCACTTCAGAGAGATGGATAACGAATTGATAATTAATCGCGGTGATTTAATTAGGAACAGATTACAAAAATAAGTGAGTGCTGATTTAAACAGGAAACCAATAAAGTCTGGTGCACAGCCTGGAACGACACAAAGCTTTTCTTCAGCACAAATTTCGCCAGTGTAATTCATCAGGTAGCCCAAAAGTCCCTACAGAATCTGTATTTTTACTCACAGACATTTGTACAGTTTTTTTATCCTGAATAAGTCAAACTTAAAAAAATATAAATAATAGGAGCTATAAAAGACGAGCCTCTAATTCATTTAGGCCACATTTTTATTATGAAACTTAATGCAGATTTGATCTGTTCATTCATTGTCCAGTTTTTTTTTCATTAGCTCTTTTCTGCTTATTTCTGGGTCCTGCAATGCCAAAATATTAATCGACATTAAAGAGTGTGTGGGTTTAAATGAAAGAGATCCACATAAGCATGTGAGGCGAAACTTTTTTCACAGTAGGTCAGGTAAATTTTGTGGGATTTTTATTCTTAAATTGTAGTCCAAAAATAACAGAAGTTTGGAATCGTACTATTATAAAATTCTAGCAGTTGTTTAAAATAATGATTTTTTTTTTTAAACACTGTATTGTAACAGCTCCAGCTGGAAACCACAGGACGGCGCCCTCACCCGAATTCTAGCAATCACTTCCAGTGTCACTTCTGGTGGTTAGCTTTATAGCTAGCGCTAGCCACCATCGCAATGCAAAGTATTGTTAGCCCTGTCCTGCCCTGACCTCTGCTGTTTACGATATTAGTTTTGGTTCTACTTCTGTGCTATGGTTAATAAAGTTTTAACCTGCATTATGGACCCCCGATGTACTAGTTACTTCGTAAGTTGAATGGTATCTACGCTAATACTAGTCTGCTTCTTTCTTATTCCGAGGTTACCATCACCCCAGATCCAGCACTTAAAGACGATAAGCTCCAGAGGCAGTTTCCCAGTAATAATCTTGTCTTCTGGACGGCCATCCAGACAAGACCACGGAAACTGCATTATGTCTATTGCAGTATGTCCATTTTGTCAGTAACTTGCTGGTTTGTCTGGTCAGAGGAGGACTGAACCTGGTTTCTCCCAAGGTTTTTTCTCCATTTTGTCATTAATGGAGTTTTGGCTTCTTTCTTCTGTCAGAAACGAGTTTCATTCAATTCATTTTTATTTGTATAAATAAGTGGAGCAAAGTGAGTTCCAGTCTTTCCTCGAAGCTTCTCCAATTCGAGGAAATGGCCAGGAATGGCCAGGTTGATGGTGTACAGTTAAAGGGTTTCTTCAAAAAAGTTAAATTGTCTTCAGCTTTTTTTTTTTTTTGCAATTTATTCCATTTTAATTACCTCTTCCTGTCATTTGTTCTCATCGTGACATTATTTCATTAATTCGCGTGTTTTGGCTGCCCTGTATCCTTCTACGTTATCGTTCAGTGAAAAGGTTCCATTGATATTTTGGAGTGTCATTTCCCTGGGTGGTTGGATAATCTTGATAAATCGAATTATTGTTCGGAAGCTCTGAGGTGCGTATAGGATTTTCGCTGCGAGATTGTGTTTGCATTGCAGAGCCGATGCTAGAATTGAGAATAATGAGCGGGTCAGACAGATAATATCAGTGTTCCGTTTTTCTGTCGCATCTAAAAATGACTGCATTTCTTTATGATGCCACAAAGCCATAGCTTTCACTCTGCTTGGCCTGCTGCCTAATAGTCCTTTTTAAAAGGTTTTTTCTTCTGTGTCTGGTAATGATTTCCTCCCAATTTCTAATCTTATTTTTTTTTTAATAATTTGCCTGCATATTAAGCTTACTTTTCTTTCTGATAGCCTGGACAAGACATGTCTGTATGTATACAGACAGAGAAGTCTCTCAGTTTTTAAACAAGAGTAGATAAAAAAAAGCATATGAGTGTGTTTGAAATGGTAGGTTTTATACTAGGTTTTAGACTGCCAGATTTTTAGCTATAGAAGCTATGGACTAGAAGAGATAGCTTTATTTCATGTTAAACTTTATTTAGGGGATCAGGACACCCACAGGTCATCCTGAACATACCTGAAAAAGACACCCTAAATAACGTGTCAAGGCATCAGTTCCCACCAACCACTTTGACATAAAATGTCCATAACTAAGCTAAGTAATAGAAGCAAAAATCTGTAGCATCCTCACAACACTCTACTATCTTCGCCTACCACCATCAGACACCTATATGTTGGTCTGTCCCGCTTGATAAGTAGTGGGTTACAACCCCTCAATTAGCTGCCTTCAGTCACAGCTAGTTACATTTATTCAATATATTACATCAGCCTTCAACTCCTAATAACACCAGTAGTGGAAGAGTCCAATCAGGTCCTGATTCGAGTTGACAGCAAGAATGTCTGAATTTGGCAGACATATATTTACCATCTGGACTGGTTGCAAGTGGTCAGTCAGCAATGCATCAAGGGGCAAAGAAGGAGTTACAGCATGCGGTATTACCAGGAAAGTAAACAAGGGTAGGTTTGGACTAGTGCTTTATCAGCCCAAGCTGGAGGGCAGCAAACTGAAGGGTATATCAGAGACAAATTTTGGATAGTAAAATAAGAATGGCATGCCAGAGCAGGCAACAGGAAAGCTGGACTAGATGAGACAATCTCAGTAGAGCTTCCTAAACTTTTAAGAGGTTTGGAGCATGAAACAGCATTAATTTAAAAAACTGCCCTGGTTGCAGTAATGAGAGACTAGCCAACCTGGAAATTACACTGTCTTTCTGGAGAAGCAAGCCTGATGGATGGGAGGTTTCATGGTGGAATGACAAAGTGCTGGTTGATGGTTAGAGAAAGCAAAGCACAGATAAATTGTTTGCTTTATTGTTTACTTATTATTTTACTGGGCAAGGGTAAAATCAAACTTCCAGTAAAGAGGCAGAATTGAACACTGTGGTGATGGAGAAGAACAGATTTAGCAAGATAGTTCTGATGTGTCCTCCTAAGGTGCCCTGAGGAAAGGTGGCCATTTAAAAAACTTGATGTTTGGAGGAAATGTCAAAAGTAAAATTCTGTAAAGTAAGCTTAAATTTGGTAAACCCTTTGACCATTACCCAAGTGTTTAAGCCTAGAAGACCATAGACCCTTACTTGAACCTTATGCCCACTGACTTGTATAGTGTGTCAATATTTAGTGATACAAATTGGTACACAAACCTCTGCCTTTGACAAGGTTTACAAAAGATCTAGCCATTTTGTTGCTTCACTGGGGAAACAACCCAATTTGGGGTTCAATTTTATGCTTTCCTGGATTCAGCATTTGGCTTCAAATGGACTGCTTAAAGATACAGGAGATTATTAGTCACCATACCACATGGACACTATAAATAAGTTAGACCGACTTTTATGTAAATCTTCAAAATTCCACCCGAGATGCCATCATTCTCAATCAAATGATGATGTTCAAGTCAGTGGTCCATTCTAGATTCTTCTAAAGCAGCGGTTTCTAACAGGGAGGTCCCGACCTATAAAAGAGGCCTCAGCAAGCTCTGTGGGGGGTCACGTCATACTTTGAAAAGTGTTAAGTGGTGAGCACTAAGGAGAATGATCATACTTTATTAGCTAATTTCTTGATAATCCCCTGGTTGACCAAAAAAATGGACATTTTTTTAAATTTATAGGTCACAGTGCTACCAATACTGATGCGGGAAATACCAAGAGCCATAATATCATTAAATTTGAAGGGAGGGGGCCATAAAATATTTTTTGGGGAAAAAAAAGGTTCTGGTTGGGAACTACAGCTCATTACCAGGCTGATGATTAGGCCAGTTATTTATATACTTTCTTGAAGTTTTTTAGTTGTCAAAAAACGTTATGTTATGGTTGATTGGTAATTCTAAATAGTCCATAGGAGTGTGTGTGTGGCCCTGTGATGGACTGGCGACCTGTCTAGGGTGTCCCCCTCCTGCCTTTTGTCCTTTCAGAGACGGCTGGTATAGACTCCAGTAGGCCCCTGTGACCCCGAATTAGGGAATAAGCGGGTATAAAAGATGAATAAATGATCTCTCGTATTTATTTATTTTATATTCATTTGAAATGTAAACATAAAATGTAATTTCTCCTATTATCTCCCATTAAGCTGAAACCTGACCTCATCATCATTATTATCATCATCATCCTCATCATCACCAATATTCTGGCCTCATCCATAGTCTCATCCTATCCTAAACCATCGGCTTACAGCTACACCTGCTGCTGTCCATAAGCTAATATGTTTAAAACCCACTTTCCAAATACTATTTAAGTTTTTTTTTTCCTGTAGAAACATATAATTCCACCAGCATTTTTCCGTTTTATAAATAAAAAATCCTCTAGTAATGACACCACACAAAGGTAGGTATATGTAATTGAGTCAGAGAGGAGTGAAATCCATTAAACACGGAAATTTTCAAGCAGAAACGTCCAGAATTTTCAGTCTAATCATTTGTATTATACAGTTACACGATAGTGTAAAAGCAAAAGTTAGAAGCTCTTTTGTCTTTCAGCACAGGAGGAGGAGAGGGTAGGATCTCACACACACACACACACACATGCACACAAAGAGACATGAATTCAGGCCAACACTGAAGAGATTTTCCAGCAGTGATGGATAGACTCATAAATAGGAAAAAGGAGCGTCTGAATCCAGGAAAGGTATTTTTAAAGCCATACCTTGGGACTCGAAACAAAAATATGTACAGCATGATACAACATCGGTGTAATATTTTTATTACTATTTTTTCTCTACAGTAAGACATCAGTGGTGTCTATTCACTATATGATGAACTGATTGAAGTGTGTTCCGAAGGTATTTACCAAAACTCTGGGTTCTCAACCACTTATAAAAGATGTATTTAGGAGTCACCTGAATATCACATCCATCCTATTCCAGATGTTAGCCTCTTCCTCCTATAGTATCCTCCATATTTCTGTGCAGGTTTTCCACTAGATTGTGTCATGTGACTGTTGAGATTTGATCAGACACTAATGTTGAGGTGAGGAGTTCTGGGGTTGAGTCAGAGTCATGGCTCTGTGCAGAATAAGAGTTCTTCCACTCCAGGTTGAACATAGCATGGACCTTGATAGCTTTGTGCACAGGAGCATTGTCATGCTGGAACCTCTTAGCTGCCTAAAATGGGTTCACCCGCTCGTCATAGAGTCGTTAAAGCAGTACCAGTGCAGTGTTTTTTTTTAAAGAGATAAATGTTACTGCATGGTGTGACTTTGGCCTCAGTTTTCTCTCTCTCTGATGGTCTAACAGTTTTATGTTCACATCTGGACTCAGATCCATTTTTCAAATATTGGTGTGTGTGTAATTAATTCCCGGTTGTATAATCAAATAGTGGATGACATGATAGAGTTGGCAGAAAAGATTTGGTACCCAGAGTGGACAGCAGGGCCAAGAATGTAAATGAGGAAACGCTGATGATTATGTACAGCAGACCAACTGTGTAGTGTAATTAACTGGGGGCTGCAAAGTAATATAACTAAATATGTCAGTTTGTTCCAGTTTTAAGCTTCTACCCAAATGGAAAATATTATCTTGCCATCTTTCTGCTATTAATTGGAAATTGTTAACACTACAGAGATGTGTGTTTGCCTTTCTATTAACCCTTCTGCTCAGATTTCTCCATGTCTGGTAGACATATCATTGTAGATGGCAGCTGAAACTAAAACCACCGCTTCCAACATGGACAATCAACTCTCCATTTCCTTGAATGCACTGTCTTGTCAAATTATTCTTTACAATTGAAGTGTCCAAACTCGGTCCTGGAGGGCCAGTGTCCTACAGAGTTTAGCTTCAACTTGCCTCACCAAACTTACCTGTAAGTTACAAGTATACCTAGAAAGAGCTTGATTAGTTGGATTATGTGTGTTTGATTCAGGTTGGAGTTGGACTCTGAAGGACACCAGCTGCCTAGGACCATATTTGGACACCCCTGCTTTACAATATTAGAAAGACCAGACTAGTCACTCCTGGAAGAACTGCCTTTGAAAGCATTCCATCCTGTGTGAGTGTCCCCAAATGCAGCCTTGGTTTTTTTTCCCAAAGTTCTCAAACAGCACACTGTTCTTGCTTTTCTCTTCACTAGCATTTGGTACCTTTAAAAGCATAACAGAACCCACATACCTCCAATCACTTGTTACTCCAAGCTTCCTCAGATCCACAAGCGTTTTTGAAATGGTCCCAACATCCATCAGGAAACAAGGTAGTTCTGCCTCAAGACTTTTCTCTGTGGTGGCAGCAAGATAGTAGAACAAACTTCCAATTAATGTCACTGACTGTCTTCGAAGGACATTTTTTTAACAAAAGAAGGTGTCATTCAACAAATCCATACTGATCTTTATCATTTACTGAGAATGACTATTGTACCTCACACTGTATACCGCGCCTGACAAATTCTGCAAAAATGGACGCCAAAATTACCTTCAAAAAAGCTCATTCTTCCAATTACCCCAAGGTTCTCAGTCGTCCTTGTTTATGAGTGCATCTCATTAACATTTTTTTTAGCCAGCTGTTTATTTTTTTTTACATGTGTAGCCTGGGTTCTATCTCAACCATAATTAGCAGTCAGATGCATGCCAGTGGTGTTTAATTGTCTAAATATGTTAGTGTGTAATTATTGCAGTCATCTTCATTAAAGCCTTCTGCTTCTCTGAGACCAGAGATACAGAGAGAGAAAGAAAAGAGAGAGAGAGAGAGAGAGAGAGAGAGAGAGAGAGTAGGGGCTGATTTTACATTGATAATTTCACAGCTGTCAAAACTTTCATTTGCCTCTTTCTCATCCCCTACGTGGTAAATAACACAGGGTCTTGGAGTTAACCAGATGGGCAAATATGCAATTTTTTTTCTGTATATAAATAATTTTGCATAAATTTGGCACTGGAACATGTAACGTCAACTAATTGTAGTAGAAACTATCACAAAGCTATAAAGTAATTTACATTTATACATATACATACACACATATATAGCATATATATTTATACAGAGTTGCTCACTATTGCTCAAGGGCCCAACAGAGGCAAACGTCAAATTGGTAGACCAACAACTGCTAAGATACCGCTTGCCTATTTAGCAGACAAATATTAGCCAAAATGTAGCTTTTTATCGACTCATCTTTACAGTCTACAGTCTAAATTATTAGTCAGGTTACCAAAGGTCCTAAATCCAAAAAACTATTGTATCAGTTAACATTTACATTTGCGCTACCAATTTTTGGCAGACACCCTTATTCAGAACGACGTACCAAGGGATTTGGAATCTTTATCAATAAATAAAGCAATACTGGTTTGTTAGATCCCTAAATAAGTAACATAAGACAAAAAAACCCGTATGTCCTTCCAAAACCACTTCCATCTTTTATTTCAGATCAGAAAACACCAGAAGGGTGAGTGAGACTTTGCTACCAGAATGTAATCCGATAGCAAAGTCTCTATTTTTTTATTCTATTTAGGAGAAAATCCGCCTTGTTTTTGACTTTTATCACTTGGTCTACATGAGAATCTGCACTGATTCAGGGATAACAAGTTCAACATCTGCACCGTCCACCAAGTCTACCAAGTTTCTTGTACACCAGTTAGGTTCCTGTATTGTTTGTATCATAAGCAAATAACGATCTCTGTAAAAGCAAAAAAAAAGATACTAGGATGATTAAAAAGACTGATATTTAGTATGTAGGACAGAGTTTGTTCTGGAAAACATTAATTTTCTCTTAAAATAAAACTTTTAGCATAGTATTTTTTGTTGTATAACCTTTTTTATATTTATATTAATCATTGAGCTTCTATTTTAGGGTGTAACTTTGGTGTAACAAGTTGACACTCATTTCACTTCCTGTAAATCTGAAGGAGGGGTAAATCTGTTGATCTGGTAGACAATAATAGGGGCTTATTACAGCAGTGACAGAAGAATGGCAGCTTTTCCAGCAGTGACTTCTAGGGTGGTGATGTTTAATTAGCAGTTCCTGACCGGATATACTGACTGGTCATGAATTTAAAAATTTTCATCCGGCTAACATGCTTTAATTATCTGTAATTACACGTGTTCTGACCTTTTCACATGGCTACCTGTCTGAGTGATTTTTACCGTAATTTGGTTCTCTTGCTGACTTTCTGCTAATGACACTGTAAGATTAGCTTGCACTCTTTTTAATTGGCAGTCATTCTAACTTTTAATTCACTTCAATATCTGTAAAGGACTCCACTCCGGTGAGATGTATATTAAGAACCCAGGGTGCAGTTTATTTACAAGTGATAACCAATAAACCAAAACCAATAAACAACAAACTTGACATGGACATGGACATGGACATGGACTCACCAAAGCAGTATAGTAAGCAAGAAACCACCAAGACAGGAGGATACAAGCACATACTAAACACTTTACCCAAACAAGACACACCTGAACACAATGCATGAAAACAACACACAAGGACAAAGGGAATCACATGATGAGAAGACAAACCAGGAAGTAAACAAAACAAACTGCCTAGGCTAGCCTAGCTAGCTAGCATAGCATAGCTTATCTTAGCTAGCATAGCATAGCTTAGCTTAGTTTAGCTTAGCTATCATATCTTAGCTTAGCTGGCATATCTTATCTTAGCTAGCTAGCATAGCTTAGCCTAGCCTTTTTTTAAATTCAATTTAATTTAGGTTTATTTCTATAGCGCTTTTAACAATCAATACAAAAGAACCCACTAAGTAATTAAAAACATTCCTAAAAGCATCCCTAGTGATCGAGTCTGGGGCCACCATAGCAAGGAAAACCTCCCTTAGATGCTTGAGAGAAACTTAACTGAAAAGGGAACGCATCATCATTCGGGTAACACTTTACCAAAAAGTGTGCTTTATAAATTATTTTATTTCAAACAGCAGGTAGTGTAATTATAATAGCAGATAGAAATCTCTGGATGCGCCTAGATCCTTGCAGGGTTCTCGCTTCTTCTCCCTGAAGGGCTACCAGTGCTGGCACAATCTCCAGATACCTCAGGATGGGTATAACAATGGAAACCGGTGGAGAGAAATAAGCGTAGCTGCTGTTCATAATATTTAGCAGGCACTAGCTGATAATGTGCCTTTAATCAGATATACTAGAGCATAATATTATGGGATATGTTATGTATACACCTGGGGAAAGTGATATGTGGTTTAGTCTATGTTTAAAGTGGAACCTGTGTCTGAACCACGAACATTGTCAGGTAGGCCATTCCATGGTTTAGAAGCTAAATATGTAAAAGCTCTACCTCCTTTTGTGGACTTTGCTATGTTGGGGACTACCAGATGTCAGGAAAATTGAGATCTTAAGGAGCATGATGGATTATAGCATGTTAAAAGAGTAGATTTTGGGTGGTTCGGCTAAGGTGGTTCAAGCTGTAGGATTGCTGAAGGATTAAAGAAATCAGCACAATGGTATAAAACTGTACATTCCTTGTCTTTTACCCCCACTGCCACTTATACCAACGACGGAAATAAGCCCAGTTCTAATAGCTAAATATGTGGGAGAGCGCCGCTATTAAGTGTTAAATAAATTTACATGAATTCACCCCAAGTTTACCAACCTACCCCACCCTCACAAAGTTACAATCATTCTTTTAACCCTTCCTTGACCATATGACTAAGAACCAAATGTGAGACATTCAAACAAATTACACTTTCACCCACTGTATAAAACGAGTGACCCTTAGCAGATCCCCAATGTACACTCATGTTGTCCTAAAGGCCTTGATCGCTATTAGCACCTCTGTGCCTTTAGGAACGGCAAATGCCCCATTTATTACCCATAGTATATTTGGGGCAGGAAAGCAGAAGTCTGATTATTTCCAGTCTTATAATTTCTACATTTTTGTATATGCTAATTTAACCTAATAACTGACTTCAGGATGGGAAAAGGATGAGACAGCATTGATGTTGAGAATAAAGCAGCAATGCCAAGTGGTAGAACACCAAGGACCGAATAGCATTTAAAAAAACCAATAAAATAGCTTTTAAATAATTTTCTGCAGTACTCTACCTTTTTTTAATTTTAAGTTTATTTTTATTTATTTATTTTTTTATATTCACTGTTTATATCACTGTGAGGGTTTTATTATCTGATGTTTTTTATGTTTTTCCCCCAATTATTTAAAAAAAACTCTGCAAAGCTAAAAATAATCAGATGGAACAACTCAAGTGGATGCATTTCCGTATTATGTTCCAACTCATTGTTGCAAACCTTTTTAGAGCCTCGGGCATAGGAAAAAAATGATCAATACCAGTGAATCATGCTATTTTCTGCTGCAGCAATATAATAAGTTAGAATCTAACTTTCTCCCCCCAGGAGGTAAATAGAGAGAAAAGAGAGAAATAAAGCATGTAAGAGGGTTTCTCATAAGGACTGCGAGCTGGATGCTGGTGTTTGCATTAGCGTGGAGGTTCGAGCTTGTCGTTTCTCCCTGTAATGAAGGTCATTAGCAAGGAGAATTTAAGGAGCAGCATCTCCTTTATATATATATATATATATATATATATATATATATATATATATATATATATATATATATATATATATAATATATATAAAATGCAGAACAGAAGTTAATAGTGCTCTTACTGTACATACTCCAGGGTAATTACATGCACTCACCTTTGGCAAATTATCACACACATCAGGGCAAAAACTCCACCTGTTTAACAATAGGGCAAAAAAAAATCCTAGAGTTATCATTCTGTGTTGTATATGTATATATTTAGCACAGATAAATGCAGACTTGTCCTAGTGACACATAATTCACGTTTACATTTACGGCATTTGATGGACGTCCGAAATGAAAAGAAATTGGAAAAAAATATTTTGGACGTCCAAAATTCCCATGGATGTATATATATATATCTTGGGAGAAAATCCTGGAGGTGTTTGTGTGCATCTTCTGCCCTGGCATGATCTCTTCAAGCCTTTCAGAGACAATATTTGTCTTTTTTCAGGAAAATAAATTTCACTTTATCATCCTTATTGTTGTATATAATGTGCTGCAAGTATAACTGTTAGGATTTTGGCTGTACTACCAGGACCTTGGCTTTCACCCTGGCAGCCTCCCAAATTGGCAAGAAGTCATCCCTAATTGGCAGGCAGATTTTCTACCCTGTCAAGGTTACCTGGCTCTGTGGCTTTGGCTCCATGAATGAACCACCAGCTAAGAACTGTGACCTAGCAATGGAAATACCTGTGAATGCAAAAGTACAAACAGGGGACATGTGTGGAAGCAGTCCAACCGATGGTGTGAATATTAATGGGTGGATCTGGTGTGTTTCTGGGTTCCTAGTATGCACTGTAAGGTACTATTTAGAGCCAACAGCAGGTATTCAGTTATTAAAAACACAACAGGGCTTGCTTGGATAGGCAGAGACCAGCCCAATGGATTGTGGGCATGAATTCCTACAGGGTCCTGTCGCCCATTGTGTCATGCCAGGCAGTAAGGCACATATTATAACTAAAAGTATGTGGGCATCTGACCATCACATCCCATTCCAATGATGATGCATGGATTTGGGCTATGCTTTGTTCCAGTGAAGAAAGTGCTAAATTCACAGCAGATAAGTCTTTTCGGCAACTTCGTGCCAACAGTTTGGGTAACGGTTATGTATAAGGTGCGATGGTCAGATACCTACATACTTTTGGGAAAATGGTACCTCAGTGTTTAAGGGGATGAACTGCTAATCGGAAGATCATGGATTTAATTCCCAAAGCCACCAGGATACCACCATTGGGAAACCTCAACTGCTCTGCGGAGATAAATGTAAGCTGCTTCGGATAAAGATGCCTGCCATATGCCAGAAATGAAAGTGTAATCCTGTGTCAATAGGTTCTTTCTGTTTTTAAGGAATTCAAACCATGCATTTGGTGCCCATTTTTGCTCGTTAACCTGCAAACCATGACTCCTTGACGCCATCTTTAGAGTACTAGCGATTTTACAGCACTTCTGGTGCCACTTCATGTTGGTTAGCTTCATAAGCTAGCCAAACAGACCCACATTTTGCGAAGTATTGTTTAGCCATGCTACATACCAAGCGATTCAAAATATTCTATGTCTTTTTGGTTACTGATCTCTGCCCGGTTTGCGTTCCAATTCTTTCTCGTTTTGGATTACTGTGTACCTCGATTCTGGATTGTGTATCAAACTTTAATAAAGTCGCTCTGTGTAATACGGATACTTTTCCTGCTGATTCTTTACAGGTTCAAAGATTTGAATCTTTTTTCTTTTTTTTTTAATTGTTTGGTTGTTGGACTGCCGCTTTGGTTTTCTCGATTTATGCCTGTAAACTGATTCCAATTTTCTGTTTGACAGTTGGATTGTTTCCTGGATTTGCTGCATTGTTTAATAAATCCCTGGAAATGTTTTTCGACATGCTCCCAGTAGTGACTCGGTTACAGGAACATGGCTACAGAATACAAAGCATTGTACACAGAGCTGTCCATGGTGCTGAAATGTCCTGCCGTCTTACACAGACAAACCTTATCGGGATTGAAATTACACAATAGTGCATTTGATATATGGATAATTTTATATATTAATAGTTTTATATTATAGGGTTATCATTTTTATTTTTGTAGCCTCATATTTCTTTTCTTACCTTTTTACTTTTACTCTTTTACTCAACTTTTGTTTTATTTGTTCACAACAAGCTTTATAACACTATTTTTCCTGCATAGAACTTCAAAGTTCAAGCACAAGTCTTGTGTGGGTTTTTTTCTTTCATTGGAGATTTGAGCTGCACTGATACACTGCTGACAGTCTGACAGAAATTACATGTTGCTCTTTTTTTCCCATGTGAGTTTCTGTACTATCACCTGAGGCAGGTCTAAAATCAGTCAATACAGAAGCTGGATGTTGACAGGGATAGAAATATCACAGGCTCTTGTACAGGGATTTGTCCTTTTTTTGCGTCTTCTCGTGTTGTGCACCTTTCCCTAAGATGAATTGGACAGATCTGACATGCTCACCTGGGCAGAAATCTAATGCAATTAGAGGCAGTTTGACAGGTAGGCCTTTCTGCGATTAACCCTTTATCCTGTTTTTATGCTCCAGCTGTAAAATAGAAAAGGGCTTTATAGCTAAAACCACTTTGTTAATAATAAATGTCCTCTGTGTGCGGAAAGTCAGAAGAGCAAAATGTTGATTCTTCAACTTATTTGAGAAAAACAAATAAAGTTAAAAAAGAAAAGAATGGAATGAGACCCGCTCTCTTGATTGATAAAACTGGACTTTGCAAGCAGAAAGAAAAATCCCTTCTTTTTATTGTGCCTTTGTAAAGAAAATTGACAGCTTAGCTAGCGCTGAACTAGAGGACACCAGTGACTAACTCCTCCTGTGTTTACCCTCTTTTTTTGCCCAGGAGCAGTTATGTGCGATTGGATCAGTGGAATCCTTTTTCAATGATACTGGGTGAAGCATAGTAGTTCTAGGGAAATGATGGATGATGAGAGATTCGAACCGACTAAAGCTCCTGTTTTATAAGAAGCCAATGAAATTTATTGCCTTTTTTTCGGTCTGATTTCCTTTATTTTTTTTTGTGAGCACAGCACAGAATCAGCTGTGTCCTGTAGCACTCCTGTATCAGCCAGCACTAAAAAGAGCATGGGTGGTTTCACACAATGCCACCGGTATGAGGTGGACGGCGTTGATAAGCCCAAGCAGACACCGATAACCTTTTCTCAGTGTTTTAACGAGGACTGAAATCAGCAGCAGGGAAGGAGATATAGTTTTACAGAGCTGGACTACACACTCATCCCATCTGAGTAAGTCAACAGTCAGGCCTGACCTTTACTGCCTGATAGCGTGATAACGCTGCAACAAAAAGGGAGGAGGGAAACTAACCTCTGGCTCTTTCTAGCTGACGTCCCTCAAATCCTTTTCTAATCCACCGGTGATTATGTCATATCAGAGAAATGAGAAATGTTATCTTCGCCCTCCATTTGCCAGCAAATTGACAAGAGGAATAGAGATGCAGTAATTGCAATTCCCGAAGGTGTCAAAGTAGAGAGACGCGTTATGGTAATGCAGGTGTCAAACTGACAGGGGAACCACGTGAAGAGCTTTGGCGGATAATTCAATCTCTCACGCAAATGCACATGCACACACAAAACACAGTGAGGGTGAATAACATTTTCTGTCACAGGATGATGGAAATTATATATGTGGACAAATGTAAGTGTCTTTATTTTGTTATTTATTTGCACCTCAAGAATTTAGAGACTCTTAAGAGTCACTGAGTAGCGAACATGACTGCTGGCAGCATTTTTTCACTTTCCACAGACATATTTTTTATCGGTATTGAGTTCATTCATTCATTCATTTATTCATTTATCTTCTATACCCGCTTATTTCCTAATTCGGGGTCACAGGGATCTGCTGGAGTCTAAACCAGCCGTCTCTGAAGGAGTGAAAGGCAGGAGGGGTACAACCTGGACAGGTCACCAGTCCATCACAGGGCCACACACTCACACTCACTCCTATGAAAGATTAAGAATCAATAATCAATCTAACATACATGTTTTTGGACTGTGGGAGGAAACCGGAGAACCCGGAGTAATCTCACACAAGCACAGGAAGAACATGCAAACTCCACACAGAAAGACCCCTGTCTGGAAATTGAACCCCGGACCTTTTTGCTGTGAGTCCCGGAGATGGTAAACATTTTTTTTTTTTAAACTATTTATTAAAGAACTCTCTAGTACCAGGGGTCAAATTTAGGGCTGGAATTTATATTTTACTGTTATTTTGATTTATTTTATTTATGGTTATTCTGTAGCTTGACAAGCTTCATTTTTAGTAGTTATAGCAGAGTAAAAAAAATGAAAAATGGTAGCCAGTTTGTTGTTAGTGAATTAATAATGTATTTATATTTTTGTCCTCATTGGATTGGATTTTACTTAACAAGTCTTATTCCCTCTCAGCTGGATGTGATGTGCGCAGTCATGCCTGTTATTGTTTTAGTTTGTCTCTAGTGGACAACATTAGTATTACATTCTTCATCTCTGAATTCGATTGCTATTATGGCTGAATTATTTGAATAATTACCTTAATGATTTAAGTATTGGTAATAAATCCACAGTAACATTTTTAGCTAGCAGTAATGAAACATTATCATTATCGAATATTTACAAACCTGCATTACTAACAGATTTATTAGTTTGTTAAATATTTGATTTCCCACCCTCGACATAGACCCCTCCCTGTCCTGCACGTTGTCCTGTCTTTTTGCTAGAACACTTTTTGGAAATTAGTAAATTTTTCAGAAACATCATCATGTTAAATACTTACTTTCTAATCAGGTGACAAAGCAGAAATTTTGTTTTTAGAGGCAGAAATAAGTTAATATTCTTACAAGGTTCTCTGTGGGACCTCATCCTGTCTTATTCTGCACAAGCCTTTAATCAGAAAGCTTGTCCTGGTGCATTTTCGATTGCTATGGCCTGTTGGTTTTCTTTCTCTGAAGTAATCACATCACACCTTGCTCATCGTCCACCTCACCACTAAATCAATATCGGGCAGCGAGTTTTTCAGCATGTTCTCTTTGTGTCCATGTGGCCAAAAATCTAGAGGTTCCTCCATCTGTCTAAAAAAACAGATGGATTGGTTAGATAAGTGGTGCAAAGGTTGATGTCTCATCCGAGGTGCATTCCTATCTCACCTTTATCCATTTTTAAAATGTCACATTTCCTCTATGGAATTATAATAACTCTCTGTTACTGCATTTCCACCTGGGCAGTTGCCAGGCTCAACTTGGATTTTCCTTGATCGCCTGTGGGCCAAACACAGGAAAACATAAAACTGACATCATTAATTGTTTTGGTTAATTTACCCGTGGTTGTTAATTATTTGTGGTGTCTCTCTAACTGCAATCTTTGATGGAAGCTCTGCCAACTGACGTCATTGATACCCACTTGAAGCCAGTAAGGTTTTAAGCCGGTTCAAAGCATGGATCTGGTCACTGGCCCAGGACTTTTCTTTATTTCCATATTCCACTATGTTCTTTTTAGTCTTTTATATGTTTGTATAAGATGTGTTGTGTGCATTTTTTCATTCTTACTAGTTTTAGACATTTAGTTACTTTTAGACATTTAGACATGTTTTGACTTGTACTGGGACTGTCGGCCTTCCATGCCGGGCTTGAATGCAATGGTTTAGACTATTATTGTTGTCTTTTCATGGACTTCTGCAAGGCCTGAATACCTTTGTCCAGACTATTGCTGTTTATTATGTGTGTTCTAGGGTTATAAACGATATTTGCTCACTCTCTTTGCAAGACTATCTGCGGGGTCTTACAGGGGGTCACACAAGGATATTCACAAAGAATTTCAAAGAGGGACAGACACAACACAAAACCAACCTGTAGTTCTATTTTTTTTAATAAACATCTCAAAACTTTCTGGCTCTCTGTTTTTTCAACCCTTGCCCTGCAGCCAAACCATATCTTCTGTATCTAAATAGAAAATTTACAACAGTTAATGGGATGTTGGCAGGATGGACTTAAGCTCCAGGACAGGAATAAACTCCACTTCTAACATCAGAGTCTAATCTGTCTGAGTGTGAGTGAGTAAGTTTAGGTTATGCATAATTTACTAGTTTTTTCATGCTTCTATTACTAGTCTGTAACATTACTAATTTATCCTATTGGAAGACGTTAAAGGTACAATAGGTGATTGTCCTCAAAAACAACTTTTGTTCTGCTGGTTAAAAGTCTGTTTAGCACTGTTTCCTTACAACAAGAAGGTCCTGGATTCAGGGACAGGGGTGTTTCTGTATGGAGTTCTCCCTGTGCTTGCATGGGATTACTCCGGCTTCTCTTGTTTTCTCCCACAGTCCAAAAAACATGTATATTTGATTCTAATTGCCCATAGGAGTGAGTGTGTGTTCCTGTGATGGACTGGCGACCTGTCCAGGGTGTCCCCCTCCTGCCTTTACCTTTTTTGAGAAGGCTGGTAGGGCGGTTGAAAAATCACTAATACATATACGTATATATTTTTTTTTTTTACATTTTTATATTTAAATATATATTTATACAACATACAAAATGTACTCAAAGCTCATATAATAAAACTGTACAATATAATACAACAATCCTAGAGATAAAGAACCATCTTTATATTTACAGTAACAGATTGTCACCTGCTAAACACTACTTAATGCATGCAGCTGCTGCTAAGTGCAGCCCACGCTAACTTGTTTCACAGCAACACGACTAGTAATTAGACCGTTAGCAGAAATTTACCTTGCAAATAATTGAGTGAAAATGAGCTGGAATTAACAACAAAAACATTTCTTTATCATATAATTATCCTCCAGTCATTCGTATCTCCATCACTTACCGCTGTCATGTTTCCCTCTTTTCCTTGTCTTCTTGTTTTGTTTTGTTTCGTTTTTCCCCTCTTCTGGCTGCCGGACGGAACACAAAGACCCCTTCATGTTTAAATTAGCAAATGCAAAAGTATCCACCAGTTTTAAAACAGAAAATCAGGAAAAGCAAGAACAGCCAAAATAACGGTGGGGGGGGGGGTAGATATATTGCAGAGGAATGAAAGTCAGTCGTAGCAAGACAGAGTACATGTGTTTTGAATGAAAGGGAGGGAAGTGGAACAGTGAAGAAGTAGCAGAGCTGAAGATGTTGAGGTTTTCTTTGGGAGTGACAGGGTTGGACATTATTAGGAACGAGTTCATCAGGGGGGACGACTCGTAAGATTTGGGTTAAGTTTTTGGGGAGAAAGTCAGTGAAGACAGATTAAGATGGTTTGGGCATGTACAGAGGAGGGATAGTAATATTTTGGTAGGAGGATGTTAGAAATGAAGCTACCAGGCAGAATGCAAAGAGAAAGAGCAAAGAGGAGGTATATGGATGCGATAAATGAGGACATGAAGTTAGTGGGTGTGAGAGTGAAGAAGATGTAGAGAATAGGGTTGGGTGGAGACAGATGATTCGCTGTGGTGACCCCCAAAGGAAAAAGTCCTTTTTATTACACTGACCCGATTTGTTTGCGTATTGGTCCCAAATCTGTTGATGTTCTCAAGTAGTAGCTAATGTTGCTTCTAATTAATCAGGAGCAGTGGTTAGGTAGAGAAAGTGTATAGGTCCATACATGGTTTACGGGACAGCACTGTTGTCTCACAGCAAGGAGGTTACAGGTTTGTATCCCCAGCAGGGATTGTTCTGTGTGGAGTTTGCATGGGTTTATTCCGGGTACTCTGGTTTCCCTTCCACAGTCCAAAATACATGTATATTTGGTTGATTGCTGATTCTAAATTGCCCATAGGAGTGAGTGTAAGTGTGTGTGTGTGTGTGTGTGGTGTGTGTGTGTGGTGTGTGGTTGTTTGTCTGTATGTGGCCCTGTGATGGACTTGCGACCTGTCCAGGGTGACCTCTGCCTTTCACCCAATGACAGATGGAATAGACTCCAGCAGATCCCCTGACCCTGATTAGGAATAAGCGAGTATAGACAATGGATGGATGGTTTTTCCAATAAAAGGGATGAAATTTAAAAAAATGTTCAAACTATAGACCCCTGCAGTGAGTATTTAATGTTTAATGTTTCTTTTTCATGTGTAAGTGTGAGGAAGATATGATAAACACATGACAGTGGAAGAGACAGAGTGTGAAAGAAAGCCAGGAAAAGTCAGTGTGTGTACTTATCTCTGATAGCCCATGTCTCAGTCTCAGTATGAGTTGCTGCTTGGCCGCTTGCCTCTGCTCATTCCTAACAGCTTTGGCCCGAGGACTGCACTCTGTCACACATCATGCACTTTGCCTATTTGATGTTAGCCATCACACAAACACTGCTTCTGAGATCTCCTGACTGAACTGTCTCATTTTTCACCACCTGCATTAATTCTGCTGGGGGAAAAAAAAAAATTGTTAAAAAATCATGTACTGTGTGTGTTGTCAGAGATACAAAATACCTGGACTGCTGATCAGAAGATGGTAGCTTCATTTTCCAGGACAAGATGCCACTGCTGGACCCCAAAAGCCAATGTTCTTAACCCTTAACTACTCAGTTTGATAAGAATTAGATAAAAATAAGCCACCTTGGATAGAGGCATCTGCCTCTATAGGCCAACAGAGGGCAACCTTTCATTGTACCAAAAATACTTTTTCTGTTATACTTTTATTATGTCTTTACCCCAGTTTTGTGATTGCTTTTTTCTTAATGTTCTTCTTCAATAATTAATTCATTCATTCATTTATACATTCATCTTCTATACCCTCTTATTCGCTAATTCGGGGTCACAGGGATCTGCTGGAGTCGGCGCTGGTCTGGAAGTGGTGAATAAACTCTGTCCCAGACTGAGACAAACAAGTTTCCGAAAAAGTTAAGGTTAATTTCTCCTCCTTCATCAGCCACTGTGGGTCTAAAAATTCTAATTCAACAGTACAGATGCGTTTCGGTAGTCTGTAAGAATTTACTTGAATCAACCAATCAGAGGACAAAAAAATGCTGATGTCATCATGCGCCGGCTAGCAGGCCTTAAAAATCTGCTTGGGTAAAGAAACGGTCTTTAATAATATTAACCAATGATCAATCTGCCACTGCTGATATAGTTTAAGTTCCATGGGCGGCACTACTGATTCTGAAGACTTTGAGCGGATTAGATTAACATGGCAGCACATAGAAACTGAAATGTGATTGGACAAAAAATCTGACATCCACATACACATACTGTAAGCAGTGCAGCGAGAGAAACACTACGAAATGAAGAGAATAAACTGTTGGAATAAATTAATACAATTTAACGGAACAAATATTAGAATTTAGGTCAGTGATTCAGTGTTTAGGCAGCAGAGAAGGACTGACTGGCCCGGACTGCACACCACTGAGTTCTGGAAACCTCCAGAGTATCAGTAGGTTAATTGTTGTAACAGATGCTGTTAAACATTGTGCATTTGTGGAAGGTTGTGTGTATTCGTATGGCTGTGCATCTGCTTCCTAACTCGTCTTGTAAATGTTTGCCAAGTTAATATTAAAGTGAAACTAAAACCCAGTGTTTAAACGATACTGGCAAAAACAATACATTTGGCAGGACTTTTGTTAGCAAAGAGATTTCAATCATCACTCTTCGGAGACGACGCTGGTACATCTGGCACTGCGCTGTGAAGAGACTTTCCTCCAGTGTGACAGCTGTTTGATCGACAGCTCGCTTGCTCTGGCTCAGATCTGTTCAGACAGCTTCAAAATGTGGGAATGTGTTTGCAGTTTTTGGTTTGTCATCTGTGGGTAGATGCACATTAGCAGAGAAGCAGTGAAGCGAAGACGAGCCTCCGGCAGTTTGCCATCAGTACATCTGGCATTCTCTTACGGATGAATTTTAATATTAGCGCTAGTGATTTAGAGCTAGGATCACTGTTTAGCTTTGCCAATTTTGAACTTACGTATAAAATTTCCTCGTAGAACTCCATGTCCAATAGGACCTGTTTTATAGCATAACTTTTAAACATAGCTTTAGATTACTAGCGCTGGGATACAAATAAGCGATCAGGAGTTAAGAGCCTTGGGCCCAACAATGGCAACTTGGTGGTGCTGGGAATCAGTCCCCACTCTTCCAATTAGCAGTCCAACACCTTAACCACTGCGCTACCAATTTAGAGATGTAAGTTAACCTAAAATGCCTTTGGATTGGGAGAGGAAAGCGGGGAACCTTCAAGAAACCACAGAAACACAAGAACATTACGCAAATTCAACACACGCACACATTTTTACAATTACATCATCGTCATTTGGTAGGCGTCCTTATCCAGAGCGACTTACATTTATCTCTTTTATACAACTGAGCAATTAGGAGTTAGGGGCCTTGCACAGGTACCCAGCAATTGCAACTTGGTGGTGCTGGGAATCAAATCCCAACAGGAGAGTGATCCCTGAGCTTCCAGTTAGCAGTCCAAAACCTTAACCACCATGCTATCACTTCCCTACTTTTATACACACTCAGGTGGAAAAAAATCCAACAAATCCGGGAGGCGTAACTTACACAAAGACAATGTGCTTCTCAAAGATCAATGTGACATCATAAAGCCAGTCACAGCCTCAGACACCAAGTCCATGAAGCATTAGCTGAACATCTGACGCGTATGAAGTCCACAGTGACTTTAATGCCCAACACCAGACTGTTACTGTGACTTAGACCAGACTTAATAAGTGTTAACAAGATTTCCAGCTTTGTGTTCTGGTGTCAGTTAAATAAATTCGAACACCCTCCTCCCTCCCTGCTGATTATCGTAGCTGAAAGTATGTGACCTAGATTCATCTTCCTCATTTGCATTTCTCTAATATTTTTCTCTTCTCACCCGTACGGCGTTTCCTTTCTGCTCATTCGTTGTTATTTCTAATGTTTGGAGGCAGTGAGATGGTCTCCTGAGTCTGGAGTCATTTACTTTAAAAATGCTTTCACTAAACAGAGGAACTCAAAGGCGTGGGTAATAAATTCTTCGCATCTTGTTCTCCTCGTGCTAATACTTAATCAGCTATCAACGGGCCGCCGGGTGCTCTCCACTCCAACAAGTGCCCACGGAAATGGATTCGTTTCTTAAACTGGACGAGATTGTATCTGCGCTTCAACATTGTATCTAATTAGCCCTCAAGTTCTTTTTCATTATGAGATGATTTCTTTCCCCATAAAAGACTCTACGTTCTATGTTCTGGGGTGAAAAATATCAGCTCGCGGTCAGAATTTATGATTAGTATTATTAATGTGCAGTCTGATATTCAACCAGTGTCAAAGAAGTCGTCTTTTTATACATAGACGCATCATCCAAGTGCATCTGTTTGAAGACAGAAGAAAAGACATGCTTAAGAAGACATATTTATAAATTCAGGCAAAACAAATACACACATTTGGAATTGTTTTTGAACAGATGTTGTAATAGCCTGTCCAGGTTGTCCCTCTCCTGTCTTTCGCCCTTTTTTCCCCAGAGATGGCTGGGATAGACTCCAGCAGATCCCTGTGACCCTGGATTAGGGAATAAGCAGGTATAAAAAATTAAAGGATGGATGATGAATGATGATGGATGGATGGGTGGATGGATGGATGGATGGATGGATGGATGGATGGATGGATGGATGGATGGATGAATGGATGGATGAATGGATGGATAGATGTTGTAATGTAGCTTTGGTATTAGGGTGAGAGATGGTGTTCCAGTCAGGGTTCTGTACAGAACACTTGAGATCTTCACTATTATATGATTTCTTTGCTTGTAAAAGACTCTACAATCTATGTTCTACATGAAAATATCAGCTTCATGGCCAATTAATATTATTAATGTGCATTTTTGATATGTGCATGTCAAATCAGTCGTCAAATCAGTTCAGAGAGGCTCCATATTCAAGTGCAGTTTGATATTGAACCAGTGTCAAATCAGTCGTCTTTTCTTACAGAGAGGCTCCATTCAAGTGCAAGTGCATCTATTTGAAGACAAAAGAAAAGACATGTCTAGGAAGACATATTTATAGATTCAGGCAAAAGAAATAAGCGGCGGCATTGGTGCGCTTCGATATGATTCTGATTTATTACTGTGTGAAAATCTGACCTCTTAGATTTCTATCATAAAGTTTTACAATGATGAAAAGAAACCAATCTCACACACCTCTAGACCAGAGCAGAAAGGATCACCAGACAAATCCATGATATTGAACAGCGCTTTGTGATGCAGCTATTCAGAGACAGAACAATAACCTCAGACGTGAGTGTAAGGCAGACGAGCGGTATTGATATGCACAGGGAGCTCTCATTAATCAAAACAGCAGGAGGCCTGCCTTCATTTTTACGCTGTGTTATTAAAGAAAAGGACATGACTGAGATTGACGTTTCTTTATTATAACACACCTGAAGTTGGAGAACTGATTCATATATGAGTTACAGGATGAAAGTATTTATGGAAAAATTGGTCATAATAACACATAAGACTTACCCGACTAATACCAAGTGGTAAGCAAGCCAAAGGTACCGCTTGTAGGCAAACAAACTCTTTCCCAGGATAAGACAGGCTAGTTAGCTTCAAGGTTAGCCGACCTCTCCCCACGAAGTCTAACTTTTCTGGAAAAATCCATCTTGAAACTAGATTTTTAAGTACGTCAAATTCTCCTATGTCAGCCATTGTGGGCATAAAAAAAAGAACTTAAACGTATTAATGTGTGCAATTGGTTTAAATTGGTTAAAATTGGTTGTAACAGTTCTGCTCTGATGAACCAATCAGAGGACGGAAAAATGCTGACGTTATTGTGTTTCAGCTAGCTGTCCCTGTGAAATAGTCCCACTGGTGATATAGTTTAATTTACATCGGCCAGCACTACTAATTCTAAAGGCTTTGGGCAGATCAGATTGACATGGCAGCACATAGAGGCTGAAATCCGATTGGATAAATACTCTAACATACACATACACATACTGGAAGCAGTGCAGCGAGGAAAACGCTATGTTTGATAAGTATAAGTTTGATGATTACTTATCATATCCAGATGTGCCTTCATAACATCCTATTCCAGATGTAGTATCTTCAGTTTTCTTCTAAAATAAGATGGAAATACTTTGTCACGTGACTGTGGAGATTTGATCATTTAGTCACAATAGTATTAGTTAGATCAGACACTTACGTTCAGGTGAGGAGATTTGGGTTTCAGTCTGGGTTTCAGTCCATCCTAAAGGTGTTTAATTGGATTAGGAGTTTTGTGTTTCATGTCTTTATGAAGATCAGGAGTTTTGTGCACTGGTTCATTGTCATGCTGAAAGAAAGTTTGAGTCTCTTAGTTCCAGTAAAGAAATAATGGAAAACTACAACATTGTGGGTATGCTGGTAAAAATGTCCACAAACTTTTGGACCGATTGTATATATTGACTAAAAAACAGTGAAAAGCTGCGAATAGCTATATCCCATGACGGCCATGTTTGTTGACTTGTAAAGTCTTGGTTGCGCGGAAAACATCTGTATCTATAATTGCTATGTATTTATTATGCAGACCTTCAGTGCATCATTATCATCATTGCCACCATACTCATCATCACTTCATTTTTTTGTTGGATTAAGACACACTTATTCAGGAAGTTTCAGACAAAATAGATATACGGTTTGGACAGAGTCTCTTGATGACTTGTTTGAGATCGCTGATGGAAAGTGTCTGTTCATCTACGTCTGCAAAGGAATAAAAGCTCTAACGAGGCTAAATTGAAGTATAAGACTTTACGAAAAAATTGGTCAATTACTTGTAAATGTGGTCCTTCAAGCAAAGTGTCAAACTGATTGCTTCATTTTCAGGCAGTGTAACACAAGGACGGTCTCTGAGAGGAACTGTGACTCACAGGCTTTTGCAATTCCAGGCGTTTACTCAATCACAGATTCTTTTGACATGTTGAAAACTCGAAAAAAAAGTTTGGGAAGTTTTAAAAAATGTTTTGTGT
The DNA here is from genome assembly GCA_005784505.1 of Bagarius yarrelli. NCBI lineage: Eukaryota > Metazoa > Chordata > Actinopteri > Siluriformes > Sisoridae > Bagarius > Bagarius yarrelli. The sequence continues at coordinate 35,945 of VCAZ01000217.1, forward strand.
CTGTATATTTTTCCAGCTGTCTTAGAGCTGTGCTTCACCTTGAGATGTGTTTATATTGATAACAATGCTGGTTGTTGTATAACCTAACAAAGGTTTATAGTGCTGAGCAGTGCTATGCTATTTCCCATATAAACCCAATGTAGAGGCAGTGATGCAAGTTACAGTAATGAAAAACGACTTAAAAAGGGTATTCTGAACATCCTATGACAGCTAAAGTCTACACACACATCTGGAATTGTTTTTAAATAGATTGTAATGTAGCTTTTCGCCACAAAAGTATTGGAATAAGGAGGTTTGGTGGTGTTTAGATTGTGTTCCAGTCAGGGTTCTGTACAGAACACTTGAGATCTTCCACAACCATAACATTGAAAAAACACCAATATTCATTCATTCATTCATCTTCTATACCCGCTTATTCCCTATTTCGGGTTCACAGGGATCTGCTGGAGTCTATCCCAGCTGTCTCGGAAAGGGCAAGTGGTACCGTGTGTTACCGAGATAAATTAAGTAACTAATCCCTGGCGTCACTTTTAACATGGCATCCCAAGCAAAGTCCGGAAGAATAAAATCGTAATTAAAATACACCAACGTAATAACGAGGGACTTTTAATTAAAATCCCTATAATAAATATGAAGATGAAGATTAAGGTAGAAGTACAGTAGATACTGTTAAAACAATTTGGAAAAATTGTACTGCTACACACGAAAAGGAAGCGGAAAGTTTATTATTTTTGACTTTTGCTTTGGAAAATGCATAGAACAGTGTAAGAGAACAGTCTAGACAACACCATTCAGTTACCCACAATACCCTGGTGGGAAAGGTGTTAAAATATATCCAGTTGCTGTGACTTTGTGACCTTGGCTTTATGAGTGTGACACGAACATGGCGTCTCCTCTGAGAGACGAACTACCGAACTGTGTCAGAACTGCAGACCAGAAATAACTGACCTTCATAAATAACAGATTGAGACAAAATTGCGCTTCTTTAAGACGAAAATTAGCTTTCGGACAAAGCAGTTACTTTATGTCAGTTCAATAGGAGTAATTTTTTTAAAGCATGTTTTTCTGCGGTTCCTGCAGCTAATGAGAGAAATTACTTGCCTTCTATTTTGTAGGTAGAAACTGGATCGTTATATAATTATAATAAAATATATATAATGGGGAAGTGGTAGCGTTGTGGTAAAGGTGTTAATTGGACTGCTAATTGGAAAATTGGGGTTTGATTCCTAGCACCACCAAGTTGCTACTGTTGGGCTCCTGACCAAGACCCTCAACCCCAATTGCTCAAGTGAATAAAAGAGATAAATGTAAGTCACTCTAATGAGGGTGTCTGCCGAACGCTATAAATGTCAATCTAAAATAAAACTTGGACATACCTACACTTAATGTTTGATGTGGGTTTATTATTTTAATTTAGTACCCAAGAGCAACTTGTTGAGTTCATTTGCAATAAATCGGAATTCGATTCCCAGCACCACCAATTTGCCACTGTAGGTTCCTTAAACAAGACCCTTAACCCTCAATTGCTCGGTTGCATAAAAGAGATAAATGTAAGTGTATAAGGGCGTCTGCTAAATGCCGTAAATGTAAAAAAATGTCCAATTCTTTCTTTTCACCTCATTTGTTTCTCGTTATAATGTTTTTCGTTATCCTTCTTAGAGCAGGATAAAAGTTCATGTCTCACGATAGAAAGAAATATCGGCATTGATTTTAAAATGAAAATGTCCACGCAGGTCTTGTGGCCGGTTGATACTTTTCTGTAAATCAGGCTGTAAGTGTAGAAATTTTCATCCCGCCTCCGGCAATCGGTGCTTTATTGACCAATTTGAGCTTTAAAATGTGTTTAATAATGTTACAGGTCTCTTTTGCTGTGCTAAATAATAAATAAAATGCCGAAAGTTAAGAAGTAAAAGCTTGGTAAATTGAACATCTCCGTATTTGTACTTTTTCGGATATAAAATATAAAGATATTCCAGCTACGAATGCTGCGAACAGTCACTGACAATTCGTCTTAATTACACAATAATTACACTAACACCTTTTAAAGAGAAAAAGAAGCCTAATCGTTAACCTCACCCTAACCCGAGGAGTCCCGGTGGAACTTGCACCAGCTGTAATTAGAGGACGCTCTGTTCACTTCACTTCCAGGTTTAATGAGGGTCACTATTTTTTATTAATATGGCGTCCCACTAGGATTTAAAGTGCCGAAACCAGCTATTAGATAGGATACAAAGCTGCTGAACGTGTAGCCAATGAGCAAATCACTGCTTCCAAGCAATAATACTGTCCTAAGGACAAATACTATAATTGTTTTACAGGAAAAGTTGGACTCGTTCCTGTGTTCTAAGCTACAGAGATCCACCAGAAACCCCTGCAGCAATAAACACCTACATGATGTACTAGAGGAAGCACAATGGCTTAGTGGTTAGCACTGTTGTCTTACAGCAAGAGGGTCCAGGTTCAATTCCCAGGCAGGGGTCTTTCTGTGCGGAGTGTATGTGCGGGTTTTACTCCGGGTCCTCGGTTTCCTCCCACAGTCCAACATGTTTGTTAGATTGATTGGTGATGCTAAATTGCCCATAGGAGTAAGTGTGGCCCTGTGATGGACTTACAACCTGTCCAGGGTGTCCCCCTCCTGCCTTTCACCCTTTCAGAGACATTTACATTTACATTTACAGCATTTATCCAGAGCAACTTACATTTATCTTATTTATACAACTGAGCAATTAGGGGTTTAAGGGCCTTGCTCAGGGGCCCAACAGTGGTGGCTTGGTGGATCAGGGAATTGAACCCACAATCTTCAGGTTGGTAGTCCAACACCCGAAACATGAGCCACCACTTCAGACAGTTGGGATAGACTCCAGCAGATCCCCGTGACCCTGAATAAGGGAATAAGTGGGTATAGAAGATGAATGAATGAAATAGTTATGTATGGTTTTATTTTTTTGGTATATTTTATTGTCCAAGAGGGAAATTTATATTTAGCTCAAATCACAACCACTGCATCACTATAATAGAACCACATAATCAGATTTTTAAACTATATATTTATGTATAAATGTATTTTTCCGGGCACATAAATAGCAATCCAGGACTCACTCAGGTGAAGGTGATTGTCATATGCAGGAGTTTTGGAAGTAGCTGTCAGTGTTATATATTGTGCGCCGTGTTGAAGAAAAAAGAAAGGGAACAGGATCATTAACCTGCAATCCAAGAAAACTGAAAGCTGAAGTAATGCATGTAATGAATAACTGCTTTTACATTTGGAATGCAGTAGACAAACAGTGTGCTGTCATCATCCGTCTGGTGATAACTCTTAATCCTACCACCGGCTCGGCAATGCAAACGCAATCTCACTATACCAGAAATCTAATACCCCTCATCACTAACATGCTTTACTAACGCAGTCACAACTGCAATTCACTTGTTTCGGCTTGGCCGAAAAAAGACAAGACATGACATGACATGACATAACATGACCATTTTAATTTTTGGACGATCAAGATAAAAAAAAAAATAGAACAAAGTGTGTTTGATTAATTAATTTGTTACTGTATTGCACACAAGCCTGATTAATCTTATTTTTTGCCCTCTTAATAAATTAAGCAATAAGTAACAGATTATTAACTTTCAAATTTTAACTACGCGAGAGAAAGAGAAAGAAAGTGAGACAAAGACAGAGTGAGAGAAAGAAAGAGAGAGACAGAAAAAGACAGAGTGAGAGAAAGAGAGGGAGAAAAAGAGAGAGAGAAGGAGAGGAAGAAAGAGAACGAGACAGAGAATAGAAGAAAGAGACAGAGAGTAAAAGAAAGAGATAGACAGAAAGAGACAGAGTGAAAAAAGGAGACAGAGAAAGACAGAGACAAGAGTGAAAGAAATAGAGAGACATTTACAGCATTTGGCAGACGCCCTTATCCAGAGCGACATACAATATTCCTTGTTATACATCTGAGCAATTGGGGGTTAAGGGCCTTGCTCAGGGGCCCAGCAGTGGTGGCATGGTGGAGCTGGGAATCGAACCCGGGTCCTCAAGTTAATAGTCCAACAACTTAACCACTGCGCTACCACACAGACAGAGTGAAAGAGGCAGAAAGTGAAAGAAAGAGAGAGAGAAAGACAGAGAGAGAGATTTTTGTTTGTGTGTAATCAACACAATTGATTCTTAAACAACTAGCATTCAGGGAGGTTCAGGAAGGTCCGGTAGGTTCGGGAAGGTCTGGGTAGGTTCGGGGAGGTTCGGGGAGGTTCGGGAAGGTTTCGGGTAGGTTCGGGAAGGGTCTCGGGTAGGTTCGGGAAGGTTGGGGAGGTTTCGGGAGGGTCTGGGTAGGTTCGGGTAGGTTCGGGGGAGGTTCGGGAAGGTTTGGGTAGGTTTCGGGAGGTTCGGGGAGGTTCGGGAAGGTTTGGGAGGTTCGGGAAGGTCTGGGTAGGTTCGGGGAGGTTCGGGAGGGTCGGGAAGGTTCGGGTAGGTTAGGGAAGGTCTGGGTAGGTTCGGGAAGGTTCGGGGAGGTTCGGGAAGGTCTGGGTAGGTTCAGGAAGGTTCGCCCCAGATGACTTTAAAAAGGGGACCAACTGTACATACACACTTGTTTGTCCAGGGCCGCCACACACACAAACAAAATACAGGTTTGTATTACAGTACAATTTTGGGGATTTTTTTAAATACGACTAACAGTAAAATAGTACAACATTTTTATTTAATTTTTTTTGTTAGCTATTTGCACAATTTACTTTAAGCACATTTTACTATTTCCTCTGGGTTACAGTGGTTTCCCTCACTAGTCTAAAGATATGTAGGCTGATTGACATCTCTAAATGACATGCGGTGTGCAAAGGTGAGTGTGTGTGTGTGATTGTGCTTATAATTATTTAATACCTCTTTATAGACTAGAATAGACTTTATAGGATAAGCGGTACAGAAAAAGGATGATAATTAAAGAGATCAATGAATGGATGGAAAACACAATTAAGGTTTACTCTCAACTTAAGTGATGAGTTAAGGTATAAAGGTGTAAACGTCTTCGCAAGGTCTTTTCTTAGTCACACTGACATCTGATATGTCCTCCCAGTCCACTACGCATATCTCTGTGCTAGAAAGAACAAATCATATGTGTCCCAGGGTTCATCAACTGTATATCCCACTAGAAAAATCTCTCATTTTTCACTATAATAAAGCCACAGGTTGAGTTTTGTTTTCTAATAAAAATGATTGAAGATATCCTATCAATCCCACCGAGATTCTAATGACCAACATGTGGCCCAAGATTAAAGGCCACAAGAGCAGAATCATCTCCACACCCTTAGTGAAAGAGTTACTGCTAAAAACGACTACAAACTTTGAGAGAAATGATGTACTGCCTGAAGTGGATTGTCAAAGGTTTCTGGGTGTACAAACTAATGTGCTGTAGAGAGAAAGGAAAGGCCGGCTATGTTGTATGGTTTAGAGACAGTGGCACCGAGGAGGAGGCAGGTGGCAGTGTTGGAGGAAGCGAAGCTGAAGATAGCAAGGTTTTTTGTGGGAATGATGAGTTTCAAGCTCATGTTTGACGTTTCAGTTAAAGAGACAAGATTGAGATGGTTTGGACATGTGCAGAGGAGGGATAGTGGAAATATTGGTAGAAGATGTTGGAGGAAGGCAAAGAGGAAGGTTAAAGAGGAGGACTAGGAATGTGATAAATGTGGACATGAAGTTAATGGGTGTGTGAAGAGGATGCAGATAATAGGGATAGGTGGAGGCAGATAATTTGCTGTGGCAACCCCTCAAAGGAACAGCTGAAAGGAGAAGAAGCAGCTTGTACTTTTAATGGACATTGTCCCAAACCAATGAAGCAGTTATAAGACTCCAATTAGAAGTAGGGTAACAGGATGGATTAGGTAGGTCTGGGGAGCAGAATGGGTTAGGAATGCTGGGATCTTGGGATTAGCATGTGTAGCTGGGGGAGAGAGAGAGAGAGAAAGAGAGAGAGAGAAAGAGAGATTATTCTGTATACATGACTAAAGACAATGGGAACTGTGTACAAATCAGGACCAACTATAACAGCAAAACTAAAAGACAGAGCCAGAAGGTAAGTCCTCTGGGACACAAAGCATCCTGCCAACCAACCTGAATAACACTTTACACCTGTTGAACCTTCCAGATTTGCTCTTTCTTTCTTTCCAAAGAAAAAATGATTCACTTAAGCTCATATTGGACTTGAACACTAACACCGTCTCCGATTTCCAGACACTACCTGGAAAGCTGCTTCACAACCGCAAGGCAATCCTCTGCCCCCTGCTGTACACTGTTATGCTCCATTACTGAGTCCTGTATCTGGAAAAATAATGCTGAATAAAAATTTCTTGGAGATTCTTCAAGTTCAGAAAGTGATGAATCTCTCCTGAGATGGTACATCAAGCGTGATTTTACTGAGGTTATTGAGGATCCAAAGAAAAATAAGGACGGAAACGTGAGAGAATAAAGCATTGTGTTACATAACATAGAGAGAAATGAAAAAGACAATTCTGATTATTATTTGATTTGAAATATATGTATTTATTCATTCATTCATTTATTCGTTTATCTTCTATACCCGTTTACTATACACCCTGGACAGGTCCCTCTGTGGTCCATCGTTTTAAAGAATTAGATGTCTGTAATATTTCAGCTTTAAGTTTATTTGTTTCACTAATGTCACTTAATGAGCTGCAGATTTTCCATCTGGATAAATATTCATGTCATACCTGGCTTAATGTGGCATCACTAATGTAGCCTGAAAGCGGCTGGACAGGAGACGACCTGCAGACGGGCCTGTTTGATTAAACAGCTGATGGAGCATGTGACAGTTCCTATTAGCCTAAACTATTTTTATCAAATGTCCCGTTTTTTCTGATGCAATCAGTACACCTGGATCAATCCAGCACAAGTTACGTTGCAAAAAAGGGTTACACTCTTCGACTTTTGTTATGCCCTCATGAATTACTCATGACATTATTCAATTTGAGCAGTTAAGGGGTAAGGGCCTTGCTCAGGGGCCCAGCAGTGGCAGATAAATGTGCTGGGAAGTCAAGTTCATCATTGGGGTTCTGCTTCTGGGGCTTTATGTCTGTAAGTGCTGATCCACCAACTGGACTGGATACAGATTGGATCTGTCAGATTGGTGGCGACGATGAGCTCGGAATGAGAAACAGACCTATGTTAGTGTAGATGCCATTCGACTTATGATATATGAATATATCGTGAGTTATTGGTGGTGTTTCCGGTTCCGGTAGACCTGATTATTGCAGCCTAACTATCCTTTAACGGATACAGGTAATGAAAAAGTGTGTTATGTGTAAGCCAACTTGAAGACATGGGTCTTTAATCTAGTTTTAAACTGACCGAGTGTGTTTGGCCTCCCGAACGGTGCAGGGTAAATTACTCCAGAAACACAATAAACCATTTATTTCTAACTGTAAAATGTAAATTTCACCACTTGGAACCATTTATATTTGCTAAAAAAAGCTGGAGGTGTCTAGATATTCTTTGTAAGTGAAATACATAAGTCAAAGTTACTTAATACCGGTTTATTTTCTTGCTTTGCTGTTATTCTGCTTCTAGACAGAAAGGTGTTAAAAAAAACACCATCATTTATCTGCACCTGGTAACGACTGACGTTGGGGTAAACACAGAGTTGATAGACGACTCTCATTAATATACCAGTCACAGGATTTAAGTAATGGATTTTTAATGCCTTCTGTCATGTTGGTTTATATGGAGCAATAGGAACGCTGGCATGTGCTAAAAGAAATTTCAGCATGGAAAACGTTTCAAATGAAATATTTCGGAACTATAAAGATCAAATTCCGAGAACATGTTACAGATGACATTATTTCCGTCTGTCGGTGTGTATGGATGTGCAAGGTTAACCCTGATTTTTATGCATCAAATGATTTCATGACCAAACTTAAGCAGGAATATGGGGAGGCACTAGAGGCAAACAACGGTATTTTTGTACTCTTACTAAACTGTACTATACATTTTTCCCACCAGTGAAACATGATATATTATAGTAATGTTTTTCTCAGCCTTGTGCTGCCATCTGCTGGCATCTCTTAAAACTTTTTGATACCCCTTCATATGTGATCAGTAAAACTCAGTGGCGGGCGGTGCATTTGGTATCTGGTCCTTCACTGGCGACTGATAAACCTCTTAATACCACCACGATCACGTCGTGATTACAGAAATCATCACTAAACAAAACACACAATATAACACGGCGTGGAATTACAGACAGAGACGTTTCACATATCGAGTGTAACACAACTCCATCATCTCCATTAACACAACTCCAAACCGCTACACTACAACCAAAACTGTACCACATACATCACCTGGAGCAGTTCAGTTTAGGGTTCAGCTCAGAGGTCATGTTGAGCATCACCACCACTTGGTTTACCAGCTGAGCCACATACAACGTTTTAGTATTTTACATCTTGTTCTTAATATTTTGTCCCTAAATATTTAATACTAATATGTTTTTAATTTCTTGATTAATTGGACTTTAATTACTATAAATGTACAACTGGAAACTGAACCCATAATCTTCTGATCAGCCGTCCACCACCTTTCTTCAACTGAATCCAGTGTTAAGGACAATTGTACATTCAAACGTCCTCTCTATGTCCTCGAATACTCTGTGGTAGAGTTATGAGAATCTCTTTTCTCTTTCAGGTCTGATGGTCTATTGATTTTTCTTTGCACTTTCATTCATCGACGGTTTTTTTCATTGAGATAATAGTCATGATATCATCCAAAATTCCCATCAAGTGCCAAAGGCTTTACTTCTTATCTCGGAGTTTAACTCAAACTGAAGCCGAAGCTGACTTGAACTTTATCGTGACCTGCGGAAGGTCTTTTTTTGTCATTTCTTTTACATTTACACACACACACTATCTCTCTCTCTCTGTCTCTCTCTCTTTCATTGCTTTATATCAGGTCATATGACCTGCATAAGACATACTGCTGTTTTGCTTCAGTTTTAAAGTGAGTATCGTTAAATGGAATGATGGAAAGTCATGCAAACATTAACACACTGTAATTTTACCCTATTCCCAGGGATCAGCAATAATACAGTGCCCCCGACACCAAAAAAGGTTTAAGGGCCTTGTCCAAGGACCCAACAGGCTTGAACAAGTGGAACCTTACATTTACGGCATTCAGAAGACGTCCTTATCCAGAGCGACTTACATTTATCCTATTTATACTACTGAGCAATTGAGCGTTAGGGGCCTTGCTCAGGGACCCAACAGTGGGTGGCTTGGTGGAGCTGGGAATCGAACCCACAATTATCGGGTTGGGTAGTCGAATGCCCTAACTATGTGCCACCACTTCTCTAGTTTAATTGCCCAGTTTACATTCATAGACCCTCGTACCATCAGAGATGCTGGTTTTTGAGCTAAACTAATAACATACTGGAATTCTGTCGTATTTAATTATTTGACGTCTGTGCTGACTTACATTAGCAGGTGTTTTTTCCATGTGAGTCTTTATAACAGGATCATCTACACCTTGGAAATTGATTTTTTTTTTTTTTTTTTACTTTTTGGAATGGAATCAGGATAGGATTGATTTAACCCCTAATAGCTCAGTTGTATGAAGAAATAATTGTAAGTCCCTCTCTTGATAAGGACGTCTGCCGAATTTAATATTCAAGATAAAAAAAAATGTATTAATCCTGGGGGGATGAAAGAAAGAAAGAAAGAAAGAAAGAAAGAAAGAAAGAAAGAAAGAAAGAAAGAAAAAGAAAAAGAAAAGAAAAACGAAAAAAGAAAAGAGAAAGAAAGAAAGAAAGAAAGAAAGGAGAAAAACAAACAAAACAAACAAACAAGTAGCAAGAAAATGTTGTAAATGTAATTTTCTTTTTTAACAATAAATATTGTCCCAAATAAAACCTTAATTAAAAATTACAAATTGTCATGTGATCTTTGTTCCTGTCTCTGTTTCTATTGGTTGGTGTAAGTCATGTGTTCCTTGAAGTGTTACCTGGACCGCTGTTACTGGAAGTTTGTTAAAGTTAAGTTAGTTTTTGTTGTTTTTTCACGTGTTTATATTTAATAAAGCTGCACTTGGGTTCAGTGGATTTCTTACACTTATTCAATTTAATTTCATTTAATATGAACATTTGCATTAGTAAAAAAAACACCAAAAAATATTGCAAAATGTAGCATTCTACAATTTGTAGGAAAAAAACATCCAATTAAATTCATGTCTGATTCATTCATCTGGGATTCAAACCCATGATTTTCCAGGTATCAGTCCAACACCTTAACCACTGAGCCACCACTTTCCCAAATTATCACTAAATGTCGTCTTCTGAGATTTTATCTTTATAATTGGTACATAATAGTGTGGGGAAAAAAACATCAATTGTAGATCAATTCTGTCGGTTATATTTATATTGTAAAAGATAGAAAAGCTGCTGGAATTCATATAAACAACAGTTAATTAAAAAATAATTAACGCCTTCAAACCAGAAGGAGAATCCGGACGTGCTCTGGGATACAAATTATTAACACCTACATATGGCAGGTTATTCATTTTCATGAAAACACTGAACGTCTATTTTTCTTTTTTAAAGGTGCTCAGAATTAAGGAGGTGATTTGTTGGCATTCGAACAGAAATACTTTGGCTTAATTCATCACTGCCTCAGCCAGAAAACCAGCTCATAAATAACAGTTTATATAATAATAAATGCGAGGAAAAGAAAAGGAAAGAGAAGAGAGACGAGAAAGGAAGAGAAAGGGAAGGAAGGGGAAGAAAGGGGAAAGGGGAAAGGAAAAGGAAAGGGAAGGACTAGAAGGGAGAAAGGAAAGGAAAGGAAGAAGAAAAGAAGAAGAAAGAGAAGAAGAAAGAGAAGAGAAGAGAAGAAGGAAGGGAAGGGAAGGGAAGGGAAGGGAAGGGAAAGGGAAAGGGAAGGGAAAAGGGAGAAAAAGGGAAAAGGGAAGGAGGAAAGGAAAAAAGAAAGGAAGGAAAGGGAAAAGAAAAGAAAAGGGAAGGAAGGGAAAGAAAGAAAAAGGGAAAGAGAAAAGAAGAAAGAAGAAGAAAAGAAAAGGAAAAAGGAAAAGGAAAGGAAAAGAAAAAGAGAAAGGAAGAAGTAAAGAGAAAGAGAAGAAGAAGAGGGAAGAAAAGAAAAAAGGGAAAAAGGAAAAGAAAAGGAAGGAAAGAAGAAAAAGAGAAAGGGAAAAAGGAAAAGGGGAAGGAAGGAAAGGAAAGGGAAAGGAAAGGAAAGGAAAGGAAAGGAAAGGAAAGGAAGGAAAGGAAAAAGGAAGGAAGGAAAGGAAAACAGGAAAGGAAAAAGGAAAGGATGAAAAAAGAGGAAGAGGAAAAAGAGAAGAGATAGAAAAGAGAAGAGAAGAAAGAGACCAGGGAAGGAGGAAAGGGAAAAGAAAAAGAAAAGGAAAAGAGGAAAGGAAAGAAAAGAAGAAAAGAAAAAGAAGGGAAAAGAGAAGAGAAAGAAGAAGAAAGAGAAGAGAAGAGAAGAGAAGAGAGAAGAGAAGAGAAGAGAAGAGAAGAGAGAAAGAGAAAGAGAGAGAGAGAAGAGAAGAGACGAGAAGGGAAGGGAAGAGAAGAGAAGAGAAGAGAAGAGAAGAAAAGGAAAGGAAAGGAAAGGAAAGGAAAGGAAAGGAAAGGGAGAAAAAACAAGAAAGTAAAAAACCTTACAAAGGAAAGGAAAGGAACGGAAAGAAAGCTAACTATTCATAACCTGGACTATACGATAGTATAGTCATATAAGAGAAAAACATATTTTTCAGGTTCACTCCTCATACGTGACTCATAACAGGGTTAATGTCATGCAGGAAGAACTTCAACTGCTTCTAGTCGCAGTCTTTAGACGTTATGTCCAAGAACCGTTGGATAAAATCTGAAAAAATAATGAAAACTGGTTTAAGGTTTGAGTGGACGTCAATCATTTATTTGTTTTAATCAAATGCTGAACAAAAAGGAGATGGGATGCGGGATGAAGGTGAAGCTAATTAAAAACAGCAAGTCTATACTCAACAATTATTTTAGGAAAGCAAGCTCTGTCATGGGAGGGTGGAGGACTCTGTCTCTGGCTGATGGGGTCTGAGAGGAGAATCCCATAAAAACTTCTCAGCATCAAAATGTTCGGATCGGACCATTTGATTGGACAAACATTTTTTGGTCCTATACCTTTCACAGAATGTATAAATACATTTACAGCAATGGTTGCTATCAGGATGTGAAGAGACTTTAATGTAGGACATTTGTCCTATATGTCCCTATAGTAAGTATAGCCAAGATATATTTCAAGAAATGGACCATTGTATAATTTACCTAGTGTTTTACAATAATAAGAGGAAACCAGAGTAAAAAGCGGAGGCAGTAACTCATTTCAGGATTAATTCTGGCACCCCGGGGCTGTTAGGCATCAGTTCTTACCCTTTGTTCCAGTGGAACAAATAAAGTTCTGGGTCAGAAATTCATTCCTTAACAAATTCATTTTATTTTTATTCATTTTTTTGTTACTAGAAACCTTTTAGAGTGCAACAGTCTGGACTCACCAACACACTAGATATACACACACACACACACACACACACACACACACACACACACACACAAACCTCAAACACAGCAGGTAAAACATCTTGACTGCAGGCTGTACCGCAAACCACATGTAGAGAGCAGCAGGAATCCCGAGGCAGGGCAATAAACACCATGCACCAGGCATTGAATTTCTATATATGATTTATTTCCTGATGTTTCTCCACGTTTTCTATCCCACTGTTCTCACAGCTGTACTTTTCACACACACACACACACACATATATATATATATATACGGATTTGTTGATTTACACTTATTTTTTACACACACACACAATACATACGTATACTCACACACACACACACTCCTACATAAATTCTCTACTATTTTTATTTAATATAACGAATAGTAAATGTATCTGTGAATTAAACCAAAATCAAAATGATGTAATATGTATGTGGTAGTGTAGTGGTTAAGGTGTTGGAGTGCTAATTGGAAGATCAAAAGGGCCCCTAAGCAAGGCCCTTAACTGCTAATTACTCAGTTGTTTAAAAAAGATAAATGTAAGGGGCATCTGCCAAATGCTGTAAATGTATATGAAGCATTTCTGATAAAAAATAAATCCTTTTATATATATATATATATATTATATATATATATAATTTCCCGCTCCATTAGTTTGGGTGAAATCGATCGATACCACCGGTATTGTACTTATAACACAGGGTTACTTTTGTGGATTTTTTAATTAAAAAATTCTCACATTTTTTATTTTATTTTAATTTAAGCATTTTTAAATAAAATCAGTTTTACCCTTTAGTTGCTTCCTTTGTCTTTAATCGATAGTTTAGTTAACTACACTAATAGTTTATGCGAAGATATTGTATCTTTAGCAGTTTATTTAATAATTATTAATATTTAATGAATCAATTAAGCAATCCAGTGATTTTCCTTTAAAAGACCATGTTGGGGTAAAAATATTTCTTTCTACCTACCATGAGAAAAACAATTCCTACAGAGGCTTTAAACAGGCCACAGCTCATTTCTTTAGAGCGCATACATAGCCGCCGGAGCAAAAGAACAATGATGATGATGATGATGATGATGATGATGATGAGTAATCGTGTCAGTCGGGACAGGTCATAATCTGGGCAATGCGAACAGGAAAAAAGAGCAGGAAGCTTTAAACAAAGCCCGCATTTGTACCACATGTATTAGCAGACCTAATTCTGATTTTTCCTCCAATATGGTATAGATGGGATGACCGGCGACCATGTAAGCAAAAGTACATGGATTTCGATATTTTTAGATCAGATTTAGGCCTCATTCATATGTAAAAATAAACAAATGCGATATGAATTAGATTCGTGCATTTACGTCTGCCATGTAAGCAGACAGATCAGATTTTCATATGTTGAATATAGCAACATTACGACTAAGGAATATAGTGACATAACGGATCAGAGATATAGCGACATTACGAAAAGGTAATATATCGACATCACGACTCGGGAATATAACGACATTACGACTCGGGAATATAGCGACATTACGACTATACCGGAATATAACGACATTACGACTCGGGAATATAGCGACATTACGACTCGGGAATATAGCGACATTACGACTCGGGAATATAACGACATTACGACTCGGGAATATAGCGACATTACAACTAGAGAATATAGCGATATTAAGACTCGGGAATATAGCGACTTTACGACTCGGGAATATAGCGAATTTACGACTCGGGAATACAGCGACATTACAACTCAGGAATATTGTGTCCCCCTCCTGCCTTCTGCCCTTTAGACGGCTGGGATAGACTCCAGCAGATCCCCGTGACCATGAGTTAGGAACTAAGCAGGTATAGAAGATGAATAAATCCCAGGTACGATAAATCCTATTTAAAGTGTCCTAATAGTGAAGATTATTACATCACACATCGATTTAGCCGCTTATACATAATTTAGATTTTAATATCCGTCGGATGCTCCATTGTATAAGATTAATAATGTGTGATCTTATACCCTCGAATGGAAAAAGGTTTTTATGCTTTTTCTTCGACATGGATTACCACCAGAAAGCACTTTTAAGGATACAGGAGATTATCAAACCCACAAGAGGAGTCAGGTGTTCATTTACACTTTACCATTCAAAGTCATGCAGTATTAAACTGAAAAGTAGCTCAATAAACCAGAAGACAGTATTATTTCTCGTGTTACCCAGCATTTCATTTTGCTGTTTTTTTCTTTTCCTCGGATTTCTTCTTTTTTTTCTTTTCTTGCACCAGACGGATTCCTTCAATCAACTTTAATAATTTTAACGTTAATCAGTCCACAAATGTTTTTTTCATTTAATATTGCATTTTTTTATATTACGTTCTGTTGGCCTTAGTTCACTTATGCCTTGGGCCGTCTACGGCAACAATATATGGACACTATGCTGTACACGGGAAGTGGAGAGTCGTTCTGGATGCCTGAAAGATAAATATAAATCTTCACATTATTAGTTGAACATTTTTAAGATACTAAGCAGAAGACGTGTTTACAAGGAGTTCCTGTAATCTGATTACAATTAGTCAGGAAGTAATAAGTAGGAAGTAAATAAAATTCTGCCTGACATGCCCCATCCTAAAAACTCTAATTACAATTATTATAAGATTATAATTACTTTGTGGTGGCCTTAAATTTACTATCTTTCTTAGACGACTAGAAAGCGACAGCTATGTTTACATTTATGGCATTTATCGGACTTCCTTATCCAGGGTGACTTACATTAATTACTTTTTGAGCAACTAAGAGCCTTGCTCAGGGGCCCAATTTTGGTAACTTGGTGGTGCTGGGAATCGAACCCCGATCTTCCAATAAGAAGTCCAACCACTACCCACTGCCCCTACGTTTAAATTTTAGTTTATGGGCTGTAGTGCAGTAATTAGGAGTGTGTGTGGGTGTTGCATTTTGTAAGCATCAGTAAGCCCCCACTTGCTTCCTCAGTGCTATAAAACTGTTTTGATTGGGTGTTTTAATCATACAGCTTTCAGCTCTTATCTGTCTGTGGGACATGCTGGAGTCTATCCCAGCTGTCTCTGAAAAGGAGAACGGCAGGAGGGGGACACCCTGGACAGGTCACCACTACAATTTAGAATCACCAATCAATCTAACATACATGTTTTTGAACCGTGGGAGGAAACCGGAGAACCCGGAGGAAACCCACGCAAGCACCCATGGGGAGAACATACAAACTTGTGCCAACCACTAAGCCTCTGTGCTGCAGTCATATAATATATTTATATTGTAATTCATCCTCTGTGTCAGCACAATTACCTGGTTAAATAATTTAGCTTTTTGAATTAAAATTTCATCCAGTCATCCGATCAAAACCGTAACCAGAGCAGATTTGATATGATGAGAACCATAAAAGCGATTTTAATTTAGTCAAGAACATGTGTAAAGAAATCTTGAAGGTGTGTGTGTGTGTGTGTTGGGTGCACTGAGGGGTCCAGGTGATTTATTATCCTCCCAAGCTGGCCTGATTATATTTGCTCGGTGCTTCTCTGTAGTCTGTTTGCAGAACAAGGATCTGATGATAAATTAGGTGAGAAGACCGAGCTGCTGTAATTAACACACAGCCGGACGATTTGAAGACTTCACGCCAGACTTCATCGTATGTTCTTCATCCTTTATTATACAGAGGAGCCGTAGGAGCTTTCCTTCATTATTTACTTCAAATTATCTCAGTGATTAGCACTGTTGCCTCACAGCAAGAAGGACTGGGGTTCGATTCCCCGTGGGTTTTCCTCGGGGTTCTCTGGTTTCCTCCAACAGTCCAAAATTATGCATGTTTGATTGGTGATTCTAAATTGCCCAATGGAGTGAGTGTGAGTGTGGCCCTGTGATGAACTGGCGACCTGTCCAGGGTGTCCCCCTCCTGCCTTTCACCCTTTCAGAGACGGCTCGGATAGACTCCAGCAGATTCCTGTGATCCCGAATTAGGGAATAAGCGAGTTAGAAGGTAAATGAATAAACAGATATTTCTTCAGTAAACTCTCTGACACCACCTAGTGGTAGCTTAAGTGGTTTAAGCTCTGGGTTCTTACTCAAAATGTAAGGAAGAGGTTATTGTAAATAAAAGTGTGTTATTGTAAATAAGAGTGTGTGTGTTATAAATAAAAGTGTGTTATTGGAAATAAAAGTGTGTTATTGGAAATATAAATATATATAAAAAATTGCAAGTGTTTGTTATTGGAAATAAAATATTAAATCAGTAAATATAAATAATAATTGAAAATAAAAGTGTGTTATTGTAAAAAAAAAAAGTGTTATTATAAATAAAAGTGTGTCATTATAAAAGTGTTATCATAAATACGAGTGTGTTATTGTAATAGGGAAATGTATATGACATTTCATACACAGTACGGTACAGACTGCATTGTTTTTACTTTGAGATGAAATAAAAGGGAAAATCCGTCAGCTTCCTGCATATGCTGCGATAAATGAAAGGACTGCTTCGGGTCCCAGCGAGCCGATGGAGGTAAAAAAAAACAAAACAAAAAAAACCCAACATCATCATGCAGGTTAGTTACTGATTAAAAAACATATCTCCTGTCTGCCATTGGACAGTGTTTAAACTTCAGAGGCAGCAGGACATCAGCCTGTGGAGCCAAATCAAATATTGACAGGAGAGTTTATGAAGGTCAGAGAGATAGCAAACTCTCCTAGCAGCCAGATCCTTTGATGTGAAATTGATGTGTGGGCCACCGTTTCAGAAGTCAGTTCGTTTCTTTTATTGCTGTGGCAGAAAAAAAAATGACACCATTAAAGACATCGTGGTTAATTTATTCAGCGGTGACGATATCCAACGGTAATAATTTAACGTTAAAGATAGAAAGAGCGAAAACGGGAGGCGTAATACAAAGAGATGGTCCTGCTGAGGAGGACGAACGTTAATACATATTCATAGTCTTTTGCTGCAGAGTTTTACATATTTATACCCCTTCACATGAAATAGTTCTTAAGGAAAGTCTCGACTATAATTTCCTTTATGAGGGAAAGCAGCGTTTCTTCCTTCGTGTTTTTCTAGACTTACGTTTTGATGTTTTATTCTATTGCATGGTATAACCTGCATGTCAATTTTGTTAACATTAGCTTGGAATCAGAGTGCATATTTAAGACACTTATTGAAATGTCTTCGGTATAAGACACGGGTCTGGATTCAGAAAGAATACGTTAAACTGACTAGAAGAGGCAGAATTTTTGTCTACTTAATGGGCTTGATTTTATTGGGTGCGTCAGGAGTCTTATAAGAAAGAGAAGAAAAAACAGAGAAGGAACCAAAAAGTGGTGGTGCAATGGAGTTGGACTGCTGACCGGAAGATTGCGGGTTCAAAGGTTACCATTGCTGGGCCATTAAGCAAGACCCTTGACTCCTAATTTAGGTGTAAATGTGTCTCTGTCTGCCAAATGCAATATATGTAAATGTGACATGATGGTTCTTCCACTCCAATCAGAAGACAGCATGTCCTTATGGAGATCAGGAGTTTTGTGCACAGAGACATTGTCATGCTGGAATGAAATGACATTCTGAACAATTGTGTGACTGGTTTGTGATGGTAGCATGTCCAATAATTTATCCATTTAATCATCAGTAAATGAAAGGAAAACATTGCACCCTATTATACCAGTTTTTTGTATACTGTTGTCGTCTCGCAGGACATACAAACTGCTGTTTTGTCTGCTTTTTATGTTAAAACAAAAGATATTTAAGTAATGATCGTTATTGGGTGTGCTGGTGTGTGATTATCAGTGTTGGGTGAGTTATTTTTAAAAATTAGCTAGTTAACATCCAACTGGGTCTCCTGTGGGACAGTGAATGCATTTTGAGTAAAATTTCTGATCCACACAGTTAAAATATTATATTTACTTGTTACTTTTCACAAATAGTAACTAAGTTACCTCATTTTAACAGTAACTAATTACCAGGGAAAGTAACTATTGTGTTAACAAAAATATACGTCAAAAGACTTGGCTGTCCAAATATTGAATAGGTTAATAAATAAATGTTGTGGTGTCGTGTGACAATGTTAGATGCTTCATGAGTTTAAAGTTTAGGTATAGACACTCGTCCTCCCTGGCTATACGTCGCACGCTACATAAACCGTCTTGTCCTTCACGGCAACAAGGAAAAAGGAGTATTTATACTTCTAGTTTGTGTCAGTAACGGTGGCGGCGTTGTAACATGAGAAACGGTAATTCGTTTGATTACTCGTTACTGGTAAAAGTAACGTTGTTAGTACCGTTGTCTATTTCTAACGCTGTTACTCCAGTCACTGATGATCATGGATATACTAGAGGCCAGATTTTCTCAGGCGAGTCTGCTGGTGGAACCACGGCTTGAGTCTTCATAGCATGTGTTACAATCGCACAAACGATTCATCCGTCTCGTTCATCTCTTCCCTCATTTGGATGTAGCTCTTTTACATCTTTTACAGTGAAATGCCAGCTGGGGATATTGAATAAGATTATTATCAACCAGCTGCAGGTAATCGGGTCTAAACCCACTTCCGAAACATTTGTACTTGTTAACATGAGTGCTGTATGAGGTGCTAATGCAGATGCAGATGCTGGCTGCGGTACAGCTCCTGTCACAATGCTGCTCTAGGGTGATTGGGTACTTAAACAAGATCAACAACATTAATAATATGTGTAGGAACAAAAGCTCCAGCAGCAGTGTACTATAAACCAGGAGGAATCTGCAGACCTGAAACATCTCTGGAGGTTCTCAGATTTTAAAACAATTCTCTTGGTCCAGTAAACTTAATAATTATTTTTAACAAAAGGTGGCTTCAAGGTTAGCACTGTTGCCTCAAAATCAAGAAGGTCCCAGGTTTGTACTCTTTCTGTGTGGAGTTTGCATGTTCTTCCTGTGCTTGCGTGGGTTTACTTCGGGTTCTCCGGTTTCCTCCCACAGTCCAAAAACATGTATGTTAGATAAACTGGTGATTCTAAATTGCCCATAAGAGTGAGTGTGAGTGTGAGTGTGTGTGTGGTTGTTTGTCTGTATGTTGGACTGGTGATCTGTCCAGGATGTACCCATGCCTTTCACCCAATGAGAGAAGGGATAGACTCCAGCAGATCCTTGTGACCCTTATTACAAATAAGCATGTAGACAATGTTAGGGGTACGGGCAAGGGTAATAGACAAAATTCTAGATTTATAACCCCCCTCGCAAAAAAAGGCCTGCTTTTTTTTTATTTTATTCTTTCTGTACTGCTAATGCATCAAAATGATGATTTCTCTCTCGTATTTAGAGGTATTTATTCTGTCCATCTTCTCCACTCATTTTCTCTGAACTCTCATGTACCATCTGTGTTCTTATGATTACCCATAATTTTAAAATTGGCATATTCATAATTACTACACTTAAAATAAATACTCAGGCTTCTGTCATTTCCAGGCTCTAATGACTGCTTTGATTTCTTCGGTTTGGAAAAAGCTGCCATTTTGTATTTCCTCCAATCTGTTCCATCATGACAAAAAAAAAAAACAAAAAAAAAACACATTTCTAATGGCATTACATTTACACAGCGGACTGATTCAAAGCCATCCGAACCATACATTCAGTAAGCAGTTACTGTCCATAAACAATTAGCACCCGTTACCAAAACCATACAGCTAGGCAATGAGGATTCAACGAATGTTTGTGATGAACCAACGCCTCAAATTCTTGTCTTTCTTATAGCATTATAGTTCTGTATTGTTTGTAGTGTGATCAAGGTTCGGGTTTGTCGTAGATGTGTTACATAACATGTACCATTTGAATTATTAATTGCTTCAATGAAAGAATTGAACAAAGCAACTCGGAGGGAAAAAAGATTCAGATTCATTCGTTTTACTAAACGAGACTCGAATGTCAGAGTTGGTAAAATGATCCTAACGACCCATTACCAGCCCTGACCCTCTGACACCAACTGCACCCCAGACCTCCTCACCAAACATTAGTGTCTGATCAAAAAAACACTCTTCTAACTAAATGAACACAAATCCACACTAGTTATGCAACACAAGTGTGAAGGCTTCTCAAATACGATGTTAAAAAATATATATATATACGGATGTGATGGTTGGGTATCCCAATAATCTTCAAGTTCTGATGGGTGGCTTCAGTGGTGGCTCAAATGGTTAAGGTGCCAAGTTGTTGATTGGAAGCCCCACCACTGCCAGCCTGAGTTGCTGATCTGAAGAACAGGAGGACCTGGGTTTAAGTCCCAGGTCCTCTACTATTAACCTGAGTTGTTGATCTGATCTGGACGATCAGGAAGGCCTGGGTCCAACACCGACCACTTCCAGCCTTAGTTGCCGATCTAAAGACCAGGAAGACCTGGGTCAAAGCCAGAGAAAAAATTACACTACGCTGTAAAAATCTACCCTGTATGGGAGTAGAAAAAAGACCCAACGCAAAAAAAAACGTTACTGCATATTTTTTCTTATTAAGGAAATTGTGGCTGTAAACGAAACAACAAAACAGAACATCAGTTATTTTTAAAAAAGCTAATTTTAAGGTTCAGCTGTTTTATTTGTTTTCATTAGCAAGGTGTCTGTGATTCCACCCGTTTCTGTACCATCGACTTGATAACTTCTCATAGTGCGTTAATTAGCAGCAGCTGGTAGTGTTCGGGTGAAACAAGAGGAAATGAGCGAATGCTGAGGGGGGAACACAAAGCCAATAAAACCCTGCCCTTGAGCTGTGCACATAATGACACAAAGCCTTCCTAAGCACAAGCTCTGCCAATACAATACAATTCATCAAGCAGCCAATTACTCCCTACAGGATCCTTATTTTCACACTAAGCCTCTCCGACTGGTGTCAGAGTCCAACTTTTTTTTTTTGCTGAAGTATTAGTACATACGCTTCCATTTCAGCAAAACTGCAATAGACTAATCGATACTGGCTCAGAAAGAAGATAGACAAGAACGTTGGTGATTTCAGCAGCCATGCATTTACTGTTACACAACAAATTAGATTCTTGATCTTCTGAAAATCTATTAGCTTATTAGCCCAGTGTTGGAAACTGAAACCTGTTCTGTTGAAGTTCTTACACAGTTTCCAGTTAAAGTTCATCGAAGATAGCTGGTATAGAATATAGTAGGAATCAAATTTTTATATTAAATATGGCTGCTTGTGTTAAGCAACAGGTAGGTATGTAGATACTCATCAAAAGTACCTTATGTTGTAATGGTTATGTTTAATTTCTCTCAAAGGTTTATAACCTTAAACAAAATATTAATATCAAACCTATTACTGATGGTAACCCAAATGCTACATCTATGTGATGGTTTTATCTTTAACCACAAAAATCTTTGTAAAAGTATCTCAACCAAGAGTAAATCAAAGGTCACACACTAAAAGCTGGGCAGCCCTGATTCATCACCAGACCATAATTTTCTTGCCTCAAGGCTCCATAAGTCGAGTAACATTCCCAACATCAGTGTAAGGCTTAGATAGGTTAAACAATCTATAGAGCCTACACACATTACGACACAACAGTATTTCTAAAAACTTAGTAAAACAGTTGATACCTGATATACCTAATGCCAGTGGCGGGCGGTGCATTTGGTACATGGGCTTTTAGTGGGCCTTTACCCGACTGATACACTAATTGATACCACTACCACATCACAATTACAGAGACCATCAATACTAAACAAAAACTCAATATAACATGGCGTGGAATTACAGACAGAGAGACATTTCACAGACTATAATAAAAATGTTTTTTTCTCTAAGCAAGAAAACCCGTTAACACACAACTCCAAACCTCTACACTACAACCACAACTGTACCACCTACAACATCTGGAGCAGTTCAGAATCAATATTTATCTTAATATTAATATAACATCACAAAAACATTACAGATATCGATAAAATATATCAGACATTTAAAGGCTGTAAGTCAGTGTTACCGGTCGGCGGTGCTGGTCTGGAAGTGGGGAATAAACTTTTTCCCGCACTGAGACAAGTAAGTTATCCTTCGGGTTATCTGAACTCTGCCCAAAATGGCTAACTTTTCCAGAAAAAAAACTTTAAATTGATTTTTTTTTTTTTAAGTATAACCCACACAAAGTTACATCCTCCTCCTTCGTCAGCCATTGTGCTCGTAAAAAATTCTAATTCAACTGTACAGACGTGTTTCGCTAGTTGAACTGGGCTGTAACAGACTCTGATCAACCAATCACAGGATGAAAAAATGCTGACGTTATTGTGGGCCAGCTAGCTGGCCATATCATTACTATTACCAAAACCACCAGGACATGAAAAAACTCTCAGGTCCTGATTCTGACTCAACCCTTTATACCGAACATCTTAGAGATTAACTGGTACACCCGCTTGAAATTTTTTTTGATCCGGAAAAAGAAGCGCCCAGCAGAAAGTTTGGGAAAGACTGTGGTAATGTTTTTATTATAAATAAAGATCTCAAAGTGGGCAAAAAAAATTTTAACCATTGATTAAGGTACATGGTGTTACCCTATGTTTGCACCAATAATTGCAATTTAATGTAAATAAATTACAATAAAGCACAAAACCCAAATTTTAGCCGCTTTAGTAGAAAGCTACATTTTAAGTTAAGAGTGCATCTGTTTTCAATTAATAATGGGACAAACGGGCTTCGGTAAGTAGAACCAGGTAGAACTGTTACAATGAAAAGAAAAGAATAGGAGAAATAAAACAATTCCCACCCCTATAAACCCCTCACCGCCCACAAACCACACCATAAATTAATTTGCATTTTTTCTGGTGGTTTTTTGTGTGATTAGACCAAGTTGTACTATTGAGTAGATGTTTAAGTTACATATATGTAAAGCTGATAGATTATCTACATATACTTTGGCAGGAAATTACCCCTTACCAATTTTGGTCATAAGCATTTTAACCAAAACACTTTGCAACAGAGAATAACACTTGGTGTAAAAGGTTTAAATAAAGACACACTATAAAAAAAGAAGAAACAATGTCACTAGAAATATAGAGACCCACCTTGCTCCATCCAATGAGAGAAGACATGGATGCAAATGCTTGACAAAAATACAGTTTAAAATACTTTTTGCTTATTAAAAAATAGCAGCTATAGACCTATAATGATTTTGACAGCGAACCAGTAAGCTGTGGGCGTCCAAACTCGGTCCTGAAGGGTCGGGGTTTTTGCAGAGTTTAGCTCCAACCCTAATCAAACACACCCGAACATACTTATTAAGATCTCGCTAGGTCTACTCGAAACTTACAGGTAAGTGTGTTGAGCCAAGTTGGAGGCTAAACTCTGCAGGACAGCGACCCTCCAGGACTGAGATTACCCACCCCTGCCTTATAGGCACTAACTCGATTCTCTGCAAGTATTGTGGTTTTTCTTTAAACATTGTCGGTTCTTCCATTTTACTCTCTTCAGGATAGGAACTTAGGGGTCATCTTCGACAACACTCTTATTTGAAACCCACATCGATAGCATAACTCGATAGTCTTGCTACTTTTATCTTCTAAATATTGCTCGCCTCTGTCCACCTCCTACCCCTCACAGTACTGCGATTCTTGTTCACTCGCTCGTCACCTCTCGCATTGATTACTGTAACTCTTTTTTTTTTTGGTTTACCACACAAGCCGCTTCATAAACTCAAGGTATTTCAGATTTCTGCTGCTCGTCTGATAACCCGAACATCTCTTCAACAGATTCCCATCAAATCTTCTTACCTATACAACTATCCATAACCTTGCGCCAGCTTACCTTTCAGACCTCATACAACCTTACACTCCCTCTCAAACTATTCGCTCCTCTTCACTGGGTTTCCTTCATACACCCTCTGTTCGCCTAAAAACCATGGGTCAATCAAGCCTTTAGCAGTGCTACTCCATAACTCTGGAACTCTCTTCCATTGGACAACCGTCACTTAGACTCATTACCTGAATTTAAGACCAGAATTCTTTTTTTGTTGTTATCTGTATTTTGTCACCGTATTATTCTTTTGTTGTAAGGTGACCTTGAGTGTACTGAAAGGCGCCTGAAATAGCGCCTGACTACAGACCCAATGTTGCTAATGAATATAATAGTTTGCTGCTCTTAAATATGTATTGCAGCTCAAGAAGCCTTGGACAAAATTCTAGCCTAAAGTGACATCCAACATGGTTTTCATTGTGCATATAAAAACTTATCTAGGATTAAGTACACGTTAATTGAAGGATTTTACGTATAATTAACTTATATCTCATTTACAAATAAGCAGTTCTTGATGAAGGGCTTGGGGCCAAAATTTGAGGTACCCTTTTAATGCAGTATACGACTATATATTAAAGTCTTCATTGGCATTTATAAGTCATAAAAATGCCATGATTATCTTGAAAAGTCTAAGTGTATTTAGCGACTGTTCTTACTTTAGAAGGAGAAGTGGGAGCACAGTGGTTAAGGTGTATTGAAAGATCGGATTCCCAGCACAAAAGTTGACACTGCTGGGCCCCTGAGCAAAACCCTTAACCCGCAATTGCTCAGTTGTATAAAACTTTTAAATATATAGACACTGAAATAAAAACGTTTTAGTACTTAGCAATGAGTGATTTTTTCAACATCGCAATATATTTTATTGTCATATGTTGTCAAATATAAATGACTATGCAGGTGAACTTGCTAAAGGTTTTATAACATGGTCTATAAAGTGCTTGGAAAAAAGGTACAATTAGTGAAAAATAAAGTGCATACATTCGTGTTTCTAACATTTGCTAATACAAAATATTTTCTACAGTAAATTTACACGCCGCCGGTGTTGCCCAACGCTACATTGATGTCTAAATCTATGTCCGCGTTCGGAGCACTGATGCAACTGATTTTCTGTTTGACTGCACTGATGAACAAGTTGGTGCAATTTAAAAGCACTTCCGCTACTATAACTACTTTTTTCGCATTCGGAGCAATAACAGGAATGCAAACTGCTTTTGGAAAAAAAAAACGCTTTCCACACTGCAAGCCAAAAAACGGTTTGCGTAAAGTATAAACATGACGGTGCACTTTAAGAGTATCACTGCTACTAAAAGTGTTTCCATATTCGGTGCATTGAAACGGTTTCTCCCCCGTGTGAATGCGCTGGTGGGATTGCAAAGTGCTTTTTAGCGTAATACTCTCTCCACACTGCAAGCAGAAAAACGATTTCTATCACGTGTGAACGCAATGGTGCCTTCGAAGATTAGTTCCGTGACCAAAATTTTTTCCACATTCGGAGCACTGATACGGTTTCTCTCCTGTGTGAATGCGCTGGTGGGATTGCAGACTGCTTTTTTGCGTAAAACTCTTTCCACACTGCTCGCAGAGAAACGGTTTCTGTCCTGTGTGAACGCGATGGTGCCTTGTAAGATCAGTTCCATAACTAAATTTTTTTCCACATTTGCCGCACTGATACGGTTTCTCCCCTGTGTGAATGCGCTGGTGGGATTGCAGAGAGGTTTTTTGTGAAAAACCCTTTCCACACTGCGCGCAGAAAAACGGTTTCTGTCCGGTGTGAACGCGATGGTGCGTTTTAAGACCGGTTTCGTAACAAAAATTTTTTCCACATTCAGAGCACTGATACGGTTTCTCCCCTGTGTGAATGCGCTGGTGGGATTGCAGACTGCTTTTCTGCGCAAAACCCTTTCCACACTGCGCGCAGAGAAACGGTTTCTGTCCGGTGTGAACGCGATGGTGCCTTCTAAGACCGGCTCCGTAACTAAACTTTTTTCCACATTCGGAGCACTGATACGGTTTCTCCCCTGTGTGAATGCGCTGGTGGGATTGGAGACTGCTTTTTAGCGCAAAACTCTTTCCACACTGCGCGCAGAGGAACGGTTTCTGTCCCGTGTGAACGTAATAGTGCTTTCTAAGATTAGTTCTTTGATTAAACTTTTTTCCACATTCGGCGCACTGATAGGGTCTCTCCCCTGTGTGAATGCGCTGGTGGGATTGCAAAGTGCTTTTCAGGGCAAAACTCTTTCCACACTGCGAGCAGAAAAACGGTTTCTGTCCCGTGTGAACACGATAGTGCCTTGTAAGATTAGCTTCGTGACTGAAATTTTTTCCACATTCGGAGCACTGATACGGTTTCTCCCCTGTGTGAATGCGCTGGTGTGTCTGGAAACTGGTTTGATGAGTAAAACTCTTCCCGCATTCAAAACAATAGTACGGCTTTTTCCCCGTGTGAATACGGACGTGTTGCCGTTTGAAACCGTTCCCGCAGTGTGATCTTTCTTCTGAATGAACGTTCTGATGTTTCTGGAGATAATGCAGATATCTAAAAGTCTTTCCACATTCAGAGCAGGAGTGTTGCTTCATAGTGTGGGTTTGCTCATGTTTTTCAAGATCCTTGGAGCAACTAAACGTTCTGTTGCAATATGAACACGGATGCGGTTTCTGAGTTAAACTCGTGGTTGTCGTGATTGTCATGGTTTTACTTCTCAGGGTCATCAGTGTAGAAGAACCAGATGACATTTCTTTCTAAAGGAGGAAAAAATTTTTTTCAAAATAGGGCTGTGGACAAATATCTGTGTAACGGTATTTCAACCTCTAGTATCGATATGTATTTAAATCCATTTTACATTTACAGCATTTGGCAGATGTTCTTATCCAGAGCGACTAACATTCATCTCATTTATACAACTGAGCAATTAGGGGTCAAGGCCTTGCTCAGGGGGCCACCAACGGTAGCTTGGTGGAGCTGGGAATTGAACCCACAATCTTTAGGTTGGTAGTCCAACACCTTGACCGTGAGCCACCACTTCCAATATTTTAGAATCCAATTACGTTTATGTTGATATTTCATTAAAAAATCTGTTAAACTGCTTCCTCCTCTGCACCTGTAGTTGTCGCTGATACATTCGGCCACTGATACAGCGGGAAAAAAATAAGTGCATCTCCGGCGTTGTATTTGTTATAATTGTCTTATATTGTGATAAATATCGTATCGTGACCCATTATCAGTATCATGATATGTATCGTAACGCATTGTATCGTGAGTCCCTTGCTATTACACATCCTTAGCTTAAAATGCTTTCACTGGTTCATTATTTTTTATTATAAATAAATATTTCTCTTTGGGAAATCAGTGCAGCGTCACAACATAAAATAGGAAGTGGTAGCACAGTGGTTAAAGTGTTGGACTGCTAATTGAAAGGTCAGGGTTCGATTTCCATCATCAAGAAGCTGTTGCCACTGCTGGGCCGCTAATTGCTTAGTTTGTAAGAGAGAGATAAACGTACGTCGCTCTGGATAAAGGCGTCCGCCAACATTTATGCCGTAAATTATAGTAACAGTTATTTAACGTCAGTTTTTCACATGTTCGTCTTCCACTAGGAAAAAAAGGACTGATGGATTATTGTTATTCTGCAGACTTCTTCCAGCATGGCGTGTGTGCAAACTATCCAGAAACAACATGGCCGTTTTTCTTTAGCTTGAAAATCCCTTTGTGTCAAACATGTAAATATATATATATGTGTAATATGTATATATTACACCCCAGGACAAAGCCACAGGATAGTTAACAACCGAGCAGTCATTAACCATCTATTAGCACTTCATTATCCTGGGTCTGAAGAGAGGGAGGTGTGAGAATTAGTATGCAAATGATTCTGTGAATGAGTGAATTGCTCCCCATCAGAGACACAAATGAGAAAATAACACCATCAACAATGTATTTAACATGGATTGGATTGCAATACTGTGGTGCCTTCATTTACGAGTTTACTTCGTTCTGATGATGATAATAATAATATTAATAATATATCTTCATTCATCTTCTATACCCGCTTATTCCCTAATTCAGGGGTCACAAGGATAATAATAATAATAATAATAATAATAATGATATTCAAAGTATATTTATAATAATGAATGTCAAATAATAAATTGAAAATAATAATAATTTATAATATAATAATTAATAATATAATTTATATTTATAAAAATTTATTTTCTATCCTGTTAAGTGACCAGTGAAATTTATACATTTATATATTTAAATATTAATAGAAATGTTGTGATTTTGTATTTATTTTAGTGTAATTTATTTTAATGTTTTTTTTTTATAGAATAATAAAAGCGCTAAACTCATTCTCACACCTCTAAACACGTGTTTATCATGTTAAACCTGCTGTGAGGGAAAACACACACACACACACCTGGACAGGAACAGTACACACCTTCCCCACGTGGTCTCTCTCACTTTTCTCACGAGGAGCTGAACCGCTGGATTTGCGTGTCTTCGCCATGGTTTTAAAAACACTCACACGAATGATGTTCCTGTCTTTTAAAGAGCGGTGCGAATTGTTTCGTGTTTTTTTTAAATTAATTTGTTGTTAACAGCGTACAAAAATCCCGGTAGCAGTGAAGCTACTAAACAAAAATTAAATCTCTTCCGCTTCTTCTTCGTCGTCTTTTTCTTCTTCTTTTATGGCGGGTGGCGTGTAACGTTAAAGTTCAGCACCGCCACCTACTATACTGGAGTAGTGTGAGCCAGAGAGACTATCAAAAACTTAAAACCCAATAATAATAATAATAATAATAATAAACAAACTACATTAATAATATCAAATAATTCCTTTACACTCCTAAATTCCCTCAAGTATACAATTAAAAATTAAAGATGTATAATTTCCTGTTTGACCAAATATATGTTTTGCATCTACTATCTCCTATAGTTTCTAAATTATACAGATAGGGGCAGCACGGTGGCTTAGTGATTAGCACTGCTGCTGCCCCACAGCAAGAAGGTCCCGGGTTCGATTCTATGTTCTCCCCGTGGGTGCTTGCGTAGGTTTACTCCTGGTTCTCCGGTTTCCTCCCACAGTCCAAAAACATGTATATTAGATTGATTGGTGATTCTAAATTGCCCATAGGAGTGAGTGTGTGGCCCTGTGATGGACTGGTGACCTGTCCAGGGTGTCCCCATCCTGTCTTTCACCCTTTCAGAGACGGCTGGGATAGACTCCAGCAGATCCCCATGTTTATGTCGCCCTCCTTGCTACATCACCCTATCATCCTCATCCTTCCCACTTCCTTCTGGATGGTTTAAAGATGTCTACCTGTATTTCTGTTATTCTATTCGTCTTGCCATTTATTTATGATTTTACTTTTAATTCTGGTCTTTATTTCTGTTCTACAAGATAAAATGTCTATTGTATTATTTTTTTTTTTTGCCTACGCTGCAAAAACTGCTTATCTAGTCATAAAAAGTTAATCTTATTTATCGTCTTAGGCATAAAACACTACACACTAGCAGATTGTGTATGTGTAAATGTGATTATTATAACTGTTTTAAGATTAATTATTTTACTCACTTAGTAAAGCTTAAAGTTATTTAATTTACCTGTTAATTAAGCATAATTATAATATCAGACATTCTTTGAGGTCTGCCTGGTGTTATTTTAGCTGTAATAACTTGTTTTGAGTTCAAATGCTTTGGCTCATTTTAGGACAGAACATATAAACCAGGAAGTATGTTGGATAAGCAAGAAGGTCCCGGGTTCGATTCTATGGCTTTCTCCCCGTGGGTTCTTGCGTAGGTTTACTCCTGGGTTCTCCGGTTTCCTCCCACAGTCCAAAAACATGCATGTTAGATGGATTGGTGATTCTAAATTGCCCATAGAGGGTCCGTGGGTTCGATTCCAGGTGTTTGTGTGTGCTCACGCCGGGTTTCCCGAATGAAATACATGGATCACAAATATAAACCTGCCTCCAGAAGATACACAAAAAAGTGCACGTTATGGCTATGACCTATTAAAATCAGAAATGCACCAAATACACACACACACACACACAAATAAGCTTTTGAGGAGAAACTCTTCACTTTATTCTGACGAACACAACAATGATTAGGCTGTTTTTATTCAATTTTCCTTTCAGTCTTTCCAAAACTGCAGTAATAAAACACAAACAAAAAAATCAAAATGAAATTAAAATAAAATTACAAACAAAATAAAAAATAAAATAATCCAAGGCTATCCAAAAAAAGTCTGCAAAAACCCTGTCTAAAAAAACATTAATAAGCTCAAATAAACTGAGACCTTTTAAAATTCTTCATGTCCTCCTTCATGTTTTCCAGATTTTATTCTAGAGCTGCAAAACTCCTCCTCCACATGAAGTCATGCTTTCCTTTCGCTCCGACTGCTATTACATTAAAAAATACCGAAAAATTAATGGATTATTTCAACTCTTTCCAAAATGAAACCGGTTAAAAAGGCTCTCCATCGTGTGAACGAGCAAAACACTTTTACACAGGATTTTAAAGAATTCCAGGACACGTGGGAGGCCTGAACATGATTTTAACAGCAACCCTGGACAGAATAAGACTAAAACAGCCTGTTTTTTTTTAAAGAAATGGCTGAATCTTGTTCACAAAAAAGTATTAAATATGTAAATGAGAGAAGCTTTGGTATAACGGCTGTACACAAAATTAACAAGAGACAGATCTTCCAAGAGAGGATAGAGGATGGATTCTAAATTTAACAAAAGAAATGTACAATAAAGTTTACTAATTAGAACTATATATAATAATTATATATATAAAAAAAAAAACTACAATGGATGAATTTAAGCAAAGTTTATTTTAAACATTCTTACATACAGGGGGAAGTACTTTTACACTGGTAAACTGCTATAACTAACAGTAGGGATGGAACAGAATCAGTATACAACAACAATTCCCAACCTTTTTCTCTGAGACCCCTTTTCCCCAAGAAAAGGGGGCGTCCCTTTTAGGACCCCCACTTTGATAATGAATGATATCCATTTTGGTATTGGATTGGAAGCTCGGTCATTTTTGTACAGCCTCCTTAATGCTCACTGCTCAACAACTATGACACGACCGCCCACAGAGTTTGCTGAGACCCCCTTGTCGGTCGGGCCCCCTCCCTGTTTGGGAACCGCTGGTATATGGTCTATGAATTAACACTCGATATATGGTCTATGAATTAACACTCGATATATGGTCTATGAATTAACACTCGATATATGGTCTATAAATTAACACTCGGTATGTGGTCTCTAAACTAACACTCGGTATGTGGTCTATAAACACCCATGAATTAACATGTAGAGAATTGGGTTAGGTGGAGACGGATGATTTGCTGTGGTGACCCCCTAAAAAGGAACAGCTAAAAGGAGAAGAAGAAAGATAACGTATGTGAATTAACACCACATGCAGTAGATCATTTAAAAATACCTAAAAAAACAACTCTAATAACGAGCAAACAACAAAACGAGCACAACCATAAACATGCTTATATCTGCACAACACTGTCCTCTTTAGGCTCAGCAATACTTTCCTCTCGGTTGTGATTAACCTGGTGTCTTTCTAGACCTTTTAAATTGGCAAAACTTTTCTCACAGTCTGAACACGGGTACGGTTTCTCTTGTGTGTGAATGCGTTGGTGCCTTTTCAAACTACTGGAACTTGTGAAATTCTTCCCACAGTGTGAGCAATGAAATGGTTTCTCTCCGGTGTGACTGCGCTGGTGGATTATCAAAGCGCTGGAATATGTGAACCGTTTCTGGCACACGGTGCACTGGTGCGGTTTCTCTCCCGTGTGGACGAGCTGGTGACGTTTTAAAGGAACTATATCCGCAAAACTTTTTTCACAGTGCGAGCAATGAAACGGCGTTTCTCCTCTGTGCATTCGCTCGTGTTGTTGGAAATAGCGGTGTTGAGAGAAGCACTTTCCGCACACCGAGCACCGATACGGTTTTTCTCCGGTGTGAACGCGCTGGTGCCTTTTCAAAACATCCGAATGTCTAAAACTCTTTCCACACTCTAAGCAAGAATAGGGTTTCTCGCCGGTGTGAATGCGTTGGTGATTTTTTAAACCGCTTGCTTGGGTAAAGCTCATGTTACAGTGCGAGCACTGATACGGTTTTAGGCCCGTGTGAATGCGCTGGTGGGCTTTTAACGCACTTGACTGTGAAAAATTCTTCCCACAGTCGGAGCAGTAATACGGCTTCACACCCATGTGCAAGCGCTGGTGACTCGTCAAAACACTTAACTGTTTAAAATTCTTTCCACAGTGCGGGCAGTGGTAGAGTCTCTCTCCAGTGTGAATGCGCTGGTGACTTCGTAAAGCGCTTAAATATGTAAAATTCATGCTACAGGTTGAGCACTGATAGGGACTCTCTCCGGTGTGAATGCGCTGGTGTATTTGGAAATCCCTTAATTGGGCAAAACTCTGCCCGCATTGTGGGCACTGATGCTGTTTCTCTTCTGTGTGAATGTGATGGTGTTTTTTGAGCGCACTTGGTTGGGTAAAACTTTTCTCACAGTCTGAACACGGGTACAGTTTCTCTTGTGTGTGAATGCGTTGGTGCCTTCTTAAACCACTGGAACTTGTGAAATCCTTTCCACAGTGTGAGCAATGAAATGGTTTCTCTCCGGTGTGACTGCGCCGGTGGATTGTCAAAGCGCTGGAATATGTGAACCGTTTCTGGCACACGGTGCACTGGTACGGTTTCTCTCCCGTGTGGACGAGCTGGTGACGTTTTAAAGGAATTGTATCTGCAAAACGTTTTTCACAGTGCGAGCACTGAAACGGCGTTTCTCCTCTGTGCATTCGCTGTTGTTGGAAATAGCGGCGGTGAGAGAAGCACTTTTCACACACCGAGCACCGATACGGTTTTTCGCCGGTGTGAACGCGCTGGTGCCTTTTCAAAACATCGGAATATCTAAAACTCTTTCCACACTCTAAGCAAGAATAGGGTTTCTCGCCGGTGTGAATGCGTAGGTGATTTTTTAAAGCGTTTCCTTGGGTAAAGCTCATGTTACAGTGCGAGCACTGATACGGTTTTAGGCCCGTGTGAATGCGCTGGTGAGCTTTTAACGCACTTGATTGTGGAAAACTCTTCCCACAGTCGGAGCAGTAATACGGCCTCACACCAGTGTGGATGCGCTGGTGAATCGTTAAAACACTTAACTGTTTGAAATTCTTCCCACAGTCGGAGCAGTGGTACGGTCGCTCACCGGTGTGAATGCGCTGGTGACTTCGTAAAGCGCTTAAATATGTGAATTTCACGTTACAGGTTGAGCACTGATAGGGTCTCTCTCCGGTGTGGATGCGCTGGTGTATTCGGAAATTCCTGAACTGCGTAAAACTCTTCCCACATTCTGGGCACTGATGCGGTTTCTCTCCTGTGTGAATGTGATAGTGTTTGTTGAGAGCACTTGTTTGGGTGAAACACTGTCCACACTGTGTGCAACTATAAGGTTTCTCTCCTGTATGAACGACTTCATGCTTTTTGAAAGCGCTTGAATTAGCAAAATACTTCCCGCACTGTAAGCAGTGATATTTCTTCTTCTTCTTATCGCACTGGTGTGTATTTAACAGATCTTGTGACGCAAAACTCTTTCCACACTGTGAGCAGTGGTGAATTTGGTCCATTCTGCTTAAAGTCTCCGTGGTAGTTTATAGTAGGAGCAGAGCCGGATGTTGATGCTTCAACTCTGTAGAACAACAATGAATGAACAATGAGCCATGTAATTTCCAAGTAAAATGTTTTTATAATTTGATGTAAATTTATTTGATTTGCATGAATTTCTGAAAGCTGTGAAAAGACTATTTTAGCTTGTTATGTTTGTAGCTATAGCCGTTATTGTGGTTAGATTTAGGCCCAATCCCATTTTTAATTTCATACCCCTACCCCTATGCCTTCCCCTTGGCCCTTGAGACAGAGTGACCAAGAGTAGGAATAAAAATATTCCCCTGAAAAATAGGAAACCAGTTCACGTCCCCTATGCCTTCCCTTTACCTTTGGACCTTGAGGGGGTAGAAATGAAGTATTTCCCTGAAAAATAGGACACCAGTACAAGTCATCATTTGTGCTGTAAAAAGCTCATTTCTTGCCCCTAGACTTTTATTTCTGACAGTGTTATCAGGTGATGTTATCAGATAAAACATCATGTGGGACTATTGTGCAGCAGTAAAACAACTTTTTTTTTTTACGTTCCTTTAAAGAACACAACAGCAAAACATGGACACAGCATTTAAAATGTAATAAAACAGACGATTAGTGGTTGTTAAATTTCTTATCTCCTTTGTCCCTTGGGCAGCCATGTCGCTGCTGTGGCTTATACCCCTACCCATTTGAAG
Source organism: Bagarius yarrelli (assembly GCA_005784505.1). Lineage (NCBI taxonomy): Eukaryota > Metazoa > Chordata > Actinopteri > Siluriformes > Sisoridae > Bagarius > Bagarius yarrelli. The sequence goes on from VCAZ01000217.1 coordinate 70,606, forward strand.
TGTGGTCCTCAACAAATCTTGGTTTGAAGGGGTATCTGGTCGTTCCATTACCCCCCCCCCCTTTAACCAAAAGACATTCGAGACACTCCTAAACAAATTCACATAACCATGGGAAACAGGGGCTGATCCAACTTTCACATTATTTAGCATTACTATTAAACATGTAATAGGAGTTTTTATACAGCTACATGACTGAAGTAACTCCAGTGGCGCACCGAGGGCTTTAGGTTAGAGCCCTTAGAAAGCAAGTGTAAACCACATAACGTTACACACATCCCTGCTACAGCTACTGCAGCTACATTGTGCATTTTATATGGCCTTGGTGTTTACAGAGCTGCCTTGTTTCGACTGACAAAGCCAGAATCAATCCATGTCCCTTTACGGGGCCCCCATATTAGCCAGATGTGCTTGGTGCCATCACTTTGAAAATAGCACACACTGGTTCTGGTTTAGATGTACTGTACAGTCAAACAGCAAAATAAAACATTAAAAATACTCCAGTAACAATGATATAGAATATAAAGTATAGTATAGTATATTCAATTCATTGTCATTGTGGAAGGTACGTGTATAGAGCCAATGAAATGCATTTTTCGCATATCCCATCTTAGTAAGTTGGGGGTCAGAGCGCAGGTCAAGCTATGATACAGCGCCCTGGAGCAGGAGGGGTTAAGGGTCTTGCTCAAGGGCCCAACAGTGGTTTGACTTGCCGGAGGTGGGGCTTGAACCCAGGTGTTTTCTGGTCCTTCAGATTAACAACTCAGCACCCCTTAACCATTTGAGCCACCACTGCCCCCAAAGAAGCACATTGGCAGCGGTGGGATAAAATGTAGGATCTAAAAAAAGTTGTTTTTTTTTTTTTTATTTTATTTTTGTTAACAACTCATTTTTGATGGAATCCATATTTGAAAACAAGTCCATCAAAGTTCCTCCTGATAGAAAGCGTTTAATGTCTTAGAAAATAGGACATTGCAGAAGTTGTGTGTTTTTAGTGTAAAGTTTACACTACAGCACTGACATTTCAGAGCAGCTTCTCCCTTAAGTAAACGTCTGTGGGTAAGTCTGGTGTGACCGATACGGCATCTTGTATAAATAAATAACTTCATCCTCTCGAGTTTAAAGTATAAATCGATTTTTTCCTATTATAGGATGGATTTCGAACAGTTTGTTTATTCGGGCACTGATCCCATTCCGCTTGCCATTTTCCTTGGACATATTGTGGTTTTAAACGTTTGTGGTCGCACCGGGCGCAATCGCTACAACCCAGAGGGCGGGCTCTCACTGAATGGCCAAATTTGATTGGCAGATGCGACATCTTTCAATCGAACCCTAGTAGAGCTTGGTTCTATATTGCAAAATATTCCCAAAAAACTTTAAAAACCTTTTTATAAAAGCAATTCTGTGGATAATGAAAATTATAAATAAAATAATCAAGAAAAACATTCCCACAATCTAAACTTTTTACAGAAACCACCACTGTCTAACTCCAGCATTAAGATCATAGTTGATCTTAAGATATTATTTAAACTTATTTTTTTTAGTAAATATTTAACAAACAGTTTTTTTAAATTTTAAATAAATAATATTAAAATCTAACAAAGAAAAACCTAAACCTAAACGCGATTTAAAGGTATATTTTTTTTAAGCATAAAAATGTGTATATACATTAAAAAAGTACTGATTATTTTATACTCAGCAGTTAATTAGCATACAAAAAAACTTTCTATAAAAATTCCAGCTGCTCTATTTTATTACTTTAATAAATATCTTCAAATATAATATTACTTAATATAAACATCACTTACCGCGTTGTAATGATCGTTTTTTTATAATTCCTGTATTTCCACAGCTGTCCTTCTGTATTAACAACTCAACAAAAATAGTCTTTTTGGGGGGGACCTGTGGACAAAAGACACAGGATAACAAACCAATCAACAAAGAATTTTACATTAGTTAGTCAAATAAAGGACCTCTAAAACATTTAACTTATTTTAATGCCCCATTTTGTGTGTGTGTGTGTGTGTGTGTGTGTGTGTGCGCGCGCGCGTGCGTGTGTGTTTAAATAAAAAAAAACAGTTAATATTTAGTAATCAGAAAAAGCGAAAAGTCACATACATTTAGATGTAAAATTAACACAAACGACGAAATGAGAAGAATTAAAACCTCGTGACGGTTTGCTGGATTGAGAATTTACGTACCTTATTTGAGCTAAAAAATAATAAAAAGGAGCCCGATGTTGTTTTTCTCCGTAAAGAAAGAATAAAAATCGCTGCTGGAAACGGACACGACGGTGCAAACAATTACCATAAAATTAACATATAACATTTTTCTAGCATTTCCAAAGAACAGCTAAGACACGCTAACGGGTCACTGAAACCGGAAGTACTTTACCGGAAATACGTCAAGCGAACAAACACGCACACGCCCCGTACCTAAATAGATTTAAGACACCCCCCTCCCTCTCACACACACACAACATTACAGTTTTACTGCCATGTGCAGCCAACATCCCCCACACACACACTGTCTCCATGTGTGCACACAAAACACACACACACACCGTTTTACTGCCACGTCTGCACCCAAAACGCACACACAGCATTTTACCGAGATGCATGCACCCAAAACACACACACACACAGCATTTTAATGCCATATTAGAATGCCTGTGGGGTATGAGGGTATTCTGCTCATATTTCCTTCAGCTCACTGACCCCCCTATTATACATAGTTAGACTATCAAATAACTGCTGCGTAAAAGTAAATAAACAGAAATCTTAACATCGGTTTCTTTCTTCAAATATTGCATGTTTTTCATCATTTTAGCATGTTGCTAGCGCTAATCTAACCCTTCCCCTTAACTCTACTATCCAATAGCGTTCATTTGGTTTTTTAGCATAATGTAAAATGTTATGGTTTTATTTATAATGATCAGAATCCTTAAAGTTTCATCTCATGACAAAAAATACCTTTTACTTTGTACACTAAATTTAAGTTTATTAAACTGCTGGTACAATTGACAGTTGTGTCCTTACAGCATCACTTACTTTTGGAATAATGACAAACACAGACATTTTTCTGGACTGCAAGCTGAGCCAGATATTTCACAAAGTAAAGAAAGTAAATCGCCCAAGACTGTGGCGGCCTTCAGGAACAACACCAGCATACACACATTTGTTGATTATACAGCATGTATAATTTGTCAGCATGCAGTGACAAGTGAATTGGTGCCAGGACACAAATTATATATAACTATATATACTGATACAGCTTTTCTCTGGTGTGAATCCGTTGGTGTATTTTAAGTTTACTTGGTTGTGCGAAACTTTTCCCACACGCCGGCCAAAAGTAAGCGTTCTCCTTGTTGATTTTTTGGATTTCGGCATCAAGAGAACCAGACGATGGCATTTCCACACCTGTAGCAGAACAGTTACAGAATTTAAGAAAGGACAAATAAATAACTTTATATAAAATAAGTGCTACATATGCACAGCATGCAGGGTTTCCTGCGCTAAACATTAGACCTTCGGATTACGTTATGGTTCTGGCACATTTTTCCTGTCACAATCAAATCGTTCTTTTAACAACTAAGACTAATAAAATTCGATGAAAACGACTCCTTAAATAACATCTGGTTATTTGATAGCTGTAATGTAGATTAATTTTCTTTAGCAGAACTGTACAATACTGTGTTAAACTTCCTAAATGATGTCATTATATACATTTCTATTATAATGATATCACCCAGCTGAATGATTTTTTTTTTTCCGGTCTGACTTTTCTTACTTGTCACTTCACCAACATATCCAAGATTAAAACACTTAAATGCATATCGACTATATATTTTAATGAAAAGCACACTTGTCTCATATTATTACTAATAATAATAATAAATAATAATAATACTATAATTTGCTTTTTACAGATCTATTATGTTATGCTTTTATATATTCATTATTTTGTATTCTGCAACTGAAATTCCATATTTTTTGTTATTGACTTATAATTATATTAATAATAATGACAATTATTATTATCATCACCAATCTATTGTGGGAGGTGATTAGTAAAGCGGTTAATGTACAGGTCCGTTGACGAGGCCTAACGCATTAAAACATGCATACATGAGTCCAAAATAAGAACCCAACGTATTTAATTTCGCATTAAGTGTTTTGCTCTCATAGAAAATCTGTAATAAGAAAAAGACTTAATGCGGCTTAAAGTCCAGGGTTTGATTCCCAGCACCACCAAGCCACCACTGTGGGCTCCTGAGCAAGGCCCTCAACACCCCCAATTGCTTAGTTGTGGGATGTAGAAAGATGCAAGTTGCTCTGTAAATGTAAATTAAACACATTATTAATAAACTATATTATTTATAGACAAGAGCACGAGTCCAGAATAACAACCCAACGCATTGAATTACGCATTCAGTGGTTTAATGCATTATAACAGCGACTGTTATGTTCTTCGTTTGCGCTGATGATTATAAATGTGGTATGTGCTCTTGAAAGCTGTAAATGAAATGAATTCCAGGTTTCTCTGATTTAAAAAAAAAATTAATATGAACATTTTTTTATTCTGGTTGTAGATTTTATTAATAATTTTAATGCACTTACCATTAATTCTCTTAACTCTTAATTATCTTAAACTTTTTTCTTCTTATCGATTTATTCCCTTTATTCCTTTAACCTTTAATTATCTTAAACTTTTATTCCCTTAACCATTTATTCTATTCTATTTGATTATAATATTTACTTACTTATTTAAATGTCGTAAATCTACTAAAATAACTTGATTACAGACACACAGTAAAAGATTACATACCGTGGCTAAATATCAGCTAATGAAACGATTTGACGTCGTTTTTCTCCATTTGCTGTTTTATAGACATGAAAAAATGAACCTGGGAAATGATTAATTACGATAAAAAAAAAAGTGTAAAAATAGTAAAATATAAATTTTAAAATATAAATAATGGAAAAAAAGTAAACAGAACGGTGTAAAACAACACAAGAAACTATTGAAACAGAAAGTACGTCACAGGAAGTATTGCGGACGTTCGTCTTCTTCTTCGTCTTTTATGGCGAGTGGCATCCAACATTAGGTGCATTAGCGCCACCTACTATACTGGAGTAATGTGGACCAGCGTGAGTATCAAAATATATAAATTAAATTTAAGAAAATTTATAACTTATTAAAATCAGGGGAAATAATAATAAATACATAATATACAAATTAAATACATACATAAATCAATTGAACTTCAATAATAATATCAAATAATTCCTCTATACTCTATATTTATTAACCCCTTAGTGGTTAGCACCGTTGCCTCACAGAAAGAGGGTCCCGGGTTCGATTCACCACTGTCTCTGTCGATTTACCACTGTCTCTAAACCATACATCATAGCTGCTCTCACCACTGTCTCTAAACGTCATCATAAGCTGGTCATCACCATACATCATACTGGTCTCACCACTGTCTCTAAACCATCCATCATAGCTGGTCTCACCACTGTCTCTAAACCATTCATCATAGCTGGTCTCACCACTGTCTCTAAACCATACATCATAGCTGGTCTCACCACTGTCTCTAAACCATACATCATAGCTGGTCTCACCACTGTCTCTAATCCATTCATCATAGCTGTCCTCACCAACCGTCTCACCAGTCTCTAACCATACATCATAGCTGTCTCACCACCATGTCTCTAAACCCATTCATCATAGCTGGTCTCACCACCGTCTCTAAACCATACCCTATAGCTGTCTCACCACTGTCTCTAAACCATTCATCATAGCTGGTCTCACCACTGTCTCTAAACCATACATCATAGCTGTCTACCACCCCGTCTCTCACCACTGTCTCACCACTAACCACCATACATCATACATCATAGCTGTCTCACCACTGTTCTCCCACTAACCCTAGCTGATATTCTCCCTCTTCTCCCGTCACACATCACTCCTGACTCATTTTTTCAGTCATCCCAAACTGCCTAAACTCTCTAGGTCCATCTCCCCCTACAAAATTCCATCCACAAATAGCCCTATATATTATATATAATATAATTCTATATAATCACAACACTTTATTACAATAACAACTGGATCAAACATTTAACATCACACGCAACAATTTTAATGCCTAAATAAACCGAAAACATCAGTCAGCCGAGCACCAATATGAAAGAAAATCCTCAAATTTCTGACATTTAGCAAATGCCCTTATCCAGAGCGACTTACATTTTAATCTCATTTATACGACTAAGTGTTCGGAGGTTAAGGGCCTTGCTCAAGGACCCAGCAATTATAACTTGGTGACTTTTATAACCATCTAATTTCCATACTCATTTGTAAGTACTCAAGTGAGCTCTTCCTCCCCTATTCAATTCCAATTATATTATACTTCTGTTCTCCTTTGCTAATCTCCATCTTTTCTCCTGCTCCCCCATCAAGTTCAGCCCCCCAGGCTTCTTCTATTACCCCAGTGATTTCCCATTGAAACTGATCTTACCTTTATCACTGACCTTCGCAGCTGGACTGAACCTTCTTGTCACGTGTCCCGTATCACCTATCCTCCCTGTTCCACCAGCCTAAATGCTGTTGCCCTCTCCTGTCAGCTGTGCAGTTCTCAATAAAATGTTTTGCAATAGAACATCGTCTGGATGGGAACATATGTTGTTTTATAATCATTATATGTCTTTCAGCATTCATACCACCTTCTAAAACAAACCGTATGCACTTATGCCCCCCTATACCATGCTAGCCTTTAAACTAAATGCTCATAACACGCTGGAAAGTCTCCCTACTTTCTGGAAGTATTTCCAGGCCCATTCAGTAACATCAATTATGCTGATGCAGCGTCGTCTAAGGGCATCCAACAGAGGTTTCTCTGGAGTTTCTCTAAAACTTTTGATGTTGTTATGCACTGTAGATGATGGGATTGTTCAAGCCTTTGTAATTTGACATTGAGGAACCTTGTTTGCTAATTATTTAATTATTTAACCATCTTTTCCAGCTGAATTCCAAAATGATTGCTTTTTCAGCCCTTCGCTGCCCCCTGTGCCACCTGTAGCAGGCATCAAATTTAAAATGAGCTAATTTAGTGGATAAAAAAGTTATTTAACAGGGGTGTCCAAACTCGGTTCTGGAGGGTCGAGTAAGTTTCAAGTATACGTAGCAAAAGCTTGACTACTTGGTTTAGGTGTGTTCGATCAGGGTTGGAACTAAACTCTGCAGGACACCCCGACCCTCCAGGACCGAGTTTGGACACCCCTAATTGATGTTATTTTTTCAAAATGTAAATAAAACATTGGCTTATGTAATTTGAATGCACTTTAATTTTTACTCTATTCAAAAAAAAAAAAAAAAAAAAAAAAAAAAAAAAAAGTCTGGAGTCTGGGATCCTCCTTACATTCTTCTTCCTCCCGACTGGTCTTGGAACACCTCTGCGGTCTCCCCCGGAAAAGCTGGAGGAGATGTCTGGATGTCTCTTCTCAGACTGCTTCCCCTGCAACCCCGCTCCAAATAAGCAGCAGAAAATAGATGGATGGATGGACGGACGGATGGATAGACTTAAGCAAACGTAGTGTGTATGTCTTAAACTGTGAGCAGCAGTATAGTTTCCTATAAACATTAATCATAGGTAGGTTTTCTGTCTTGTTTGTAAGCTGTGATCTCTTATTGCTTTGAGTTCATCTTTTCCCACACAGAAGGCAATGATATGGTTTTTCCCCAGTTTCAATAGACTGGTGAGATTTTAGAGCATTTTGATGCGAAAAACTTCTGCCACACTCGGAGCACCGATACGGTTTCCTTCGTGCGTGGATGCGCTGGTGAACTTTAAGATTTCCCTGTTCCAAAAAACACTTTCTGCATCGAGACGGTTCGGGATACACGCCGATGCACTTTAGGATATTTCTTCTGCTCAAAAACTTTTTCCGCACTCTGTGCACTGATATGGTTTCTCCCTAGTGTGAATACGATGTTGGGACTTTAAAGCATAATGTTGTCTTAAACACTCTGGGCACTGTAGACAACAGTATGGTTTCTCTTCAGTGTGAATACACCGGTGGCTTATAAAATTACACTTACTATTAAAACTATTCCCACACTTTAAACAGCAATAGGGCGTCTTACTGGTATGGTGGGTTTGCTAGTGTTCCAAAAACCTGGTGGGTTTTTTAGAACACTAGCGTGTCTAAAAACTCCCACACTGTGAGCAGTGATATGGTTTCTCTCCAGTGTGAATACGATGGTGGGGGTTTTAAAGCATTTTTCTATGAAAAACTCTTTGCGTATTTGCGTTTACATAATAGTGTTAAAATTTTCCCCACAGATCGAGCAGTAGTTAAGTCTTTCCTTGGTATTTTCTGCACAAATCATTCTTTGGTGATGTTTAGCATCAAGATGAGACCAGTGGATGACATTTCACCTGTAATGTAAAAGTATAGAAAAGTTTGTTAGAAAAATGAACTTTATCCAAAGCAACTTACATTCATCTCTTTTATATGACTGAGCAATTTGGGGTTAAGGGCCTTAAGTGTGACAACTTGCCATTAACCCAAAACTGCAAAGTTATATAAGAAAAATAAATCTAAAGCTAACAAAATGTCAGTTTTCTATCAAAATACGAACGTATATACAAATTCACGATGCCTGTTAGTATATTCATTCAACCAAAAATTATTTCTTGTCTTATACACAGACAAGTGTGTTATTGTTGGCCTTTTCCACACAGTTCACAGTAATAAACTGCAGCTTCTCATGTTAAAAAAACACTTAAAATATACGTAATGTCAAACCTTTTAATTTGCCAGTGTATCAGTAGTACAAATGCTCTTCAAGTATGGTGGTACCTCAACTCAAATTACTTGTAGGTCAAATCAATTTTCCTATTGAAATGAATTTGTTCCAGGTCTCAAAAAATTTTATTATTTATTAATAATATATATTAATTAAATAAGAGAAATAAATAACAAATTACAATTCAATCCAATAGGATGTACTGGAATAAACCGGTTTTATTAAGTAGAATGTACAGCATTTACCTTGGAGATCAGACGACTCCACTTGCTAACGCGCATGTCTGACTAGCTATCGAGTGAGACACAGGTTGCTGGGCGGATGTTACGGTGTTTACTGTGGCGTTCGCTACTCCAACTAGCGGTTGGGTGTCTGAAGCTGCCTTGTAATTCAAATTTTAGCTCGTAACTCATAGCAAACAACTGGCCAATAGACGACTCCAAAACGTATCTCGAAAAACTCGTTAGTTGGGACACTCGTAAGTCAAAGAACCCACTGTATCAAGAAGCTTCATTGTCATTTCAATCATTTAAAGCAGATGCAGTAAACAGTGAAATGAAACTCAGTGAGATGTTTCTCCAGGACCCCATGGACCCCATGGTGCTACATACTCTATTTGTATAAACTGATGTCTTTTAGGCATGCTCAGATGTCCATAATTGTTCTTTTCACCCCACGGTGTGATCACTGATGCGTGGTCTGTATTTTATGAATAAGCTGATGTCTTTTAAGATGGTCACTTCGAATAAATTTCTTCTCACAATGTGTGCACTGATACGGCTTCTCCCCTGTGTGGAAACGCTGGTGGGTTTTATATGCACTATATTGTCTGAAACTTTTAGGGCACTCGGAGCAGCAATATGGTTTCTCTCCGGTGTGAATACGCTGGTGGACTTTAAAAGCACTTGGAAGTTTGAATCTTCTCCCACATTTTGAACAGCAGTGCGGTTTCTCCTCGGTGTGAATAAGCTGGTGGCTTTTAAAAGCATTTTGATGGGTAAAATTCCTCCCACATTGCGAGCAGTAGTATGGTTTCTCTCCGGTGTGAAGGCGCTGGTGGGTTTTTAGAGCGTTTCGATATGAAAAACGGATCCCACACTCTGGGCACTGGTACGGCTTTTCTCCTGTATGAATGCGTTGGTGTACTTTGAGAGAGTTGAGTCGAGTGAAACTTTTGCCACACATGGAGCAGTAGTGAATTCTCTGCTTGAGGACTTCTGCAGCAATACTTTTTGGATGGTTTTCGGCGTCAAGAGAACCAGACGATGACATTTCACCTGTAGCGAAAACAGTATAGAAAAGCAACACTTTTAGGAAAGACTTATAGCTCTTCTTCTTTTGTGGCTGCTTTACGTTTCCATTATGGATCACATTCATGACTACGAGCCAATCAAATAAGTGTATAGAAGGCCCAGCAGTAGCAGCTTGGTGGTGTTGTCCCTGAACTTTAATCTACACCATCCATAATTCACAGAATTCTTTAAAACTAATTCAAATATCATTAAAATATATTTAGAAAAAATCTTAATCTAACTAGTTTCACCAGTCATGTTTGCACTGTGTTGAAAAAGGAACCTATTCACCATTTGTTATAATAAAACACACTTGATAAATATTAAGATTTAAAAACATGACTACAGTTGGTACCTTGATTTACGAGTGTCCCAAATAACAAGTTTTGCGAGCTAAAATCCGGTTTATGAGGCAGCTTCAGACACCCAGCCACTAGTTAGCGTAGCGAACACCACCGTAAACACTAACATCCGCCCAGCATCCCGTGTCTCACTCGATAGCTAGTCAGACATGCGCGTTAGCAAGTGGAGTCATCTGATCTCCAAGGTAAATGCTGCACATTCTACTTAATAAAACCGGTTTATTCCAGTGCATCCTATTGGATTGTTTTTTATACAACATTCGTTATTTGTTAAGTTGATCATCTGAAGACCAGGAAGTCCAGGAGGTCATGGGTTCAAGCCCCACCACTGCAAGCCAGCCTGCTCCACCTTTAACCCTTCCTGCTCCAGGGGCGATGTATCATAGCTGAGACCTTTTATATTATAGTAGTGGGCGCTTGAGGTCCAAAATCTCATACTTTCATACTCTGTAGTACGTAAAGACAGTAGCATGTCCAAAACCTTAGTATGTGAAAAGTTCCCGGATGATTCAATCAATTGCCCTTAATTAATTATTGAAATCAAACGTCATCCAAATTTAAATTCGCGCTGCTGTGACGTCGAATGTCACGTGTCAATATCGAATAATTGTATTCATACTATCCGAACATACTTTTTTTTTTTAACAGTCAGGATGTACGTACCTATTTTAATGTAGTGCGTACGCAAGAATTTTACGTGTGATTTTAGACGCGTACTAATCTTCCCCGCGAACGGCGCATTTACCGGTAAGTATGTAAAAGCTGAGCGTCTAAAAGTGCAACTAGATTAACTCTGGCTTTACATCTGTCTTAACCTCAGATTTATATCCTTAATTTAATGAGCACATGTACCCCAGAGTAAATTAGTGCTGAAGATGAGGTTAGAATTAGTGAATATTCTCACCTGACAACATGAAGATTTGCTATACCTCCGGTTTACGTATCTTTACTGAAGATGAGCCGAGTGATACAAACATCCGAAACGTTGATTTCCGGGTATTTGTTAAAACACAAAAGCGCTGTGCAAAATAATTAACCGAGACATACAAGACAAAAAAATAAATAAATAATAAAGAAAACTAACAAAACCGGCAGTGCAAAATTAGCGAGGAAAAACAGCCGCTTTTAAATGGCAATCAAGTCACAGGCAACTGTTCAAAACAGGAAGTACGTAACCGGCAACGCGACAGGCTCGCCTATTTATTTATTTATTTATTACATTTTATTTATTTGTTTGTTTACTACATTTTATTTATTTATCTAATGCAGTTATAAAATATTTATTTTTTTAAAAATCCAAATATTATGAGACTTATTTGAAACGTTTGTGAAATTTATGTGACACAAGCAGGGGTTGACTAAGAAAATCAGGCTTTACTGGAAAAATGCAAATTTTATTTACATAACATCCAAATTTTTTTAATTTAGTTTTAATAATGTATAATTAAACTGTATGTTTTCATCCTGCTGACAGCTGTCAGGTGAGGGATCCTCCCTGAGATGGAAACATCTGGAAGGAAGGCCTGACAGGGACCTGGCGGTTTATAATGACTGAAATCTAGCGGCGAGTGCTGTATATGGATAGCAAGTGCCCAAAACGAAATCTTTTATAGAGTTATATCTTCTTTTTGTAGCCTGAAACAGAAATTGTTTTGTAGCCTGAAACGAAATCTTTGTTTTGCATTTCTATGAAGAGCCCAGTGTAAGCCGCCATGTTGGTGATCACATGACTAAAAACGATCAATTGGTCTTTTGTAAAAAACTCCCATAGAGCTTTGCTGTTGTGGTCTTCTTGGATGATGGTGGGTGCTGCTGGTATATCGGATGTTGTACAAGGTGTCATCGTACCAGCCAAAGCATGCTGCTGCAGGGCCACCATCTTCGTACACCACTTTTGCTGCTGTGGGAATACGTTGGAGTATTTTAAGACCTTGAGAGGAACATTGACAAAATCAGGTCCAATCAATTGTGCATGTCTGATGTGCTGTTTAAATGCATGAACAAACCTGGGTTTGTTGGGGGGGGGGGGGTGCAAAGCATTACAAATGACCTTAATCACCACTTGTACAAATGGCCCAGGCCCATGTGACATTAATCGCCCCGAGGATTTAAACGGCACATCAGTTTAGACAGATTGGATATGCGGTTGAAATGATTTTTGCGGGTGTGTTTTTTATTTTATTAAATTGATATTAAAACGGTTGTTTAAATGACTTGCCTTACTTGACTGACTCTTCTTACATTCGACTGACAGATTTATATAGTAAAATTGCTTGATCTGTATTGTGTGTGTGTGTGTGTGTGTGTGTGTGTGTGTGTGTGTGTTGTGGTGTTGTGTGTGGTTTGTTCTGCTGCGTGTCGTCGCTCCCTCTCTCCTCTCTCCCATCGTCTCTCTCTCGTCTCTCGCTTCTCTCTCTCCGTCTCTCCTCGCTTCTCTCTTCTCCTGTCTCTTTCTATCTGTCTCTCTTCTGTCACTCTCTTTTCTCCTTTCTTTTTGTGTCACTCTCTGTGTCTTTTTGTGTCTTATTTGTTCTGTCTGTGTCTGTCTCTGTCTGTGTCTGCTCTCTCTCTTCTCTGTATCTTTTCTCTGTCTCTTTCTGCCACGCTCTCTCTCTTTCTTTCTGTGTCTTTCCTCTCTCTGTCCTCTGTCTCTCTCTGCCTTTTTCTCTCTGTCTCTTCCTTTTACTCTGAGGAAACATAACTCTCTCTCATGCTTTCACTTACTTACTCTCCCCCTGTCTCTCTCTTCTCTCTCTCTCTCTCTCTCTCTCTCTCTCTCTCTCTCTCTCTCTTTCACTTACTCACTGAAGGTGTGACCCTAAACATGGAATCCTGTAATCAGCTTGTTAGCAACACAAACTGCAACAGCAGCAGCTCATTAATCATCATATACACCCGCAGCGTGGAACCCAAATACAGTGAAAAGAACAAAAAAAATACTTTAAAATACTTTAAAGGGAAAATGCTGTATATATTACTATTTTTTTGCTGTAATCATCATTCGACCGTAGAACATATAAACATTACCATGTTTATGTGAAAACACATACATACATACATACATATATTTGTTCACAAGATCTAATCAGAATCTCGAACAATTAATTTGGTTTGGGTTCTTTTTATCTGCACGCGGCATGTCTTTAACTCTGATTCGGTGCCATACTCTTTTTTTTTTCCTCTCTAAAATAATCATGTCACTCTTTCGTTTCTCCTTCATCTCATTACTGAATTGAGATTGATGAAGAAAACCGAGCTCGCTTACTTAGAACCCCCTCCTCCACCCCTGGAATATGGAAGAATGGACAAGCTAATTGGGACTGCAAATGGAAATTTAAGACGGCTTTTAAAGTGACATTAACTGAAAGCGAAATCACATAAAGTTGTCATTTTCTCCGTAAACATATCAAATGTGTGAAAGCTCAATTATACAGCGGCGAATCACTGCGCTCGGAAAAGTTCCTCGTCGTAATTAGAAAGTGCTTTTTAAGTGCCACACTTAGTCTTCTATCTTAATTGGAGACATGTTTGCAGATAAAAGGATACATTTGCTTGGAGTATAATGGAAGGTATAAAACAGAAAATGAGGAAATTATGGGTTGCTATTTTTTCTGTCTGTAGAAGGAACACTGTTAATATCATTTATTCATCCTTTATACCCACTTATTCCCTAATTCGGGGTCACTGGGATCAGCTAGAGTCTATCCCAGGCAGGAGGGGGACACCCTGGACAGGTTGCCAGTCTATCACAGGGCCACACACACTCGCTCCTATGGGCAATTTAATCAGTCTATGCCTTTATTTTGTCATATACTTTTTCACATCACAGTGAAATTCTTTCTTAGCATATCCCATCTTAGTAAGTTGGGGTCAGAGCTATGATACAGCGCCCCTGGAGCAGGATGTTTCTGGATAACAGCCAGCGGTGGTGGGGCTTAAACCTCGAGCTGATTTTTTTTTTTAAGTCCCTTTGTGCACATTATGTAAATATGTGATTGTTTTTTCTTTTTTTTCTTTTATTCTATATAATATTGTAATGTATTGTTTTTTGCATTGTTCTGCTGTTTCTTTTTTGCTATAGGTGGAACCCCTTAACTATAATGGTGGCTGAAAATGGTACACAGTAATGGGAAGTTCAGCTCATTTTACCGAATCGGACCTTTGAGTCTCATTCATCAAAATGATCAAATCTTTTTCGAGTCATTTTAGCAAAATATGTTTAATATGTTATGTGTTACTTTAACACATCTACGACTTACCCAAACCTTCATCCCACTACAATTATAAAAAACTATAACGCTATAAGAAAAAGATGTCGCTCGATCATCACGTGACGCCCCATAAGCAAGTCAAAGCCGGAAAGAGAACCACAGTCACAGACCCGAGTCACATTAAAGATTCGTTCAGAATGAACGAATCCTACAAGAACGAGCCACCACTAATGGTACAATTAATACACCCCTTGGGGAAAATCCTTGTTAGCCTCATTTGCATGTGCTAGCATACTTTAGCTAAGATTGTGCATGTTGTTTTGTTGGTTAAGCTGTTACAATCATTTACCCTTATAGCAATCAGCAGACACTTTTTATACAATTGAACAGTTAAGGTTCTTTCTTAAGAACCCAGAAGTGGCAGCTTAGTGGTCCTGGAAACTAAAATCATGACCTTTCGATTAGCAATCTAACACCTTAATTACTGAGCTACCACCTGCCCCAAGCTATTAAAATACAGCCTAGAGTAGTCTCTTGGTTAATGATCTGAAACAAGTGCGTTAAATAAGAAAGACTTACGAAAATTGGGTCACCAAGACTTTAGCTGAGAACCACTGTGCTGCTTAAAACGGTTCCCTATCCTGCCTCTAGAAATATAACAGTATTACAAAATGCAGCACTTTTTACAGCATTTTACAGACGCCCTGCAGGGGGAGCTTGGTGGTGTTGAGAATCAAACCCCAGTCAGCCAATTAGTACATTTGTACATAAGTACTTTTGTCCTGCTCTAATGTGACTACATGTTCATTTGATTGAGATTCAAGAACCGTCTGATGACTCAGACTTTTAAATGGGTTTACAATCGCCATCATTCATAACAGCACACAGACAGATTCCACATTAGCGTCTTAGCTTAGCTTAGCTTACAGACATTTGACAGGGTGCTGAGGTGTTGTCTGCAGGTTTGCCAGCTCCCACTCTTCATCCTTTTTTGTGGCTTAGCGAGGCTAACGATCACCTGCTGCTTCTGCTGAGATTAATATATCCAACATTTGTCTCGAGTTAGTTAAGCGATCCACTCTCGCCTTGTCTTTTACACATCAACCACCGGAAAATAAATGTCCACCTGGTTAGCTTAGGATTTTTCCCTTTGCTAACAGGCATAACTTAGATTTGACGTACAACGTGTGCCTTAACTTATGAGTTTTTATTTGTTTTATTTGTTTCGGAGATCATAATTCAAATTACTCGTATGTTAAATTAATTTTCTCCATTGAAATGAATAAAAATGCCATTAATTAGTTCCGGGTCCCCAAATAAAACACCGCAATTTTTTTGTTATGTTTTTAAATAAGAATAAACTTATAAATACTGAATATTGTATAAAAAACCACAATCCAATAGGATGTACTGGAATAAACCGGTTTTATTAAGTAGAATGTACAGCATTTACCTTGGAGATCAGACGACTCCACTTGCTAACGCACATGTCTGACTAGCTATCGAGTGAGACACGGGATGCTGGGCGGATGTTATGTCACACTCACTCCTATGGGCAATTTAGAATCACCAATCAACCGAACTTCAGTCTGTTAAAGCCCAGAACTCCATAGCCACCAGACATACATTTTTGGTGGGCGTAAAAAAAAAGAAGCAAAAACAATCACTAGGATGTGGCGGTTACAGAACGAACATCTGGTGGAATCGGAAGGGCTTAATTAAGGTGACTATTCAACATAAAAACAAAGAGCATAATTAAGACATATTTGGACAACAACAGTTTTACAAAACATGTGATGGCCTAAATGGTTAAGGATCTGGATTGTAGATAAGAAAAATTCACGCTCCAGCAATGCCAAGATGCCACTGTTGGTGTCTTAAGTTACCCCTTTTCTTTACCCTTACCTTCTCTTGTCTTGCTCTCTTGTGATGCTCTACCATGGCTGACCCTGTACTCAGACCCCAGCTTTCAAAGCCAGAATGTCCAAATTAAGTGGTAGTACAGTGTTTATGGTGTTGGACTACTAATTGGAAGATCGGGTTTCGATTTCCAGCACCACCAAGTTCTCACTGTTGGGCCTCTGAGCAAGGCCCTTAACCCCTAATTAATCTGCTGTATAAATGAGATAAATGTAAGTCGCTCTGGATAAAGATGTCTGCCAAATGCAGTTGATGTAAATTTCTTGTAATATAATGTGTGTCAATAATCACTGTCTCTGTCTGTGTCCATTAGCCCTCTTTCTGTCCTAACGGGGGTTTTTTTGGACTTAGACAAACACAGTTACAACTTACTTGTAGCTTCAAGGTGACCAACATCTGGAATCTGGGTGCTCTAATCATTACTGTGCAGTTTATTGCTCCTAATACTTCAGTCCTCGATTCCAAATTTGCTTTCAGCAGAAAGACAGCTGCTGCATGGAACACACTCTGGGCCACTAACGTCATTCATTGCTTCTCTAAGATACTTAAGCAGATTGTCTGGAAGGGCTGTTGTGAGTCATATTAAAAACATGTATATTGGGTTGATTAGTGATTCTAAATTGCCCATAGAAGTGAGTGTGTGTGTGCGTGTGTGTGTGTGTGTGTGTCTGTTTTTTACCCAATGACAGTTGGGATTAACTCCAGCAGATCCCTGTGATCCTGATTATAGAGATAAGCAGGAATAAAAGATGGATGGATGGATGGATGGATGGATGGATGGATGGATGGATGGATGGATGGGATGGATGGATGGATGGATGGATGGATAACAAGGTGTTAATTCAGAAAATAACATTTTAGTGAAATTTTTTCCATGTATTTACTTTTTTTAGTAATGACTTCACAAGTCCTAACACACACAAACAGCTAATGACTTGCTTTGCTATACAATATAATGTCTTTGTTATTAAAAAAAAATAAAGGGGTTTTTACCCTTATATAGTTCAGAAGTGAGATTAGATCTGAAGCCAGATCAGCACCGCTAAATGTTTATACAATAAATATATGCAGTGTTAGAATGAATAAATAAATTAAGAAAATGTATTAAGAAAATAATAACAAATATTTTATACACTTTTATACAAATGATTCCTATTTTCTTTAAAGGATAAAAGTGCAACTACTCATATTCAGTAAAGGCTTTTTTAAAGAGAAAGTAGTAAGAATTAAAACTTGATTAAACGCTTTTTACAGCAAGCTAAAGAGTTTAGCATCAAAAGGAACAATGGAATTGCAAGAATTGTCTGTCTGGCGCGTTTCTCTAAAGACTACCAGATGCTACCGATTTATACATACGCCATACAGTTAATCTTCACTACAAAAATACTAATTAACGAATTACTAGCGTTGGAAAATAGGAAGTGTGTGGTTAATTGTGTAGCTAAAAAAAAAAGACAAGAACTGCACATGTCGGATCAGCAGCATGTTCTTTCTAATCAGCTTAGACATATAACTGATTTAAGATTCACCTCAGGTTCAAGGTTGGTGCGCCGATATGATTAGTCATTTAGCTGAAATAGAATTACAATTCAATTTAATCAGCTGCATTTACATTAGAACGTTTTATTTCTTTGCTGGTTTCACACATATATGAAAGACCCACCAAACATTAGCATTATTATCCCCATCTTTAGCATATAGCTAATAAGGTCAAATTGATTGAAAAGCTTTAAGAGCTGCGGATTAAAAACGGTTCTTCATGCAGCAGATGTGTTTCTTTATGGAGATGAACTTGTGCCAATAATAATTAACCCAAAATCAATACAATAAAATAAAATAAAAAATTGAAAATGAAAGATGCTTTATAAATAAAAGCTGCAATCTTTTTCATGGCTTTTTCAAAGCTTTATTTTTGCTCAATTAACTGTTTTATATGAAGTAAATTTTTTATTGAAATTATAATTTATAAATTATTAATTCATCTTGTTCTGTTTAAAAATTTTTTCATTGATTATTTAGTTTTATTAAGTGACTATGAATACCTAATACAATCTAAGGTGGGTATTGTTATATTCATTCATTCATTCATTCATTCATCTATACCCGCTTATTCCCTAATTTGGGGTCACAGGGATCTGCTGGAGTCTATTCCAGCCGTCTCTAAAAGGGTGAAAGACAGCAGGGGGACAGGTCTTCAGTCCATCACAGGGCCACACACACAAACACACACTCATTCCTATGGGCAATTTAGAATCACCGCAAGAATGGGGAGAACATGCAAACTCCACACAGAGAGAAAATCAAACCCGGGCCTACTTGCTGTGAGGCAACAGTGCTAACCACTAAGCCACCGTGCTGCCCTAGCAGAAAATCTGCTTGTTAGTTTTCAAGAAACAATGAAAAAAAACACATTTTATAACAGGTAAATGATTATAAATCTGTGGGGGGTTTTTTTTCTTACAGCCACAACTATTGGAGAACCAGAACTGTGATTTAACATGCAATACTTCACACAAATTGGTCTCTTGACTGTTCGTTAATTAGAGGGAGAATCCCAGCTATAATTTGTTGATATTCATAAATGCTACACACTCTCGAGACTCAGTCATTATTTCAGACTCACTTTGGATTTAAGGATAATTCGGCTACGAAATGCCACAGCAAACATCTGCATGGCCAAATATTATACACGTACAGAGTAAATGAGCTGCTGTTTCATCAGCATCAGCAGATTGTTTTATTTCATTTTTAATTTTAATGAGACTCAACAAATGAAAACAGTAAAATTTGTTTGCCGCTTTAGTGGAAAAAGAAAGAGAAAGTAAAAGTGTGTGTGTGTGTGTGTGTGTGTGAGAGAGACTTAATGAAGTCCCCGTGGACACTAATGCTCTTAGTGGAGCAAGTTAAACATTCACACTCCATGCTGAATAAACACAATGTAAAATTTGTCCTTTCAACGACTGATGTAAATTTGCTTGGCCATTTATTTATTTATTTATTTTTATTTTTCAGTTGTCACCATTTATATATAATTTCATCAAGCTTTTTTATACAAAAGGAGACACATAATTAATAGCGTTATGAACGTATGAATATAATTTTATCACTGGAAAGTGATAGTTCAGTGGTTTGGGTGATAGACTAGCTAGTTTGATTCCTAGCACCACCAAGCAACCACTGCTGGGCCAGCTGTCGCTCTGAATAAGGGCGTCTGCTAAAATGCCGTAAATGAATTTTAATTTATTAAAATGCAGTAATTAAAGTTGATCAGAAAGACACTACAGGCAACAATAACATGTAATAGAATACATAAATTCTTTGGGGTAACCTAAACATCAGGTTTGAACCATCGGCTGGACGTCTAATGCATATTAATCCCACAACTGGAACAAAACTTGTCATTTGACTGGTTGGACTTGGACTAGAATCTAAGAGATGGCCGTCTCTCATGTCCACCTGAATTTAAAGCTATTGTGACGCTTTAACTCATTCCTTCATTTATCCTCCTCCGGGTAACACCGGTCCCTCCCACAGTCTTAAATCATGTATGTGAGATTGATTGGTGATTCTATACTGAGTGGGAGTGTTCGGTGGCCCTGTGATGGACTGGCGACCTGTCCAGGGTGTCCCTCTTCTGCCTTTCGCCCTTTCAGAGCCAGCTGGGATAGACTTTAGCAGATCCCCGTGACCCCAAATTAGGGAATAAGCGGGTATAGAAGATGAATGAATGAATGAGTGAATGAATGAATGAACGAATGGTTTTGCATCATATCTATTTGTCTGCCCTCCGTTTCACACCATAGTCACTGAGTCATGTAAGCATTTGGTGCTTATTATCACAGCTACCGCCTACCTCACCTTCCAAAGCCCTCTTGTCCGTATGTGATTACACGCCTGTGAGGTTTAACAGTATTGAGTGTGTGTGCTGTTTAAAATTCAGACAGGAGATGTCTTTTTAATCAGATCAAACCTGACCTGTATGCTAGGGCGGATTCTCTTCAGATTTCATCTCAAATTTGATACAGTGCAATAGCTTGGCTGTTATTAAATCAGATAAAGCACAAGACCTTCTACAAAAATCATTAGCCTTCACACTCGGAATACAAAACATTTAAAATGGAACGGAATGGAATTCAACAAATTTTTGAAAATGTAACATGCAAAAAAAAAAAAAGCAATCAGAAGAAGTGTTGGATGATCAAAGATTTGTAGACATCTTACGGTACTAGCACAGCCAAATAAGCGTTTCTTCTCCACAAAATCTTTGCCACCAAGTTAAAAGTACAATTTTCTAGGATGCCTTAAGGTTTCCTAGGGCAGCACGGTTCGATTCCCCGGCAGGGGTCTTTCTGTGTGGAGTTTGCATGTTCTCCTCGTGCTTGTGTGTGTTTACCCCAGGTTCTCTGGTTTCCTCCCACAGTCCAAAAACATGTTTGTTAGATTGGTTGGTGGTTCTAAATTGCCCATAGGAGTGAGTGTGTGTGTGTGTGTGTGTGTGTGTGGCCCTGTGAGGGACTGACGACCTGTCCAGGGTGTCCCCCTCCTGCCTTTCGCCCTTTCACAGACCGTTGGGATAGACTCCAGCAGATCCCCGTGACCCCAGAATAGGGAATAAGCGGGTATATGTATATATATATATATATATATATATATATATATATATATATATATGTATGTGTGTATGTGTGTGTGTGGCTAGGATGTTTGACTGATACTTGGAAGATTAGGGTTCGATTCCCAGCACCACCACCGCCTGGAACCTGCAATTTTTTTCCACTAATCAAATTTCAATCCACAAAGCTTTTTTTGTCTTTCGTATTTTTGCTGAAAACTTTTAAGTAATCACACTTAACACCTTAAAGCAATCAGCCATGAATGTGAACAAAAAAAAAAAACTTGACGTCTTTACAGCTACAAAGTCTTTTACGCATAATTATCTTAGAAAGCATTCGGTTCTGTTACTGACCTTGAGTCTTTCACACAGCAGCTTTCCTTTGAGCTGAAAAGGCAGAAAGCCATAAAGTACATGCCAATGATGAAAGCTGCACATTAGGCATCTGACTCGGCATCCTGGCTCGAAGCCAAAGTGAGTTGAAGCAATGAGAACCGAAGAGCGAGAGAATGTGATGCGTTTGAGCAAATCTCGCTTAAATGTGCTGGGGGGGGGGAAAAACAAGCTTTTAGTCTGTCGATCACATTAACTGTTTAATAAGAATTTCTAGGAGCAAACCGGAATCTTCTAAAAAAATGTGAATCTAGGGCCGGTGCCGCGGTGGTCCAGTCTGGAGAGTCGTCTAGACGACAAGGTCATCACTGCCTCTCTAAACAGACTCGTGCCTCGAAAAAGCACCCACATGCGCAGCAACCCAGATTCGATTCTGGTCCTTTCCAATCCCATCCTCTACATCTAAAATATATATAAAAAAAGGGGGGAGGATTGTAGTGATGGTTTACAAGGGTCACAGGTCAGTTACGAGGGCTTCATGGCATAATTTTGCTTCAGGCCTCTGGGAGGTCAAAATCGGTCATAATTCTGGACATCATTTCTATATTGGAGTTTGCATGTTCTCCCTGTACGTGTGTGTTTACTCCGGGTTCTCCAGTTTCCTCCCACAGTCCAAAAACATGTATGTTAGATTGATTGGTGATTTTAAATTGCCCATAAGAATAAGTGTGAGTGTGGGGTAACCTGTCCAGGATGTACCCCTCCTGCCTTTTGCCCTTTCCAGCAGACCCCCGTGGCCCCGAATTAGGGAATAAGTGGGTATAGATGATGACTGAATGAATGATCTAAAAGTTTTGCCCACTTATATTAGACTTAGAGATCATAAGTCAACTTTCAGGGTAAATAAATAAAAAATGTTTCTCTTTAATAGCCATTTTTGTGGTGGTTTCAATAAATTGAGATTTTTGGGGTAAATTGAGATTTTGCATGGCACTTTATATTCTTTTTACACACTCACACACGTCCCTTTGTCATCAATCTACAGGAAATGAATTCCCTTCTTTCGTACCTCCTCCCAGAGCTGCTCTTGTCTCCCAGCTGCCCAAAGCTCATTTTATTACAGCAGGTAAATATCACAGGAGCCAAAGAAGTTTGATGATGATGGTTTTATTATGTATAAACCCATTTACTTAAATTTATGCCACTCATTTTTTGTAAAATAAAATAGTGTAGACCAGAGGGAAATAAAAATAAAAAATTAAAATAACTAAAAACAACTCGCAGCTATAGATTAAATACTGCAGACAGTCTGACAGGCAATTGGGACAGTTTCCTTATATGGTCATTGTTTAATGTTCATACTTCCTGTTGTATTTTCAGATAAACCTGTTGTTTAACTGAATGAATTAAACTCATAAGTCAAGGCACCCCTGTATGCAATTTTAGACCGAGACCTTGTTTTGATTGGTGTCTTTTCCCGCCCTCACCTGTCATTAGTTGTTGCCCCAATGTTGCTCATCTATTTTGTAAAAAAGTTTATTTATTTATTAATAAGTATGTGCCACGGTCAATCATCCTAAGAACAACTAAACAGGACAAGATCCCTTTGCTTCATTCATTTTAATCGAATCTATTTTTGCAAGCAAATGACCATCTTTATCCTCTAAAGACACAAGGTAGGTCTGCCTCAAGACTTTTCTCTGTTCTGGCACCAAGATGGTGGAATGAACTTTCCAACGAAAGAGCCATGAGTCACTGACAGATCATTTTCAAGAGAAGATCGAAGACCAAACTCGATCTGGAATCCCTAGCCCGTGACATTTAAAAACCCCTTTTAACTTTTTCTATGCTGTTCTTTTTTAAAAGACATTGGCTTGTCACCCATATTGATCTGTTCAATGATGAGACTCAAAGCACTTTTGTACGCCGCTCTGGATAAAGGTGGTCTGCTTAATGATGGAAATGTCCTGCTTTTGTGATGGAAAGACTGTATAAGCAATCTGGACTCGAAGCTGTGCTTCGTCTATAACACAAGGTATCAAATTGTCCATGCATTTTGAACTGCTAATTGGAAGATCAGGGTTTGATTCCCAGCACCACCAACTTGCCACTGCTGAGCCCTTGAGCAAAATCCTCAACCCCCAATTTGCTCAGTTGTATAAAAGAGATAAATGTAAGTCGCTCTGGATAAGGACGTCTACCAAATGCTGTAAATTTGGGGTTCTATAAAATAATTTCTATTACATTACTGTTCTCTGTTGGGCCCCAAAGTGCATATACCCCTAAAATTGTCATAACACTGACCCCCAAACCCACCTCTCACCACCTTAGCGGGTTATACCCCTGGTTATAAGACCTTGAGCAGGTCATTACAGCAACCTCCTAAGTGCAGCTGAACTCAGCTTCCATGTTAGGGGAGATAATGATTAGAGCCCTTGGCACTAGATGGCAATTTCAGCTGATACCATGACTGTGTTATCTCAGTGAAAAAATCCTCCAATGAACTTAGAGCAAAAAAAAAATCAATAGACTATCAGGACAGAGAAGAGACAGAACACATTCCTCAACCTCAGTGGACAAAGAAGCAGGTTTTCAATGATGTTTTCTTTCTTATGGTTTGCAATTGAATTTTAATATTTCTATACAAGTTATTAGATAAACGAAAGGCAACAATACAGTAGATTAATAACGAATGTATGTATTTTGTAATACAAATGTATTTTTTTTATGTGAGGCAACCACCAAGCCACCATGCTTCCCTTAGAACAAATTATTACAGCTAAAATAAGAATAAGTAATTATTAAGCTGAAATAAAGTCTTAAAAAATACCAGGCAGGCATCAACGAAAGTTTTTTGCAGTGGATGAGCAAAGATAGAATCTCTTAATCAAATGTAGAACGTACAGAGGAGGGATAGTGAATATTTTGGTAGTAGGATGTTAGAAATGAAGCTAACAGGCAGAAGGTAAAGAGAAAGACCAGAGAGGATATAATGGATAAGACCAGAGATGGAGGTGGATGCTGAGTGAATGCGATAAACGAGGACATGAAGTTAGTGTGTGAGTGAAGAGTGAGAATAGGATGTAGAGAATAGGGTTAGGTGAAGACAGATGAGGCGACCCCTAAAAGGAAACAGCCGAAAGGAGAAGAAGAAGAAGAATCTCAACAGCGAAAACAATCGAAGCGCTTAATTTTTCTTAGCTTGACAACGTTGCGCATCCACAAAACAACGCAAAAGATATATTTTTTATTTTGAGTTTTTGCTAGTGACTTTCGGCCGTCCAGCTACGTTGAAACCTTTTTGACATTTAAGGTCTCTTTGAAAAACGTGGCATATTATCACTTCTAGCACATTTTTTACCAGCTACTCTTGCAGCAGAATACTCATGGGGAGACAGAAAAACATGTTTGTGTCCTGCATCAGAACAGCCGCTGTCAGAAGAGAAAAATGTCACCGCGAGACAGCCGCACATCAATCGGACCTCCTCGGACGCCTGCGGAGAAGCCAAAAAGTGGTGGTTTTTTTCTGAATTTAAGGTAGCTGTGCAGCTGCTCTCTGTCCATTTTGTCAGGATGACCAGCTGTATCACAGAGAGTAGTGGAGCCATCTCGCCGTAGAGATTTTGTTGTTCATAAGCCAAAATAAAGCCGTGGTGGTACAAATCTATTCGAATCCTTTGTAAAACATCTGGAACTATATATCAACATACATTATATAAATTGCTATGAATTGTGAGGTATGTAAACCTTGCCTATAATTCCAATAAGCCTAGGTTTGCAAAATGTCAGAAGATTTTACCATTCATATCATTTTACCAGCCTACTGCATTCTTCATTCTGTGATGTGGTGGCTCACTGGTTAAGGCTCTGGGTTACTGACCAAATCGTTGAGGTTCCAGCCTCAGAACCTGGCAAGCTATTATCATTAGGCTCTTGAGCAAGCATTGGGCCCTTAACTCAACTGGCTCCAAAGATAATGCATGTTCTGACCCTAGCTTCCTACAAAGTGGTAGCGCAGTGTTTAAGGTGTTGAATTCCCAGCACCACCATGTTCCCACTGCTGGACCCTGAGAAAGACCCTCTAACCCCTAATTGCTTAGTTGAATAAAGAGATGTAAGTCACTCTGGATAAGGACACCTGCCAAATGCCATAGATGTACTGACCCAGTCCATTACAGGGCCACACACACACACTCACTCTTATAGGCAATTTAGAATTAACAATCAACCTAACATACATGTTTTTAGACTGTGGGAGGAAACCAGAGAACCTGGAGTAAACCTACGCAAGCACGGAGAGAACATGCCAACTCCACACAGAAAGGGAATCGAACCCGGACCTTTCTGGCTGTGGGGCAACCGTGCTAACCACTAAGCCACCATGCTGCCTCTCTTTGGTATTATATAATTACTAAAATTAATTATAATGCTTAATTTTAAGTTTAGCATCTACTATTACGTTTAGAAACATTGTTTGGGATTGCCAGCGCAACTTTACAACAACAAAATGTATTCTTTAACCTTTAGACAGATCCAATAAATCCTTTCCAACAACAACCTGGGAAAATAACCTGATTAGAATTGGCAATAAAATGAGATGTGACGTTTGACATGAGAGGTGATTTGAGGCAGGCAATAATACACATGTTCATCAAATCCTCTTTCTCCTTGAATTATTCTTTTCTCCTAGGATTTGCCCAGAACCCAAATCTAATTACCAGACTCGGTTGAATAACACTATGAGACTAAGTTGTTATTGTTATTTGCCATCTGGGAGATTAATTGAAATTCCAATTAATAATAGTAATTATTGCCGTCACTTAACAGCACAACCACCGCTGTGCATTCGCTTGGCAAGAAAACCCTGGAATGGTTTCAATGCAATTAATAACCGGCTTGTCACAAACTTGTTTATCTCGCATCCCATCAGGGAAGATTTGTTCATAAATTTTTTTTAAACCTGCTGTCAGGAGTCTAGAGAAAGCAAGAGAAGAACATAAACCTGAATCAATTCCAATTAATTTCATAATCAATGATATAGAAACCTGTCTAAACACCATTCCGAAGTTGTTTGGATGAACGGTGGTATGGCTTAATACACAGCTGGACAAAACAGAGCTGCTACTGTAATTATCATCTCATTACACAGTCAGAGGTGTTCACGGCAGGTTAAAATGCATCTGGCAGAGTCATCAGTGCAACAGATGGCAGGAACCAAACAACCTCCATGTTAATGCTTGACTAAAAGTTAGATTTGTGGACTTTAAATAGTAGCAATATTTCGATTTTAGTGTTTTATTAAGGCCACAAATGCTGGAGGTGGTTTATATTCAACCCACTTTCTGTTGACAATACAAAGCGAAGCGTACGCTTGATGACATCTCACCATGGAACCTAAAAAAAGCCCTCGAGTCCAGTCATTACTCTTAAGCAAAATCCATCATAACTGCTTTTTACACTTACGCCAGCTTTTTTTTCTTTAACTGACTCGTCCCTTCATTTGTTCTGGGCGGTAATAGCTCTGTATCGAGCAGCATCACAGATTGCTTTGAATAGAGAATCAGTCCAGGGTTTGCTTCGGAGCATGAAATATGACCGTATACAAATAGATTAGCTAAACTGTTTTTGTCCCTTTCAAGGTGTACCAGGAAGTCGACTCCGAGCAAGGGTTAGAATCAAACAGAGGACTTTATTTCCAAGGAATAAAACAAGGAGGCTGTTTAAACGATCATAAAGTCTTTGAAACTCCTGGAAATTTTAGATAAACACAGGTAAACCCAGAACATAGGAACTGACAGAGAACTTGGACAAAAACAGGTAAACCCAGAACATAGGAACACGCAGAAAACTTGGACTAACAAAGATAGACCCGGAACACAGGAACTCACGGAAAACGTAGATAAACACAGGTAAACCTGGAACATAGGAACTCACAGAACACTAACATAAACATGAAAAAAAAAACCCAGAACATAGAAATCACTTGAAAACATCACTTGGAAACGCCCAAAGCATTTCAAGGCTTGGAATCAGAGGAGCTTGGAACATACCAGGGAACCATAGAGCTGGTAGTCTTTTCAAAGGTTGGGAGTCTAATGAACTCATAACATTGAAGTGTAGGTGAGTGAGTGAAGGTGAGTGCTTTTTAGGGAAATGTGCTGTAAGTGTGTGTGATCAGTTTCCAGAAAAGAGTGAATGGTGAACTGAGAGAGAGAACCTGGCGTGTCTGTAACATAAAGTTGTAAGAAATGCAAAAACAATAGCTTCGATATAAACATAATGGCTTCCTTGTCGATGTGATTTAGCAAGTTTTTCCTTCTTAACAATCCTGATAAGTCAGGAAAACTTTTTTTTTTTACTATACAATTGATCGTGGAAGCCTTTCACAACCGCTACGTCTTATCAGAAGATGGGAAAACGCTGTCTCATTGTAAATGAAGAACACGTTCTAGTAATGATCACTGGACTGAAAAGATTGAATAGAAGTGTGTAGGAGTGTTTGGGAGCTGATATCTCAAAGCAAACAATGGAGTGTTGCTGGGTAGCAATGGAGCTTTCGTGCTGAAGAGAGATTTCTATTAAGAAGCTCTGACAGCCAGACATCTAGCTATCACTATTCACACAGATACAATAGAAAATGGAAATCCAACATGAGGTCTAATTTCTAAAGGAGATTCAGTAATGATTGATTAGCGTCTGGGGAATTTTTTTTAAAGTGAATCTCTGCTAATCTCCATAATAGGAGTCATGATGCCGCTGAAATTTTTATGGCCCCCTGATGGTCAAGGAAATGAGCTTCGATGGAGACCGAAAGTTTAAATAAGCGTCCTTGAAACCTTTTCCAGGAGGTTTTTTTTATCTGTATCTCTAATGCACTCTATTAGGAAACAGTCAATGGGCTGCATATTAAATTATTAAAGCCTGCTAAAAAAGACCACGAACGTTGCTCAATTACTAGAATAACAGACAATAAACAAAAACTACAGCAGATAGGGGAAATGGTGGCACAGTGGTAAAGGTGTTGGTGCTAACTGGAAGATCAGGGTTTGATTCCCAGCAGCACCAAGCTTAACACCTAATTGTTCAGTTGTATAAATGAGATAAATGTAAGTCGTCTACCAAATGCCGTAAATGTAAATCTAAAACATCCCAATTGCCATTCCATTGCCTTGTTGCCCTTGACTGACCCGATCACCCCAGAATCTTAAAAAGGGTTTCAGAAGTACTCGTTTCGAAGAAAACATCCTGCAACTCAGGAGGCAAGGGCAGAGCACAGACACACAGGAGACAGCAGTGAGCTGAACAAGGTGGTACGTTATACACTGTGAAGGTTAAGAGGGGTTGAAAAGCATTACAAATTCTTCTGACAGTGTGCTCTGAATGTGTCTATGTAGTAGGATGAAGAGAGAAGGCAGCTTCTACTAAGCTGGTGCAGCAATTAGCCAGGCAATTGGGGCCTCACATTTTGAGGGGGCCCCCTACAATTTGAACAATCAAAAATGTGATTATTATATCTGAATCATCTCTAAGGGGGTCCCGTTCTTCTGGTACTTTGGATGTGCTTGTTTGTTAATGTTCTTCCAATAATAATTAGCATCTGCCAAATGATATAAATGTAAGTGTAGGTCCTTATTGCATGATTGGATAATTATAATTGATAGAGAGATATAAAGTGGGGAAAGTGGTAGCTCAGTGGTTAAGGTGCTTATCGAAAGATTGTGGGTATAATTTGCAGCAAAACCAAGCAGCCACTGCTGGACCTCTGTGCAAGGCCCTTAACTCTTAACTGCTTAGCTGAACAGAACATTAGATAAATGTAAGTCTGTCCTTGATAAGAATGTCTGCCAAATGCCAGATATGTAGATGTTTTTACTAATGCAATGTCATCTGTCAATCTCCTGTCTTGTACAGTGTCACACTTATAGCATACACGAGAAAATACATCAGCTAAATGTGGGTCTAATCATAAATCACTATTTAAAAAGCCTTGTCACTTTGCTTGCTCTAAAAAGCACTCCGAAATCTGCATCGTAATTCACTCGGAACAAAGATTGAAGTGGCAGATGAAGCAACACAGCGAATAATTTATAGCTAACACACAGACCCACAAAACGAGCAGATTTAAAGAGCTCGGTAATGAACTGACATCAAATATTTACCAGGGAAAATAAAGATGTCGTGTGAATTAGGTGACGGCGAAAAAGCAGAAACAGAGCGTTTGCCTTGTGTGAAATACAGCCGAGAAGAAAAAAAACCTCCGCCAATTTGCATAGTAACGAGAAGGGAAATGTCAAACGGCTCTTTCACGCCATTAAACTTGATGGCACATGTGAACAGCATACAGAACATCCGAGTTTAACATTAGCTCTCCAGAATCCCTAGATTTTCCCTAGAGTTCTGCACAGATGTTCGGTGCTGGCTACTTTCATAAACATTACTATAATTAAGCCAATATATTCAATATAATTATATTAGGTGTGAGCCAAATAAACTAATATTTTTATTAGGCACACCCATAACTGTGTTTTGTGTGTCTGTTGACATAGCTGACAAGTTAGAAGCACAATTTAATTCAATTTTATTTAAATTTGATTGGGGCAGCGCGGTGGCTTAGTGGTTAGCACTGTTGCCTTCCGGGTATGATTCCCAGGCAGGGTTCTTTCTGTGTGGAGTTTGCATGTTCTTCCCGTGATTGCATGGGTTTACTCCGGGTTCTCCGGTTTCCTCCAACAGTCCAAAAACTAGGTTGATTGGTGAAATTGCCCATAGGAGTAAGTGTGAGTTATGGCCCTGTGATGGACTGGTGACCTGTCCAGGGTGTCCACCTCCTGCCTTCCACCCTTTCAGAGATGGCTAGGATAGACTCCAGCAGATCCAAGTGACCCCGAATTTGGCAGATGCTCTTATTCAGAGCAAACTTACATTTATCCTGATTTATTATCCAACTGAGCAGTTAAAGGTTGATCAGGGTCCCAGCAGTGGCAGCTCTGAGGTGCTGGGAAGTGAACACACAATCTTCCGATCAGCAGTCCAACACTTTAACCACTGAGCTACCACTTCCACTAAATTCATATTTGTCCCTAATGACCCAGCCTGAGATAATGGTGCCAAGCAAAAACTCCCCCATATGATATTAGGAAGAAACATTGAGAGGCAAAAGACTCAGAAGGGAACCCGTCAGCATAGTTTCTGAGTCTATTACCGATTCACCGCTAATTTCTTTCTGCCCAAGCTATTAAATGTCCAATGATATAGCCTCGAGTCTGAGACCAACTGTAACAATGGCAGCTCAAAGTCACCCACGTTGCAACTTGGTGATACAGGGAATCAAGCCACTTCCACTGGGATACCTGACCATTACATCCATTTTTCTATATCTGTCTTCCACGGATAATAACTTACAAATTTAATAACCCGGGGAGAACATGCAAACTCCACACAGACAGGCCCCTGCCTGGCAATCAAACCCGAGACCTTCCTGCTGTGAGGCAACAGTGCTAACCACTAAGCTGCCGTGCTGCGCTGAAACTATATTAATAAATAAATACATATAATCTGGAAAATGGTAGCACAGTGATTAAGGTGTTGAACTTCTAATTTGAAGATCAGGGTTCGATTCCCAACACAACCATGTTGCCACTACTGGGCACGTGAGCAAAGCCCTTAACTGTAATTGCCTTTATTTTAAATTCTTTTTTTTGCATATCCCATTTTAGTAAGTTGGGGTCAGAATACAGGGTCAGCTATGATACAGCCCCCTGGAGCTGGAAGGCTTAAGGGTCTTGCTCAAGGGCCCAATAGTGGTTGGCTTGCCAACAGGTGGTGGGGCTTGAAGCCAGGTGTTTCTGGTCTTCAGATCAACAGGTGGCAGTGGTGGAGGATCCGGATCAGCAACTCAGCGCCTTAACCATTTAAGCCACCACTGTCCTTAACACCCCATTAACCCCAGAAATAAATGTAAGTCACTCTGGATAAGGTTGTCTGCCAAATGTCGTAAATGTAAATGCTGCAAAGTGATGTCTGGTTTAGACACGTGGAAATCACCTTTAACACTCTATTTAGCACCTGTTTACCGCCTTAACTGGAGGTGTGTGTAATTTACTGCTGGAAATTTGACCTGTAACATTATTAAACACGGCGTAATTAAACTGAAGTCGATCAATAAAGCATCCTTAAATTAAGATCTGAAAGTACAGCATGGCAGACAGTTCTGGCCCCAAACAACAGTCATAAAGCCAAAGTGGCCATTTTATCCTTTAATAATGAGCAGCAATGTATTTTTTGCTGTAAGGACACAAACTTTCATAAGCAACAGCATGTTACAGGTTTATTTAAAAGTGGAATTTTATTTTAGCTCTTTGAATTATTTTCCCAACATACAGATGTGAAAGAGTTAACTGGAAAATAGATTAAAGACATGATTGATGTCAACAGCTGCAGGATCTGCGAGATCATTACCGAGAAAACGTGCTTTGGGGAAATTTACACAACTCAAGAGCCTGACACAAAATAATTGCTTTGGCCGAAAGGTAATTTCCCTCTTAGAGAAGCACAATTTTGTTTCAATTTGTTATTTATGAAGGCCGGTAATTTCTGTCCTGCGGTTTTGACACAGCTCCAGGGTTCGTCTCTCAGAGGAGACGCCGTGTCCATGTCGGGCTCATAACATCAAGGTCACAGAGTTGTGGCAGCTGGAAATATTTCATCACCTGCCCACTAGGGCATTGTGGGTAACTAAACTGTTAGGTCTAGACTGTTCTGTTTTTTTTCAATTCCTCCAAAGCATCAAGGCAGAACATGTACACGAACATAGATAGAAATAATAACTAATTCATTCTTTTATCTTTTATACCACTTATTCCGTAATTCGGGGTCACAGGGTTCTGCTGGAGTCTATCCCGTCCGTCTGTGAAAGGGTGAAAGGCAGGAGGGGGACACCCTGGACAGGTCGCCAGTCCATCACAGGGCCACACACTCACACACTTACTCCTATGGGCAATTTAGAATCACCAATCGATCTAACATACATGTTTTTGGACTGTGGGAGGAAACTGGAGAACCCGGAGTAAAACCCACGCAAAATAAGATAATGAAAAGATACCACTAACATACAGTAGATTTACTTATTATGACTTTTTTAGTTTCTGTAATTCTAATGTGCTATTATGACTAAAGTCTATAAACACCGCCGAAGCCTGTGACTCAGCTTTAATACCATTCTGTAGGAAATGTACAGTGTATGCAGACCTTCTTCTGTTTTTGATTAATGAGAGCTCCTGCTGTTTGCTCTGTGAATATCAATTCTTTCTGGGAGCCATAAAGTCACGTCCAAGGTTATTGTTCTCTTTTTGAATAACTCCATTACAAAGCACTCTTCAATAGCATGGATTTTTCTGGTTCTCCTCTGTTTTAATTGTGTGTGAGTGTCTTATTATTGTGAAAAAAACTCATGATTAAGGTTTGGATTTCACACAGTGATGAATAATAATATAATAATATATAATAATATATTATTATATTATTATAATAATAACCATACCGTGTCAATCTATAAGAATTTGTTTGGTTACATGTTTTTTAATAAGAAAAATAAACTTCGAAATAATGAATATTGTATAATGAACAATACAATAGGATGTACTGGAATAAACTGGTTTTTTTTAAGTATAATGTGCAGCATTTACCTTGGAGATCCAACGACTCCACTTGCTAACGCACTTGCTAACGCGCATGTCTTTTATGTGATTTAATAGTGTCACATGGAATTGATATTAACGATGTTGAAACTCTGCAGCAAAGTAAATATAGATATTCTACTTTTTGTAACAAGTATGGTCGAACCATCTGTTTGTCTTATCTTATCTTTGATTGGTTGACGGTATGATTTGCTGTTTTCTTAGTGGTAAGAAATATTTTTTCCTATTCTTTGACACTTTAATTTAAGTGCGAAGTGGTGGCTTAGTGGTTAAGGTGTTGGACTGATACCAAAAAGCCCAAGGTTTGATTCCCAGTACCACCAAGCCACCACTGTGGGCCATGGAGCAAGGTCCTTAACCACCAGTTGCCCAATGTAAGTTGAATAAGGACGTCTGCCTTTAGAAGATCCTGCTTCAAAAAGTAAGAGGTATAAGCAATGGATTTAATATACAGGGACATGAGAGACTAGTATGTCTCTCGCAGTGTTAAATCCTGTCTTAGATCATTTACTGGGGTTACACAGAGGTTACACACCCGAACAATAACAATCTCTCTTTATGTGATACTAAAGGCAAAATAAAAGTCAAATAAAATTCCTGGAAATGGGAGGATTATCGTTTTTTATTATTATTATTCCAAAGGTAAATTATTCATTATAGATTACACCACATGTGATGAAAAGTAATTTTAGTTTCACTCTGAAAGAACTGCAGAAATATAAAATCTGAATGGATTGTAATTTAATGGTAATACACGAAAAATGGAAATACCTGATCAACTAGGCTGTTTAATAGGCAAAAAATTCAAACACTTCACTTATTTTTAATGATAGAAATTAGCCGAATATTACAAAGCTACAATCGAAGGGGAAAAACCCATTTCATATTTAATTGATGCCGGGAAAAAGTCTCATCATCGGTTATCCATTAAATGCCGACTTCCAGTCAGAGTTAAAACCCCCCCGTCTCATTTTCCTGCTGTTATATTGATAAATGTCACCTTGTGCAGTGAATTGTATGTCTATAATTCTGCACACAATGAGGAGAGAGGCCATTAAACAAAAGATGGTCTGCTTTCTTCGAATAACAATCACCTGGGTGGAGGAGTCAGTCGGAGCGAAAATAAAATGTCTCCAGCGTTTATCCAGCATAGTTCAGAATATTAATGAGGTCTGGACAGTTAAACTACAGAACAATAGACAGCATTATCATTTTTCCGTCCTCTGATTAATTGATCAGAGTAAATTCTTACAGACTAGCACAGACCAGCAAAACCCGTCTGCACAGTTGAATAAGAATTTTTACTCCCACAATGGCTGACGTAGGAGGAGAAATTAACTTGGTCTCAGACATACTTAAAAATACATTTTTTCCAGAAAAAGTTAGACATTGTGAGGAGAGTTTGGTACCCTGAAGATAACTTACTTGTCTCAGCGCGGGAAAAAGTTTATTCCCCACTTCCAGACCAGTGCAGCCGACCGGTAACACTGATTTACAGCCTTTAAATGTCTGATGTATTTTATTGATATCTGTAATGTTTTTGTGATGTTATATTAATATTAAGATAAATATTGATTCTGAACTGCTCCAGTTGTTGTATGTGGTACAGTTGTGGTTGTAGTGTAGAGGTTTGGAGTTGTGTATTAACGGGTTTCTTGCTTTAATAAAAATGGTTTTTACTCTCAATCTGTGAAATGTCTCTCTGTCTGTAATTCCACGTTGTGTGATATTGTGTGTTTGTTTAGTATTGATGGTTTCTATAATTGTGATGTGATAGTGGGGGTATTAAGAAGTGTAAGAAGTCGGGTAAAAATGCACCACCTGCCACTGGTTGGTGTGCTGGTATGGTGTCCACAATGTTTTTCTCCTGTCTTTCTTTGGAAAGCCTGACCCCTGCACTAGTGAATTTATTTTTTTATCGAAAAAAATAATCTTATTTCTTTGTCACGTAATGTAAAAACTCTTCAACAGCTGAAAATCTTATTATTTCCCAAAATTGAGGTTTATTGAAATAGTCGCAGTGAATTGAAGTTCTCGGTTTAGAACTAATAAT
Source organism: Bagarius yarrelli (assembly GCA_005784505.1). Classification (NCBI taxonomy): domain Eukaryota; kingdom Metazoa; phylum Chordata; class Actinopteri; order Siluriformes; family Sisoridae; genus Bagarius; species Bagarius yarrelli. The sequence continues at coordinate 105,893 of VCAZ01000217.1, forward strand.
TTCCTCATGACAAGAACTCTTGCTACATCTATGAAATAATTTTTTTTTTTGCCACCTCACTTTAATATAATCCAAATCTCTGCTACACAATAGATGATCTATAGTACCCTCACCACCAGATGTGAGTTTAAATGATCTGACGTCAGTTTGACTCCTGTATTACCATAAAGCATCTCTTTGCTTTGACACTAAGGTGAATTGCAATTACTCCATCTTTATTTCTCGTGTCACTTTGCACAAAGATAGAGGGTGAAAAAAAAAATTTCCATGGTACAACATAATCATAGGTGGATTTACACAGGATTTGTAAAAGGTCACTGGAAAAGCCAGAGGTCGTTTCTTTCCATTAGACTCTCAATAGCATCATGCTTCCTGGCTGGCAGAAAAAAAATAGACCTAGTCGTTGGCCCTGTCAGATGGGAGTGTTAAAACATGAAACACTTATTATTTGTTCGTCTCAATTGCTGCTGAAGAACATCTGTATTGCCCTAGCAAATATACACCATATAAGCAGGAATAATGGAACACATGACCCTCGCATGACTCAATATGTGTTTTTTCTGATTTAGTCTCTTTCTCCTATAATAACCTCCACACTTCTGTGCAGATTTTCCACTAGATTGTGTCATGTGACTGTATAGATTAGAGGGATCAGACATCAATGTTGAGTTAAGGAGGTCTGGGGAGGCTCTGGGATTTAATTGATAAATGCTGGAATAATTGCAGCACTGACTCCATAATAGCAGCAAGAAGCTAACTATCTATTTGGTAGAACGACACACTGCATCTGCTGGACTACAAGAAATTAAGGAATCTATAAAGTGAATCGCAAAACACAATATTTGTCAGATAAATCGCAATTAGATTCATATATTCATTTTCTATACCCGCTTATTCCCTAATTCGGGGTCACGGGATCTGCTGGAGCCCATCCCAGCCGCCTCTGCAAGGGCGAAGGGCAAGAGGGGGACAGGTCACCAGTCAATCGCAGGGCCACACATATACACACACTCACTCACTCCTATGGGCAATTTAGAATCACCAATCAATCTAACATACATGTTTTTGGACTGTGGAAGAAAACCGGAGAACCCGGAGTAAACCCACGCAAGCAACATGCAAACTCCACACAGAAAGACCCCCTGGCCGGGAATCAAACCCGGGCCTTCTTGCTCCTAATAAAAAAAGACATTTTTTTGTTTTATACCTTTTGTAAAAACAACCAGTTTTCCCTGTTCCAAGGTCAGTCTGGTGTGTCACGTGCGGACTTTGCGTGTAAGCGGAAACCTAAATCAGATTTATATCTTAGCAGTAAAACACAATAATTGGCTGCCAAGTTAAAATAAACCATTGAAGTATTGCTCTAGGCAGCGCGGTGGCTTCGTAGTAAGCACTGTTGCCTCACAGCAAGAAGGTTCCAGGGTTCGATTCCCGGGCAGGGGTCTTTTTGTGTGGACTTTGCATGTTCTCTCCAGTTCTTGCGTGGTTTTACTCCAGGTTAAATAGTCGTGTGTCTATATTTGTCTGCTGGTGCAGTGCATTATAGTACATTCCTGCTGCTGTGAGTATGATGTTGAGCCAAAATGTCGCAAGTTATGCATTCCTGGTGTGTTTTTAAGCCAATCAGATAATAGAAATGAGCAGTGGCAACTTGGTGGTGCAGGGAATTAAACCCTGATCTTCCAATTAGCAGTCCAACACCTTACCCTTAGTACTAAACTGCAGTTTATATGATTATAAATCAGCTTTAAATTATATCTTATATTGTATAATACCACTCACCGGTGCCCTGATATTGCCTAGTGAGCAAGAGTTGAGTTTATTATGTATTATAAAATATATATGAGCTCATAGCTAATAACGCCTGTCTACCATTTTTTTTTGGTACACAAAAAAATTTCTAGAATCTCCCCTAAAGGGTATATCAGTAATAACCATACTGTCATATAATTAAAGGAGTTGTGTAAGGTTATGATTAGTTATGGAATTTTCTAAAAGGTAACACAGAGGCTAAAATCCATGTGTAAAAAGATTTGTGCAAAGGGAAAGTTATGAAAGTTATGGTCGATTAAACATCTCTCACATCATTACAAGACACACAGCGCCTCGCAAAAAAAAAAAAAAAAAACATAAATCAAACATCCGATTTTGTGGTTGAAAATAGACATAAATGAATAGCTAAACGTCTGCCACTATTTTTCTCGCAGTGACAGCGCTCCCTCTGGGCACCTTCTCACCTCTACACACAGCTGAATCTTTTATAGGGCGGGAAATACATTGAATTTCAATTCATCCTTTTTTTTTAAGAAAAGAACACCCTAAGGGTAGAAGATTTGACACAAGAACATGTCTGGAATAAAATAATGTGTATGATGTATCAGGTTTAGACAGATTGCATCAGGACAGGAAAATGAACTATTTAATTAATGAGAGAGATGATCGGATTTTAAAATATGTGTGTATGTGAGACGCTTGCTAGGTAAATATGTCTATCCCCGGTTGTATAAAATAAATATCCTTAATAAGTTCTTTTTATGGTTTTATATGGTTTGTGTGTCTCTCTGCAGGTGGGGATTGTGATAAAGGAGAGAGCTGCTGCTCGGTTTGCTAACAAGCTCATTACAGGCTCCAGGTTCAGGGTCACATCCATCATTACCCTCTCCAGACTCACGGCATAGCAGAAAAGTTCCACAGCCGCAGCTCGCAACCTTAGAACAAATCAAATTTGTATCTCTTTTTGGCAACTGATGTCATAGTCATGAGTTCACATACTTATTTAGTGGGACAAAGGGAATGCAGTAAATAATTAAAGACTCTGTCTGGCTTGCCAGGTGCGTTGTCTTGTCGGGCCACCGGAGGGCAACGGAGAGTGTTTCTGTGTCATTGTTTTAGTCCATGTGTTCTGTTTGGTTATGTTTTGTCATCTGATCTGTCCTTGTGTCATGTCTCTATTGGTTTAGTATGGTCATGTGTTTCTCATTGTATTCAGGTCTGTTTCATTTAGTTGATTGGGTCCCCATTAGGTTTAGTATACAAACCCCTGTGTTTTAGTCTGTCTTGCTTTGTTGTGTGTCACAGTCAAGAAGCAAGAATTTGCTTCATTTGCAGCATTTAGCGGACGTCCTTTTCCAGAGCGACTTACATTTATCTCATTTATAGAAGTGAGCAATTGGGGGTTGAGGGCCTTGCTCTGGGGCCCAGCGGTGGTGGCTTGGTGGAGCTGGAAACTGAACCCAGGTAATCCAACACCTTAACCATGAGCCACCACTTCCCCTTCCACTTCACTTTCGGTGTGGAGTTTGCATGTTCTCATCGTTCTTGCATGGGTTTTACTCGGAGTACTCCGGTTTCCTCCCACAGTCCAAAAACATGCATGTTAGATTGATTAGTGATTCTAAATTGCCCATAGCAGTGAGTGTGTGTGTGTGTGTGTGTGTGTGTGTGACCCTGTGATGGACTGGCAACCTTTCCAGGGTGTCCCCCTTGTGCCTTTCGCCCTTTAAGAGACGGTTGGAATAGACTTCAGCAGATCCCGTGACCCGTTATTGGGAAATAAGCGGGTATAGAAGATGAATAAATTAATATAACTACAGTTATAACGATTTTGGCCTTCCACCACCAGAGGGCGCCCTCGTCTGAGTACTAGCCACTTCCGCTAGTACTTCCTGTGGCTAGCTTTATAGGATTTTTTCTGCCTAGTGTATTGGATTTGTTTGCTTGGTTTATTTCTGACATTTGTGTACTGAAGCCTTTAAGAAAGCTTTTCCCTGCAACATGGATTCTACCCTGACGTCTGCCTCACAACGGTACAAATCTGAACAAGCATTTTTATTCATAACCCTGTCAATAAAACGTGGATAAACCTTTTGGAACCAGCAGAAAAATAAAAGCAGATTACAAATATAGGAACAGGCAAATATTAGCAAAATAAATAATCCAAAAACATTAAGCAAATTTGTGTTAGAAACACACAAAGCTCAACAAACTGTTGTATTAAGACTAGACAAATACATAGAGAAGAAACCAAACACAGGTAATCACAGGAGTCTAGATCAGTCTATAGCAGGGTCAGCCAATACCATTAGCAGGTTATTATTTTGGGGCCCCTCTGTGCCACCAATATGGCTAATTATTGTCATCATATTACATAATATCAATGTTTTTACCCTTCCGCGATTTTTTATTGTATCAGTAGCAAATTAACAAAAGTGGTCGGGTGTTAATTTAATTTACGCTTTACATTTAAAGTCTTGCAGTATTAAATAGCATAATTAAATTGGTGTAGACCACATTTAGCATTGCATCTATGTATAATGACCATTGTCCATTGACATTATTTATTTAAAAAGAACGGCCTGTCATTTAATGTCTGTGAAAGTGGTAGCTCAATGATTAAGGTGTTGGACTACTGATTGGAAGATCAATCGGGTCAATTCGAAACTCTGAAAAGAATGAGAGAGGAACAGTCATTCAGTGTCACGCAGTTTTGGAGATGACTGATCCTAATGGCAGCAGCATCCAAAATGATGCCTTTTGGCCCGCTGCATATGCGACAGTCGTGGCCCGAAACCAAGAGATTTTGGCAATAAATTCCACAAAATCCAAAAATCGACAGATGCCTTCCTCACCTGCTGGGGAGCGGTCATGAGTGGAAGCTATGCCCAAGGGCTGGGATGATACTCATCTCTCTTGGGGTAATGGTGGAAGAGACTCTCAAGGGCAGGTTTGTGGTGATAGCAATTACACTCAAAATTTTTCACACTGCAGGCCAGCAACACCACTTCCCACTTCCTGGTTTAAATATTTTAGTTTTTTCCAGTACAAGTATGTCCCAGTGTTTTATACCCACTTACATGGTTTTTCCAGGGTTTGGTGATTTTGTGATTAAAGAAAGAATCAGCAAACTGATATACGGTGCGAAGAAGCCTAAAATATGACTAACTTCTTAATCAAAATGAATTGCTGCATAATTATAAACGTACGCTAATAGCTATGATCGTCTGAAAGACAGTAACACTCAAGCCCAAAAGACCAAACAGCCTCGAGAGTTTCAGAGGTGCTGCATGTCTGCACATCATCAGGGCAGAAAGCGCTGTAAAAGGTTAGGCTATAATTAAAAAGTCACAACAAGACGGAGGTTTGAAATTTACAACCGGTCATTAAATCTGAGGCTAATTAAACGCGGCTATCCTGCAATTCACTGTTCCGATAACTGTCACATTAAACTGCTCTCATGAGCCACTATTGGTGTAGAGCAGGTTAAATTGTTTTACAAATAAGACATGGCTAGGAACTGGTTAAAATGGCAAAATAGACACAGGTGGGCCAAATGATGGCGCTTGACCTGATATTTAAAGAAGATTAATAAAATAAATAAATAAATGAAACCAGCAAAACAGTATTTTGTTAGTTGTTTCATTTTACCTCTTATCACATGCATATATTAACTTACAATATTAATAACGGTACTCAAGGCTGCTGAGGATGGGACAATGTGGACAATCAAACATGAATCTAGTCTTCTGTTGGTCTGGTTAACCTTGTGCGGTTAACATCGTTGGCTTTGGTAAGAAGAAATGATTGTTAAACGTGTAATAACCCTGTAATAAACCTGTAATAAACTAATTAAAAGCTGCTCAAAAGCTCCTAACCACAATTTTTGTTTAAAATATATTATCTGTCTATAAACACACACTCCGGTGTCTCCCACATAAAGATGAGGACCCCCCTCCCACTTAAATCTGTTTTAAGACAATGTCTGATGTCAAGGGCTTAAGAAGAGGTAAAATGTAATAAAGTTAAACTAATACATGATCCTACTGATGGTTAAATATATTACGGGATTGGTGTGTAACCCGACTACAGCTGATCTAAAGTGAACTTTTGCAGGGCATGAACATCAGCAGGTCATGTTTTTGCTTCCATTTCCTGCTGTCCAGTCTGACCACCTTAATCATTTTTGCTAAAACCTTCATGTCATATACAGCAATTAATTACACACACCAGCAGCAGTGTAATAAGTCTGAGTCCAGCTGTTAACACCAGGACAGCAGATGAGACAAAATAATTGATCTCAGTGATCCGAACTTATTTGAATCCTTAATTCACTTTATTTCATTTAAACCAGTTTAAATAGGATAGTTTTGTACAAATTAATAGGGTAATTATTTGGACAGCAGGGTCTCAAAAAATAAAAAAATATACCCTGCTGATAGGAGCCCTGTGAGCTGCTCATTGGACTGTGCTTTGTCTGTAGCCAGTATTAATTAGAAAATTTCTACACATGATGAAAGACAGAAAATGTTTCAGGTTTAAATTAATTATCTGCCTTCGGGTTAAGAAATAAATTCATAAGACCAAAAGAATGCTTTATTAAAGTAATTTATGATATAATACCGCTATTAGCTCATTTATACAGTTTAAATAAATACAATTTATTTATTCATTCATCTTCTCTACCCACTTATTTCCCTAATTCGGGGTCATAGAGATCTGGTGGAGAGGTACCGGTCACCAGTCCATCACAGGGCCACACACACTCGCAGTCACTCCTATGGGCAATTTAGAATCACCAATCAATCTAACATACATGTTAGAAGATGCATACTTTACACAGAAAAACCCCTGCCCAGGGAACCGAACCCGAGATTTATATTTATATAATTATTTATGTCCACCTGTTTCTTTTTGGTGAGTGATTTATTCTAATGTAAAAGGAATAATTAACTCTAAAGCAGCATAATCACACATTAACACAGTTGTTTCCGTCCAAGGGCAATTTACAGGAGGCAATTCAGTCAGCCTATTATTGTAAGTAAGGTTAAAACCAGAAACCCTGAAATAATAGATATACTAATAAATGAAATCATAAATAAACAATGATTAATACTACGAACTCCTATTATACTCACTCTTATGGGCAATTTAGAATCACCAATCAATCTAACATACATGTTTTTGGACTGTTGGAGGAAACCGGAGAACCCGGAGTAAACACACACAAGCACGGCGGAGAACATGCAAACTCCACACAGAAAGGCCTGGGACGCTTTTTGTGACCCTGCAAAGAAATTTAATAGAGAGGTTCTTTCGCCGCTATCATTCTATACCACTCAACAAGCATGCTGAAGTGAACGACGTACTTCTGTGAGGGTACGAGACAAGCTCTGACCTATGTGTGTATCTGTCAGACTAGCGATTTTATGAGCTCAGGAACAAACACATCTTCTCAGGCGCATTACACAATCTGGTGAAAAGCTTTTTCAGAACTTTTTCAGAACTTTTCCAAAAGTTTTCCAGAAGTTTTCCAGTGGTTTTCCAGAACCTTCCGGTAGTTTTTTATAGAAGTAAGAGTAAGACTATATCCTGAATAGCAGGTTAAAAACACAGATCGATGTGATGGCCACCTATATTTTTCTATTAGGATTATTATTCCTATTGAAAAATGTAAATATCAGACTGGTGACATTTCAGAGCTTTTAACTAACTTAGTTTATAGTCATTTTTTTATTGTAAAATTAAACTATATTTAATTTTTAAAAATTAATTAACAATAATGATAATAACAATAATAAATATATGGGTGAATTAGGTTGTTCTGTACACGCATGCGCAATGCAGAGCAGGAAAAAAATTCTTCTGGGCATGCGCAAGCGAGGAACTAACCCGGAAGTGGACACTGTTGCGGAATTAGGCGCTGCTTGTTAGTGTCGTTTTCCTGCAGTAGAATTTCGAGTTGTTGTAAGTTTTGGCAGTATATTTTAAATTATTTATAAATATCTTGTTGTTAATGGATATTTACAGCTTTTCTGCGCTTAATATCAGCGTTATAAGACTTTGGTGCGTCAGAAAACATCACGACTGTTTACTGTATGTATGTATGTGCAGAATTTGATCATTTCTGCCAAAATCGCAGACAAAATAAAGGAGTGGAAATACAATATAAACAGATAAAAAAAGGAAAAAAGAGGTTTTATTCGTTTAAATAATTAACAAATAAAAGTTTGGGGCAACAAGTTATCATTTTATATGACATAAATTTAAGGTTTTCAGGATTAATAATGCACAATTCACCCCAAACTCAGAAATCCAATAATATAAAAATAATATTATCCTATCATATAATAATCTATTTATAGTATTTATAAATTATATATAATATTGCTTAATGTTATATAGGAGCAGCTTTAATACAAAAACCGGAACAAATTATTATCTGATTTTTATTCCAAATCTAAAAGACTTCTTTTATTTTGTAAAGTGAAAGATTGGTGTTGTTTTTTCTCATATGCATTGTTGTTTTGTTTTTTTTATTAAAAACAGCATCCAATCAATTTGGATTTCAATAATTATGATATATAATAGATTGATAAGTGAATTCTGGTGGAAAGTCTTGGAGGTTTAAGGTCTCCTTAAAAATCGGTCAGACTTTATTTATTTATTTATTTTTAAATCCCAGACGAAAGTTTCGTAGGCGGTGTGTAAGCGGGATTGACACAATACAACGTGTGGAAAGTTTAAACTCCGTGTGCAATGACCTTTATTCTAAACGGTAAAGAGAGAAAGTTAAAAAAAATTATTAATCAGACCTCACGTCAATCAACCGCCTACGTCAAAATGTACAGAATTCGGATCGTGTTCCATTTTTGCCGTTTTCCGCATCCGTAGCATGCAATTTGAGAGGTTCCTTTCTGTCACTCACGCCGACGTTGCCTCCGTCTTCGTTCCCTCCATCAGGGAACGAGGGCTACCATACGTAACCGAGACGTTTTCCACCGTGATTGCTTTCGAGACAACGACCGTATGTGTCAGCGACAACTACACGAACAGAAGAAGAAGTCGTTTGCCGACACATACGGTCGTTGTCTCAGTAACCAACGTGGTGGAAAGCTCTCAAATTGCATGGTACGGCTGCGGAAAACTGCAAAAATGGAACACGATCCGAAGTTTTTTAGGACGTAAGAAAGTTTTGTTGGCAGTGTGATTAACGTGAGCTCTCTCTCTTACTTCTGTCTGTACTGTTAGAATAAAGGTGAGTTTCAAATATCACCATAGTTAGCTATATCGATATATTACCACAGCTCCAGCATTCTGGAAAGTTTATCCAGTTGTTTATCTCATACAGCTGATGACGAACCAATGATGTGTTAACAATTTTATTCCCTCTAGGTATTAAATCACCCAGAAGTGGAATGTCATTCGCCGCTTCTCCGCCATTCTCATAGACAAATTGGTAAAAAAAAAAAAAAATTTTAAAAAATGGGCAAAAAGCGAGTAAATCACCACTGCGAGCACTGTGGAAAGAATTTTACCAAAAAGAGTCACTTCCAGCAGCACCAACGCATCCACACCGGCGAAAAGCCATACCGGTGCTCACAATGCGGGAAAAATTTCAGCCAACTAATCACTCTAAAAACCCATCTTCGCATTCACACCGGAGAGAAGCCGTACCCCTGTCCGCACTGCGCAAAGACTTTCTCACAGCGCTCTGATCTCCAGCGCCACCAGCTGATCCACACCGGCGAGAAACCCTTCTATTGCTCGCAGTGTGGAAAGAGTTTTCGCAAACAAAGCAGCCTGAAAGAGCACCAGCTTATTCATACGGGAGAGAAACCGCATCGCTGCTCGCAGTGCGGCAAGGGTTTCACTCGACGCGGCCGTCTCCTGCACCATCAGCTCCTTCACGCCGGAGACATGCCGTACAAATGCTCGCAGTGCGGAAAGGGGTTTATGACCGGACACAACCTCAGGAGGCACGCTCTCGTTCACACGGGGGAGAAACCGTACGACTGCTCGCAGTGCGGGAAAAATTTTGCTCAGCACAACGACCTTCAGCGCCACCTGCTCGTTCACAGGGGAGAAAAACCCTATTACTGCTCGCAGTGCGGGAAGAATTTCTTCCGCCACAGTCATCTCCGGCAGCACGAACTCACCCATACCGGCAAGAGGCTGTACAGTTGCTCGAAGTGCGAAAAGAATTTTATATGCCAGAGTTCTCTCCGAAAACACGACCGCGTTCACACCGGAGAGAAACCATACCGGTGCTCACAATGCGGGAAAAGTTTCATGAGCCGGCACAACCTCCGAAGACATCAGTTCATTCACACGGACGAGAGGCCGTATTGTTGCGTGCAATGCGGGAAAGGGTTTACACAGCAGTCGGATCTCTTGCGCCATCAGTACCTTCACACCGGAGAGAAGCCGTATTCGTGCACGCAGTGTGGAAAGTGCTTTAGAGACAAGCGCTATGTTAAAAAACACACCTGTGTACGGACTGAAGCGAAGTCTTCCAGTGCTGACTCTTCAGTTAAGGAGGTGTGTTAAATGGGACACAAGTGTGTGATGGTTTATAGCAGGAAGTTTGTGATTGTCACGCCCATATATGATTGTCGGTAGCTAGACATTGTGCACTGAACCACCTTCATTTACCTTGTTTTTTATAATAAGGATTAAGGGTCTTGCTAAGGGCCGAGCAGAAGCATCTTGGTGGTGCTGACCAGAACCTATTCCACTGAGCTACCAGTTACCAAGAAGAGGCAGTTATACCATCAAGTCAGTGTTAATGCTGATAATATCGAATATCGCAATATTTTTTTGTCTTGATAGTGTATCGATATTCCAACCTCCAGTATATTAACTTTTATACTGATGCACGTTCACATTAACAGTTAAAAAAAAAAAAAACACTCGCTGACACGTTCCGCCGTTGTCTCAAAACAAGAATGGTGGAAGAAAATATTTTTTAGATTTGGATTTGATAAACATTTTTTAAAAAGCATTGCAATATGTATTGTGTATATATGTATATATCGCAATGTATCGTCATATATCGTATCGCGACACATGTATCGTGATATATGTATTGTATCGTAACACCCTTTCCAATATACATCCCACCTAATCCGATTCAATAACCCGTAGTATAAGCTGATTGTCCAGCCGCTAGCTAGGACTTTCTCATCAGGCATCGACGCCTGGTAGCCCCTCACATAAGCAAGGCTGTGAGTGTTTTTGTGTGTAAACTGTCCAACACCTGCTCCCCAACCTGGAATAAGTGCAGCATGTTGGTACTTGGCTTGCACTTTCTATGCTACCGGAAGTGCAAAGGAATTTTTGACAAACACAAGCTCTATAAAGACATGGTGTGTTCTGGTTGGAGTGGAAGAATTTTCTTTTGGATCATCTCACGATATCAGTGCCCGATTTCACTGATGCTCCTGTAGCTGAAAAAACACTAATTCCCACAGCCACACTCTAACTTTTCTCCACAAGTCATCTACGTTTACGTTTCTGGCATTTGGCAGATGCCTTTATCCAAAGTGACCTTCATCCTTCATTTGTTCTCCAACTCGGTAGTTAAGAATTAAGGTCTTGCTCGGGGCCCAGCAGAGGAAGCTTGGTGGTGTTGATCAGAACCTAAACCACTGAGCTATCAAGAAGAGTCGAGGCAGGTGTACCATCAGTGATAGTTTAAAGGTCATATACTTTTGGTAACAGAAATGCACATAGTTGTGGTTCTAGGTTGTAGCTATAGTTGTATCCTTTTCAAGTTTGGAGCTTGGAAAGTTTCCACCTGATCATTTCTTTATCTTTCCAGCTTCTGATTGACTGAATCACCAGTGGGTAGGACCAGCGGGGAGAAGGGAAATCAAGCAACGCGAGTTGCCCTGGTCATTTTACATTAAATCCATCCGATGGCGTCTAATCCCACGCCTTTTCATTAGACGAGCTGGAAAAAATGACCTTGTGTGCAACTTCGCTTGCTCTCAATATTTTCTCTGTTTACTTTCAACCTGATTTAAAGTTTCGATATGATATTGTTAAAGACCGACCTAGAAAAAAAAACCTCGCTAGATCACATGACATGACGGAAAATGTATTGTGATGTATTGTATTATATTGTGTGTTTTGCATTGTACGGTTGATTCATTTCCATACAAGAGTTAAATCTCTTTAAGAAACTAATTTATCAAAATAAAAATGTTAAAATTACAGCGGACCAGATTGTTAATAGCAAAGCAAAGCATTTTAACCCGAAACACTTCACTGGGCACCTTTATAGACCGCCGTGTTTCTTCTGATTCATTTCACAGCCGATTTTATTAGGATAGTCGGATTTACTTAGTAGGGAATGACTAGAAGCTGCTGGGACTCGAACCCCCCCTGTTCAAGCTCAGCCAGCTCTAGCGAGAAGATGTGACATATTGAATGAAATGTTTCTGTATGTTTTACATAGTGTTGGATTACAATTTTATAAAATGTTATATAAGGTTCCGATAAAATAATATATAAACTGATGACAAAGATGATAAGTCAGGCAGCTCCGGTCTCTGAGACATTCACATTTTGTCTCTACGCACTTCCTGACCATCGGACAGGGTTCTAAGTTGAACGTTAAATGCTAAGCTCGCGGTACAGCTCTCCTGTGAAGTGAAGATGAAGATCTAGACTATACTGTCAAGCTGATTGGATTTAAATGACACTGGTATGTTCCAGGTAATTTAATATTTTAATATTACTCAAAAAGAGTAAAGCTCGTTTGTTTGTGCGGTCATAAAATAATAAACTAAAACTAATAGTATTAGTTTAGTACTAATACTAAACTAATAGTTTGTTGTTTTGTTTGGTCAGGTATTTAGGTTTTACATTTACTGCATTCGGCAGATGCTTCTTATCCAGAGCGACATACATTATCTCCTATTTATACAACTGAGCAATTAGGGGGTTAAGGGCCTCGCTCAGGGGCCCACAGTAGTGGCTTGGTGGTACTGGGAATCGAACCCCAGTCTTTCTGGTATCAGTCCAACACCTTAACAACACTTTTGTGTTCACTATTTTGTGTTCACTAAAAGATTCTTGCCTTAGTGGGGGATTCATTACAGTTAGTGTAACAGGGAGACCAGCCTTTATCCTTCTTTCCGAATTTTTCTCTGGTTCAATAAAAAAGACAAATATTATCCTTCATTTATTTATTGCAATGTCTTTAAAATAGTTTACAAAAAAAAAGCCAACAACATTTTTAACTTAAAATTTTAACATAATGACTGTTTTTGTTATAAAAAAAAGCCCACTGATCTCCAACTAAACATCATATTGAGCAAAAAAAACAACAATATTAGTCTAATAATACCGTATCACGCTTATCATCCTGTCCAAACATGAGCGGCGCGACGCAACACTGAATCCTGTTAAAATCACTGCTATTCACCTAAACTGAACGCGGAACAAAGCGACATGTCGAATCCTGGACAGGAAATGGATTTTTCCCGTTAAAATTGCGTATGTACTGCAACGCGAGCTCTTTGCAAGGGCCGAATCCGGTCTAGACAACATTAAGCTGTTATGGTCGTGCCACCACAGCGCTCATGACCATTATAGACATTACTATCGGTCAAGCAGTGGACGTTATTACTGCAAACATAGCGGACTCATCGAAAAATACATTATCATCATCTGTATTAAAGAGAAAATCACTTCATCCTGTGTTTGAGTGAATAAAACAGCATCAACACCCGGTGAGTTCTTTATCACCGGGTTTGTGTGTGTAGTGATGCAAAAAAGAGGAAGCAGCCTGGCATTGTGTGCTTTGGACCAAAGCACTGTGAAGCAAGGCAGGTGGAGACACTCTTAAAAATATTTCTAAACTTAAAATAGGCCGAATTTGTGTTGTTTTACTTACACAGCAAACATACAACGCTGTTATTTACAATACACAGCATCTGCATGGTTTACAATCATATTATATAATCATATTTTAAGGGGAAACAACCCGACCCCCACCTGTGATTTCCGCCTTTGCTCACAGAAAAAGAAAGTTTGGGGACCCCAGTATATAGTTTAGGCACAGATGGAAGTAGGCAGAACAATAAGTAAAATAGATACTAATAAGTGGCAGTAGAAAAATATAAAATGGTGTCCTGGGTAAAATTACTGAGCTAATAAACACAAGGTCAAAGAAAACTGAGGTAGAAGTTGTGCAGTATGTTGTTCATATTCGGATTTAGTATTTGGTCATACTTTTAGTAATCAGCCTCTAGATCCAGGGTTCAGGCGAAGATTGCACGTTCTCCCTGTGCTTTAGGGGTTTCCTCCCCTATTCCAAAAAAAACGATTCAGCCCTGAGATTGGCTGGAACCTTATTCAGGGTGTTTCTGAACCCCTGTCTTATGTCCTAGTTTTCCTTGGAATAGACTTCATGGTCACCAAAACCATGTGTGGTTAAGATGGATGGATGGATAGAAGGAAGGAATGCACCTTTTTAGGTCAATACAAAAATGGCCTCCAGGCTCTACATAAATCCACGCAATGTTATGTTCATTATTACAGCTCGAAAAATGTAATGAACTCTGCATTCCACTTAACAGTAAAGAAAATATTTTGTTTATGTTCTTATATGCACTACATTAATATTTCACAGATGCACACCAAATAAGGAAAAATATGATCGTAAAAAAAGACATATTTCGCCTTCATTTTGGTGTAAGAAAGAAAATGCTGGATCTGTGTAAACGTAAGCATGATAAAATATTTATCGGCTACCTGATGAACCGTCTCGCTGTGTCTGAGCTCCATAACATTCCTGGCTCAAGGGCAAGGCAAGGATTTTTTTTTTTCTTTTAATTTATTATGTACGAAGCAGAAATATGAGTGTCTTTAAGACTTTTGCCGGAGTTTTTTGTGGAAGACGTATCTAGACTTCGACCTTGTGCTGTAGTACTTGAATCCGGGCCCAAATTGTTTTTCTATAGTCTCGACTTGCCGGTATTTGCACTCAGACTTGGTCATTAGTCTCGACGAATGTCCCGATTGATCTCAACCCAATTTAGCAAGATTAGTTTTTTTCCCTATCCTTTAAAATAAAGCCACTGATAGAGTGCACTTGTTCAGAAGACAGGTAACATTACTGGTTTAATCCACAATCTGTCTGGAATGGACATTGACATTGGTCGCCTGTTATATGCTTGGCTGCGTCTGCATCATATGGTACCCCGTGTGCGTACTGCACATCAATCATTTTCATTTTGGCCACAGACATGATGTCGGCAAACAACGGCAAAACTTAATTTCGATTTCTGAGACGTAAGACAACGTCCAATTTTGTAGGAAACCACAAAATTAAGGCCGCGAGCTAGCTAACATTAACTACAGCCAGGTTCTATCCCAAGCAGAAAAGTTAGCATTTGCATAGGACAATAAAACCTCATGAGTAAAAAGAGAAGTCATAAAACCAAATTTAAAGTGTTCAGCTAGGTATCAATTATAACTCGCACCTTTTAGATACACTGGTGACTTGACTTACGAGCTTAATACATTCCGTGACAAAGCTCGTAACTCAAATAGTTCGTATGTGAAATCGATTTTCTCCATTAAAATGAATCGAAACACCACCTGTTCCGGGTCCCCCAAAAAACACCACTTTTTAAATAAGAAAAATAAACTTATAAATAACAAATATTGTATATACAATAGGATGTACTGCAAAAAACTTTACCTTGGAGTTTAGACGACTTCACTTGCTGACGCTCTTGCTAATGCGCATGTCCGACTAGCTATCCAGTGAGACACAGGATGCCTGGCGGATGTTCACTGTGGCGTTTTTCTTCTTCTTGTGTCATTTTTATTAGCAGTACAAGCCAACTTATGGTAATTACCGCCACCAACTGGACTGGCTTGTAAAGCAGTGACAGGACAGGAGAATGAAAAGAAAAACACTGTGGCGTTTGCCATGTCAACTAGCGCTCGGGTGTCTGAAACTGCTTCGTAACTCGAATTCTATCGCAACTCAAAGCAAATAATCAACCCGAGCGGCGAAATAAGGTACATTAGCCGAGAAAAATGCCGGCAGCGTAGTTATATGATAACGTAGTTTTCCATTCTCACACACAGAAAATACAAGATCTAATTTGTTACTATACCAAAAACAGAAAAGAGAAAACGTAATAGTGTAGGACGACTGATCCATAGATTGTAAGTGTAAATCCCAGGACCACCACTGCTGAGGCCTAAAGCAGGGCCCTTAACCCTGAATCCAATTGTAAGTCATCGGAGAGACGAGTGTCTGCTGAATTCCGTAAATATTTATTCAAGACACACTCGTTATCCAGGAATTATTGGGTTTAAATGTTTTACCTATGGTTTATAGTGGAACATATTGAGTGTTAATGAGCTGTGAGGAGCCAGTAGGAGAATCCCTAAAGATCTGGAATGTTATGCGAGATGAAACAAATTGTCAGATTTCAAAGGAGCAAGAGATGGAGAGAAAAAGAAAGAGAGAGCGAGAGAGACAGAGAAGGAGACCTAATGAAGTCTCAGTGGATAACGATACTTTTAGTGCAGCATTAATTTTAACCGAATAGAGAGGAATACAGGAGGTGCTTTAATAATGAGGGTGGATAAAAGGTCACCAAAAAACATTAAAACTTACATTTCGGATCTGATCTTTTACATAAATACACAAATTGTTGTAAAATCTAGTTAGGTGATGAGACAGTATGCACAAACCTACTGGAAATTAGGAATAATCCACTTCTCTAATGGAGGGGGACCAGTCCAATCTGCTAAGCATGAGTTCCTGATTGTATCTTGAGCTTGGGATGCCGTATGTGTGAAGTTATAGAAGAACCGTTCTTTTGTCACATATACAATACAGCACTGTACTCTGTTTTTTTTTTTAGTAGGAAGTTCTGTAGGATTTCTACGGATCTCCACTTCGATGAGAAGAGGCGAGAACCCTGCGGGGATCCTGAGGCATCCAGAGATTGTCGATTGATTTTAAATTGCCCATAAAAGTGTGTGTAAGTGATGGACAGGCAACCTGTCCAGGGTGTCCCCCTCCTGCCTTTCGCCCTTTCAGAGACGGTTGGGATAGACTCCAGCAGATCCCAGAATTAGAAAATAAATAATTGTCCGCAGAAAGAGTTAAAAGTCTTGCAAAGGTGCCTTAACAGTGGTAGCTTAATGGTGGCTTGAACTCTGACCTTTCAGTCAACAATTCGAAGATGTTTTACATGTTCTTATTATGTTCCACTTTCCTTCAAGGGTTTTTGTTTGTTCTTCTTCCAGAAATGCACTTCAGGGGTAATAGTTAGTCTTAGGAAAGATTCCAGATCCACAGGTCAGGGGTTTCTTATCCGATCCACCAAGGGCCAGTGTTGGGTGCAGATTGGTTAATCAATAGCCTCAGTGAGGCGTCTGATTGGTGAACAATAGTGTTACAAATTTTACAATTTTTCTTAAAGAGGCTAATAGAATGCAATCATTATTCGAATGTGATCTAATATCTAATATCTAAAAAAAACACTCTAGCTCTTGTTCTATTTTTTTTTTTTTTTTTTTATTTTCTAGAGATTTTTCTATCAGCTCATTTATTCTTGTCGGGGCAGAATCGATAGCCCCAGCTTCAAACCCGCAACAGCTTTGCTTTTATAACAAATGTCTCCTTTATGGCTCATTGGCATCACGCTTAATCAAAGCGGCTACGTTTACGCGTATGTGTACGACCGTGTTCAAATTTCTTGAGCGAACGCGTAACGTAGAGAAAAAAAACCATTCATTTATTTGTTACTCATCGATCGGGATCGCAGTGACCCGCTGTAATAAATCAAACGCGACTCAAGAGAGAGATGGAACACAGACGGAGTGGGAAAAACTTTCCCATGAGGCTTTGCAGTAAAGAAAAAAAATGATGTATTACTGATATGATGCGAGAATATAAATCATGGCTATGTGTGTGAAGAAGTGTGTGTTGTTATTAAAAGGATGTAAAATGTATAAATAAAAGAGGAATTATTGCAAATTGAGGTCAGAAGTTACCACCAGCGTGTCGGATAGTGGATGTTACACCATGCACAGAGGAATGAAAAGGAAAAGTTGCTGATTTTTTCAGGAGAAAGCATGTGTGTGTGTGTGTGTGTGTGTGTGTGTGTGTGTGAATTAATAAAGCCTGAAAGACATACAAAACACACAAAGCTCTTTTTTTTTGATGACAGGGTTGTGTGTGTGATTAACTGGCACGGTGATACATCATGCTGAAGAAAGTGACAACATGACAGTATGACATCACTTATTCGTGTGGGTTTGTGTGAAGGGGGGGGGATGGTGGTATGGGAACAGCTGTGTCGGAAGGCACACACCAGTGCAGGTAGATAGAAATGATGTTCGGGATGCAGGAACGGAACAAGAATTGAGATCTTTTCTTCTGAGGAAACATCATTGAAGCTTGTGAGAGCTTGTAAAAGTATCACCACTGAGAATTTCTGTGATATACTGTTTAACCAGCTAAGCTTCTTTTTATATATCAGGGTTTTGGGTTATATGCCAAAAAATATATAAATAATATATATAATTATAATTTATACATAATATATACATTATATAAGAAATTTTTTGATAGTAGTTTACTATTTAAACTGTCATGAAAATCAGCTAAGAAAGAATGGCATGGTTATCCCATCCAAGACCACAAGGGACAGCATTTTTCTCATTAATGCTAGCATGTTGGACCAGTTTTGAGCTGGGAGTGAATAATTTAAAGGGTAACTATATAAGCAGGATCAATTGCATGGTGGAGAACATGCAAACTCCACAGCGCCTTCTTGCTGTGAGGCAACAGTGCTAACCACTAGGCCACCATGCTGCCTAGCTGCATCCAAATACCTCTATACTCTGAACTATACTAAAGGAAGTCGTCAGTCTGCAGTCTCAGTATTTCTCAGTAGTTGAGCAATTCCAACACATACCGTGTTCTGGTTAAAGTAGAAAGACTCTCATAGAAGAACTTTCAGTCCTCGTATATAGAAATGTCATACGAGATCTTTTAAAGGTTCCTGATATCAGCGTTGGAAACTGCAAATTCTGGCAAAGTAACTTCTGATACTTTGCCGTAGGAAGCAGCATAAGCAGCCATTTATAAGGAGGCAGATGAGAGTCTTTATCTCTTCCTGGTTTGTAGGCATCGTGTGATAGAAAGAAAATGTTCAAATGTTAAAAGCGACTTAAAAAGAAAGAGAGAGACAGAGAAAGAGAGGGAGAGAGAACACTACCTCAGGATCCCTGTAAAACGATTCTATTTTAATATTCCATTTATGTGTGCGCTGCGGGACATAATTAAAGCAATTTTCTGACTTCAGAGAGTCCATTACTTCCACCATACCATCTAAACAACACCTATGGCAAGGCAGCGACTCTGTAGAATACCAAATTAGGAGCTCTGAATAACTCAAATGGACAACAAAGGCTTTCTATTCCTGTAGAGTGAGACTTTTCAACACCCGTTATTTCTTTATACTTGTTAATACACACGTAAAATACCTGCTGTGTCCTCTTTGCGTTTGACTTTATAGTTCGTTCAGTTGGAAGACAGGGCTTTACGTCAGATTTTACTTTAACCAGCATACCCATAAGTGTGTTCTCACCAAACTGTTCCACAAAATCAGTCACACAGGCGTGCGACTGTCTCTGTATGTTGTTTTATTCCAGCATGAGAAAGTCCCTGTGCACGAACCCCCTGAACTCTATGAAGAGTGGAAGAACTGGAGTGTGGACAGGTGAAACTTGGTGGTTAAGGTGTAGAATGGTGCTGATCAGTTCCCAGCAACACTAAGCTGTCACTGGTGGGCCCATAAGCCAGGCCCTTAACCAATAACTCATTAGTTGATAAGTAACAATTGATAAATGTAAGTGATTCTGGTTTAAGGGCATCTGGTAAATACCAGAAATGTAGATGTAACAGAGCCCTGACTCAACCCCACTGAACAGCTTCGGGATGAACTGGAACACTGACTGCACCCCAGACCTCCAAACCTCAACATCAGTGCCTGGTTTCACTAATACTATTGTGACTAAATGACCAAATCCTTACAGTCACACTACACCAGGGGTGTCCAAACCTGGTCCTGGAGGGCCGGTGTCCTGCAGAGTTTAGCTCCAACTTGCCTCAACATATCTACCTTTAAGTTTCAAGTGTACCCAGCAACACCTTGAGTAGTTGGTGCAGGTGTGTTTGATTAGGGTTGGAGCTTAACTTTGCAGGACACCCCGACCCTCTACTAGGAGTTTGGACACTCCTAGTAGATAAATAACTCAAACCATCTGATTGAAGTAATCAAGATTGATTAAATGCTGGATTTTTCAAAGTTTTACAGGTTGAATAACGTTCTGATATTGTGGGGACACGCCCTTAAAAATAACACGGCACAAAACGAAATATCATTGGTTGATTTACCTGTCAGTCATACATCATCTTGGAATGGTCCCTATCCATTTAAAATGTCCAAGGTTCTCAGACCTTCTGCTGTCAGTCTGAAGGTCTGTCTACGTGAGACTATCGCAGTACCAATCATAAGCAATCCATGGCTTAGTGTTTATTCTGCATCCCTGTGTTTGGAAAAGCAGTTTGTTGGTGTATAATGTTCTCATAACTCAAAAAAAAACAACTCTCTTTTTTACTATGCTTAATTTATCATCAAATGAAGCAATAACTGCTTTTCTTCTCCTGTCATCAGAATAAATCTATAACGCAACCAAGCAGATATTAGCGACACGTCACCTTGAACGGATAATAAATCAATTTTACCCTAAATTCTCCCCCCGGATTATTTTCATTTTTTCTCCTACTTAATTTAATTGTTTTTCTCACTGTGTTTAAAAAAACTGCTTGTGTCAAGGTTTTGATGGGATGCGTGGGTTTTAATTTGGATGAGGAGGAGCTCATGCCAAGCAGGGACAAAGGGCTAAATCATTTATCCAGGTATTTTTAGAAGCAGAGGCGGCTAATAAAATAAACAGCAACCCGAGGACAAGCGCTGTGTGGAACAGATGGAAAGCTGAAAGCTGATCTAGTTGTGGTAGTGCAGTGGTTACGCTGTTGGACTGCCAATTGGAAGATCACAGTTCGATTCCCAGCACCACCTGCTGGGACCCTGGCCAAGTCTCTTAACCCTTAACAGCCAAATGCTGTAAATGTAAATGTAGTTGCAGCAGCTAAAACATAGCAACGTTACCACACTATAGCAAATATGTCGAACCTCAGGTATCGAACCACCTGTAAAGGCTGCACTGGAAAATCTCGACTCTCGCTAACGGTTCACAAGGTAATGATAGCTACCTAAAAGAGGAAGTATAAAGCAGCTGTGGAAGTAAATTTCTCTTCTCACTGATTCGGGGTCACGGGGATCTGCTGGAGTCTATCCCAGCCGTCTCTGAAAGGGGGAAATGCAGGAGGGGGACACCCTGGACAGGTTGCCAGTACATCACAGGACCACACACACTCACTCCTATGGGCAGGTTTTTGGACTGTGGGAGGAAACCGGAGAACCCGGGGAAAACCCCTATAAGCACAGAACATGCAAACTCCACACAGAAAGGCCCCTGCATGGGAATCGAACCTGGGACAAACAAAAAGAAAAAAGTTTATAAGAAAAGTTGTTCACAGGGGATTTGTCAAATTGGGTTTTGATAGCCAACACAAATAATATTTAGGGTCTTTAAATCAAATCAAATGTCAACCAATGTCGAACAATGATTTCCTAATGCTCCATGACTATATTGGTGGTATATGGATGTGTGGATGGAGGTGTGTATGTGTGTGCGTGTAAGGACTCTAGTTCTTGTCGCTTCTGTAATTTGATCAAACCCTTAATTTCTCGGCAGAGGAAAATTCTGCTGATGCTGAACATTACCACCGATTGAGCCCTTCACCTTGTACATGACTCCAGGTTAATGAGAAAATTAAACTGCTCAGCTTAAAGTGTTCTCATAACCTGTACACACACACAGAGACACACATAAAGTTGTATGTGTGTGTGTGTGTGTGTGTGTGTGTGTATATACCCGTGATTTGTTTTTTTTGTTTTTTAATTTGCTCTTTCCATCAGTTTCTATAATTATAAGTAAATTGTAGGCGCTGTGAAACACTCCAACCAGATTGGAGTTCTTGTGAACGTCCCTGCAGAAATAAAGGTTATTAAAGTGTACTGTTACTAGACTTATTCTAAACTAAAAAAAAAGTTATGTTATTTTTTTAAGGGGATTTGTACTAGTTAGGAAAAGCAAAAAAAAAAAAGTTTCTAAAATTAGTTCTTAAAACATTTGTTACATTAGTACAATTAGTTCCTAAAATTAGTTCCTAAAATTAGTTCCTAAAATTAGTTCTTAAAATTTTGTTAAATTAGTTCTTAAAATTTTTGTTAAATTAGTAAAATTAGTTCTTAAAAAATGTGGCATTGAACCTGAATCAAATAAAACAAAAAAAAATTATTTGACGGGACAAAGAACCTGAATAAACGAAAGCAAAAAAACAACTGAATTAAATATAACACGGTACCTAAAATATAATAAGCAAATATCCTGAGTCAGATGAGGCAAATAACCTGAATTAAATAAAACAAAACCTGATTTAAAAAAAAAATACCAGAATCAATTATTGAAAAAAACTGAATTAAATTAAACAAAGATCATGAATTAAATAAATCTAAATAAAACTTAGTCTCTGGATGAAAGTAGTTAAAGAACCTAAATTAAGTGTAGATAGAACCTAATAAATAGAACCTAAAAAACTAAAGAAAAAAAAACGAATGAAACAAATAAAACAAAACAACTGAATCAAATGAAAAAAAGAACTGAATCAAATATAGAGAAGAATCTGAATCAACAGCAGAAATCCTCCAGTTTTAGCTCGCCTCCATAAACTCCTACATTAATTATTCAATAATAAACTGAAAGACTGAGTCATTAACCTTTATACTTGTACACTCCCTGTGCTGGACTAAATGAGAGAGGAGGTCATCCTTTGGTATAAACCTAAAAACTGCTCACCATGTTATTACTGCAAACACATTTCTTACTTTTAGGGCTCATCCCTGCACCGCCCTGTTATTATACACCAATGAGTTGTTTTGCATGGATGGATTTAGTGATTACCATATATAACCAGTTGAGGTGACTGTCTCCCTGAGGAGGTGTTTAGGACATGTCCCATCAGTAGGAGACCCCGGGGAAGACCCAGGACACGTTGGAGGGACTATGTCTCCCTGGAAGTCTGGGTGTCTCTTCTTAGACTGCTTCCCCCGTGACCCAGGATGGATGGATGGATGGATGAATAGATGGATAGATGGATAAACAAAAAAGTGATTATAAATTATAAAATAGTGAAAAACACCTTCTGACCAATCAGATTTAAGAAAAATTAGCAGCTCATTTATTATACATCCTATAATTCCTGGTGATGCGGAATGAATAATGAATGTAAAGATTTTTTAGGTATTTATTGAAAAGCATTTCTAATAGATGGAATTTGAATAACCTGTTCTTAAAAATCTGTTTTATAAATAAATGTCAGTCGCTCTGAATAAGAAATGTAAATCAGGAGTGTCTAATGATTTTGGAAAGGTTTTTGTGAAGAGGTGAACAACTTTTAGAAGCAGGAAGTGGCCGATCCTGCCCTGCCCTGCCCTGCCCTGTCCAGAACCAAAGAGTTTATTTAGTTAAATTCTCAAACTCCCATAGTTCCTTGCAGTGTTTTCTTTCGTGATCTATCCTGATGTCTAACTTTTGGTTGGAGTCTCATCTGCCAAGAGGTGCTCATATGGTGCTGCTGCGACTCCGAGATGCTGCTTTCGTGGAGGATCTTGTACTCGAGGTTCTATCATATCCTAGTAATTTTACATGCTGTGCCATCATTCGTTTGCATCTCAGTTTACTTCAGAATGCAAACACATTATTGTAAATGTCTTTATTGGTCATATACAATTTTTAAAGCACAGTAAAAATTTGTTTCTTCTCATATCCCATCTTAGAAGGAGTGAGTGGAGTCGGAGCGCGAGGTCAGCTTTGATACAACCTGGAGCAGGAAGGGTTAAGAGACCCAACAGTGGCAGACTTCCTGGTCTTTTAATCAACAAATCAGCACCTTAACCATTTGAGGCCACCACTGCTTGTGACGCCCCCATATGTGACCAACCTTTGGATCATAGTGTGCAGAACATGGTTAAGTCATAGTAAAAGTTAACTAATCAATATTTTTAATGCAAAACTAACTATTGCCCACCCATTCGGTGTCTGTTGCATCTATTGCATCGGAGTTATGAGTTGCTCAAAAGCTCCAGGACACAATTCTGATCGAAATTGATGTGTTTTTAGACAGGATATTAGCTGTAAACACACACTCCTTTATTCACACATGTTTCGCTTTTTCACCCTCTGAGCAATTGGGGGTGGAGGGGGTAGCAGATTAAACCCCTTTTATACATTTTGAGCAATTGAGGGTTAAGGGCCTTGTTCAGGGGCCCAGCAGTGGCAGCTTGGTGGTGCTGGGAATTGAACCCTGGTCTTCCAATTAGCAGGCCAACACCTTAACAATTGCGCTACCATTCCCGTTTTAAGTCTAGTTTCTCACAAGGTGCTTTCCTAAAATCACTTTCATGAGTTCTGTTGCCTCAGGCTTTCTGACTGGGGATAAATATATATTTTAATTGAAACTTTTTAAAAATTAATGCTGCTTTGAGGCTTTACATTATTATGTAAATTATTATAAGCGCTATACAAATAACTGAATTGAATAAAGACATCACGCTTCTTTTACCCTAGGGTTAAGAACATTTTATAACTGCTTAGACAAAATTATTAAGTCAGTTTTTTTAAAACATTGTTTTCCAGATGTTAGTCTCACTTTCTCTTCTCTTCCTCTTATAATAACCTCCACACTTCTGGAAAGGTTTAGCATCAGATTCGTGTGTCATGTGACTGTACAATAGTATTAGTGAGATCAGACACTAATGTTGAGGTGAGGAGGTCTGGGGTGCAGTTGTTTTTTTTTCTTTGCAGAATATAACTTCAATCAACTTTAATTAACTTTAATCAGGGGGCTTTTCTTCTACGGAGCTCAGGGGGTTTGTGGACAGGTTATATGTCATGTTAGAGTTTGGGTCGTTTAGTTACATTTACTGCATTTGACAGACGCCCTCATCCAGAGGGACTTACATTTATCTCATCTATACAACTGAGCAATTTGGGGTCAAGGGCCTTGCTCAGGGACCAAGCAGTGGTGGCTTGGTGGATCTGGGAATCAAACCCACAATCTTCGGGTTAGTAGTCCAACACCTTAACCATGAGCCACCACTTCCCCAGACAAGCTTTGAGGCAAAAGTTTTGGAAAGGCACAGTTATAAGTGAGCTGTTACGGTGTCCACAAACCTTTGACCATTCTGCACTTTTGCATCTATTTATTAGCAAAAACCTGCAGCAGGTTGTGACTCTGTGAAACATCCCTTCCCACAGTGACTCTGAAAAACATCCCTCCAAATATCCAATCTGCAGGCGATTTACTTAATTCGTATAAACAGTCCCTGTAGAATTATAAGCAAACCAAGCTTTTCATAACCAATGCATAAATTGTGCTTTGCTAAACAATATTCAATTAGTGTCTGTTTACCAGGATAAATCTACAGCGTACTCTTGCCCAATTAGTGTTAATTGCCCTGTTTATACCACAGAGACTTAATGAGTCTATAAGGACAAGGAATCTTTTTAATGAGATCGCAACTATACTGCTTATCTTCCCACACTAAATCACCTACTGTTTAACAAAATAAAATCTAGTAAAGTATTTAATTGAATCCTACATTATTAAATACTATACTGGCCTCTGTAATACGGCAAATCAAGTGGAATTCTGGAGAAAAATTCACAACAGACCAATGCACAGATCCCAACTTCACTTTTCTGTAGAAATCCACTCTTGCGGTGTTATTGTGTCATTTTTTTCTGTCTGATTATCTTTTCCTTGTTACTTCTTTATTTTGTTTGTCTATTGTTGCATCCCAAATAGTATTTTTATTTGTTACATGCACACCACTGCACAGCGAAATGCCTCTTTCTATATACCCCAGCCCAGACATTTGCAGGGTCAGGCATTATAAGATGCCCTAAGAGTGGAGGGGGTCAGGGACCATATTCAGGGACCCAGCAGATACCTGTGACCCTGATTAGGAATAAGTGGGTATAGACCATGGATGGATGGATGGATGGATGGATGGATGGATGGAATGGATGGATGGATGGATGGATGGATGGATGGATGGATGGATGGATGGATAGATGGATAATGGCTAAATGGATGGATGGATGGATGGATGGATGGATGGAGATGGATGGATAATGGATAAATGGATGGATGGATGGATGGATGGATGGATGGATGGATGGATGGATGGATAATGGATGGATGGATGGATGGATGGATGGATGGATGGATGGATAGGATGGATGGATGGATGGATGGGTAATGGATGGATAGATAATGGATGGATGGATGGATGGATGGATGGATGGATAGATGGATGGATGGGTAATGGCTGGATGGATAGATGGATGAATGGCTGGATGGATGGATGGATGGATGGATAATGGATGGATAGATAATGGATAATAGATGGATGGATGGATGGATGGATGGGTAATGGCTGGCTGGATGGATGGATGGATAAATGGATTGGACAAGACATCTGTCACTCAAGATACATACAGGAAGAAATAACAAGAATGACAGATGTCTACCATCTTTCTATAAATAAGTGTGCTATAAATACACATTATTAATACTTTAACATTAAGACATATAAATATTAAATAGTATTTAATAACTTGCACATGCAGGTAAGTCATTGGAATCCTAGTAAATTCGGTGTATATTGACACACTTGCAATTCGGTATACATCTGCTCATATGCACCTAAGAGCTCATAAAAACACACACATACTCCCACACACACATACACACACACAAGAGACACATAATAAACCGAAGCCTTGTTTATGAGGCCAATAAGACACTCCATTTAATAATCCCGTGCTCTAGACGTTGTACGGCTCACTTGTGTGGAGCCTGGGACACAAACAAGAGGTATAAAAATGTAGCAAGAGGAATGAAAAACAAACACAAAACCATCTGAAGAACTGACAGATCACCCAGTGCTCGTAAAATGCCTGGGCAGGAAGAGAGAGAGAGAGAGAGAGAGAGAGAGAGAGAGAGAGAGAGAGAGAGAGAAGCAGAAATGCACTAAACATCCATAAATTACACTGAATGGTGACTGTTATTAAACTCAGAAGAACAACAGTGCCATCTATTGTCAAAGTAAAAACTCAAGTTTAGGCTCTGTAGAGCAATACTGCCACCTGCCTTCCATAATACAAACAAAATCAGCTACTGACACCCAACAATCAGAACCTGAACCAGGGGTGTCACACTCAGTTCCTGGAGAAGCCGGTGTCCTGCAGAGGTTAATTTCAACCTTATTCTTTTAAACAAGCCTAAAAGACATGATTAGCCAGATCAGGTGCAATTAATTAGGCTTAAACCTAAACTCTGCAGGACCTCCAGGAACTGAGTTTGAAAACCCCCTGACCTACACCTAAAAATGTGCTGTAAATAAGTAAATAAATGCTAACATACAGAGGTCTGTTATAGAAAACAACCTGGTCACATGTAGTCAGACATTAGCAGCTTGTATAGCCCAAAATGGCGTCCAATTAACATGGAAAGCAATAAGAATCAATGATTGTTTGTTCATTTAAAAAAAGTTGTGCAAATGAATAAGTCTATATCATGAACATGGAAGATTTAGTGTTCAGCTAAACCTTATACATGCTACGGCTGTGTAAAAAGATCGAAAAGAAAACACACTAGTGTATAGACAGAGAAACAGATTTATTACAGTTACTAATAAAAGCATAACAATGCCAGAATAAACAAAATGTTAATTTGCAAAGTTGTTTCTCTTTAAAATTCCTAAAACTCATCAAAATTTTTCTTCAAAACCACGACTAGTAACTTCACACTGTTGGACTAGTAACTGGAATTCATATAAAACACACTTTTTTATCTATATTATAATAAAACACGTCTCAGGTTACATAACTTACTATGGTTCCCTAATAGGAACGAGATTCTGTGTCGAAACGGTTTGAGGAACTGAATCACATGTTTTTACATGACATCATACCCTTAGAGGAATGCCCTCTAATAGGACACATTCAATGAATAAATAAAACAAGACAAGTCTGGGCTATGATTCTGCAGAATCCCGTCAGCAATCCTGGCGGCAGCTTGGATAAGGGACTCAACACAAGATCGCCAAAGTAGAGATCTGTCAGATCTGTCGCTGCATGGTCATGTGACTAAAACTATCAATAGAAAAGCATTACGTCACAGGCTGACATCATTGACCAGAAAGTAATAAACAAGTGTTGTGCTATGCTGTGTCTTCAGTGTGGACAGAGATGCTGGGTGTATATCCTCAAGCACTGCATAACTGTTAAGTGTGTGTAGGACTTATTGTGAGGTGAGAATCCTGGGGTTCTTGCCAGGTCCAGATTATAAAACCGGACAAATGTATGCAGATAGGACCAGCCTGCAACATTACAAATGTCCCTCAGGAATACCCTTAAGGCCAAGATTTTGGAGCCATATCCGGTTAAATGCACTCCAAACCCTCTGGGACAGAAAAGACAAAGGCCATAAAAGCTACAACAATAGTCTCAACCACCCAACTGCTTACCACTTCTTGGTGGACACAGCCCCTCTTGGGCATGCTAAAACAGACTTTGTGGATATACATGCCCAGTGCTGGGCATGTAAAAAGAAAGGGCATAGAAAGTTCAGCATTTTTAGTTCTGGGTCCCAAAAAAGAAGAGGACATGCAGTTCCATAGGACCGGCACCGTCAATGACACCTTGCGGAAATACCCAAGCCATTAATAGAGGAAGGCCTTTACCATGCCTGGGGCAAAATTCAGGCACAAAAGGTAGCCATTTATAGCCATAAAGACACTTTGATACTAGTGAATCTCTGCCCACTGATTTACCGCTCAGAGGGGTGTGGAATGCAGAAGTATCCCTTCAGTTCTTGGTCCAGAACTGGACCAAACAATCACTTAACTGGGCCCTGTTCTTTTTTGTCTGGTGGGAGCTCCGGAATGTTGTATGGTCTCAACAACATTAGTCGAGAGACTGGATGGTAGGCCAGGCCCACAGCCCCTATAACTCCAAGTGGGTTTGCACCAAGGGCCCCTCGCTTGATAGAGGTAATTCCTTCTGACGGATATCAGAAGGAGATGACTGTCCAGAGGGGGCACTAGGTCTGAGGGAGTTCCCTAAAGCGTTTCGACACAGTTCCTGAGAGGGGACCACTACGCTTATAAAGACTACAATTTTACAGCAGCTACTGTTCCTTTTTAAACATTTCTTTTTTAGTTTTTTATTTTGTTTGCTTTTCTTTGTCTTCTCTGAAGAACATTCTGCTCGCTGGTTCAGTCTAATGGAAACACATTTCATTCATTTAGAACAGGAGCTTGGAGTCCATGTCCTCTGTTTGTAAAATCGTCAAGGAAAGAAAAGAAAAACAGATATAAACATTTATGAACATTTGGGTATTCAGCAAGTTTTACTTTAAGGAGCAGTGCTTTTGGAGCAGGAAAAGGGTTAAGGGCCTTACTAAGGGGCCCAACAATGGCAGAATTCACCACTGCTGCTCGACAACCAAGTATTCAATTTAAGACTTCATAGTTTTTTTTTGTCAAAATATTTTGCCTTATAGTTACAAATCAACAAGAAATAGGCAAAAATAGTTAAAAAGGTATTTTTAGTCTTTGTTTTAAACTTAATTTCACATTATTGCCTATGTGGTATGTACTTCCCAAGTTTTTTCTGGATTTCCTGATTTTTTTTCTTGGTCCACCTATTAAGTCTTTTTACCAGAAAAAACAATCAAAATCATTGTTCATTGTTGATTTTCGTCAACAATCGAGGCTTTTTTTCTTTTTGGTGTTTTATAAGTATTAATAGTCTATTCATTTATTGAAATGTTCCAAAAAAGCCAAAAATAGTTTCCAAAAATTTGTAAAAATTATAAATCACAAAAAATGGTGATATCAATATTTCGCCTTGGTGTTTGGTGTGTCTTACCAGCCCTAACCCCGAAACAGTGGCACCACTCCATAAAAGAGAGAAGCTTGTCCTTATCTTCATCACACGCTTGAAAAAACACTGAAGTACAATGCTCCATAGGTACCAGTGGAGCGCGCAGAGGTGCGAGCTCTGAGTGAGACAGAAACCTGGACAGATAGTGGACAAAAAGTGGATAAGGTGCTTTCTTTACCAGCAGTTTTAAAGCATCTCAATGATGACTGGACTGTGTTATACAGCATGTCTTTAATCTTAAGGTGACCAAGATAGAAATTCTTTATGGCTATAAAACATTTACAAATGATTTGCCTTTAAATAAAAAAAATACCACACCTGTCTGATGGATGTAGGTCCAACTGTGCAAACTGCCAGTGCACTGGATATATGTAAATACTGTAATTCTTCTCAAAGTCCAAAACCAGGAACCGTTTGACCAGATGATAGCTGGCATGGAGACGCCTTTCATCCTCATACATCTTCTGAACCTGACCAGTCCAGAGTACATTTTGTAGAGATGTACATTCAATAAACTAAACATTCCACTATAACAACACAACAGAACATAACTATCACATAACTCATTCCAGATTTTAACACATTTCTAAATGATGCCAAATGCTTGCTATAAAAGTTCCCGTTTTATAGCTATAGAAATTGTTTTATGTACTATTAAGAATTTTATAATAATTCTATAATTTTCTAGAAGCTAAAAGTACCGTCAAAGACCAGTAGCATGTATTCAACAGTGTTCGGGTACAAATATATAGACAGGCTTACCCCAGCTTACCCTGGCAGGGGGGTCCCGGGGATAATGTCAGAAAAACATTATAACTGTATTATTTAATGAGTTGAACCCTAAACTTATTAGTAACCTTTATTTAACATTCAAAAAGTTTCTTTTGAAAGCACCCAGTGATGTCAAATGGACAAGTTAATGTGATGTCTCGAAAACCCAAAAGCGGATCGCAAAAGGGGATAAAAAAAAAGTTGAACGGCAGTCAAATTTGTTAAAAAAAAAAAAAAAAGTTCCTAGACTGACGGCATATTTCAAGCATAGAAGAAGATAAAGATGGTGAAAGGGGAAATCCAATCACCATTAGCTTTAGCTAAATGCAGTAAGCTGTAATTAATTAATTACGATTCTAACGACAGACCTGTCATAGATATTAATTAACTGTTTTATTGTAAATAAAGTACTCAACTTATAGGCTATTTTAATAAAGAAAACAATCACTATAAATTTGTTTAGATATATTTACATTTATTTGTATTTATAATAGCGATAAAAGAACAATGTATGGTGTTTATCACTTGTGGTTTGTGATTATGAGGGTTGAGTGAATGTAGAATGTAATTCTGGTGGACCTCAATAGTTAAAGCCCAGGGGTCCCTTACACTAATAATGCGGCCCTGTATATAGTAAAACTCCCCAAAGAAAAACACGTGAAACAATTTAATATAGAAATAACGTGCTATAAAATTAAATAAAACACTGTTTGTGGATACACACTTTGGATCTCTGCTTGGCTGTAAGTGAGTCCTGTTTGTAGAGCTGCAGCAGCACATTTTTCATCCAGTCTTTCATGCGCAGTGGAAAATAGATCAGCTCTGTCTCCAGACAAGGTGGAATAACTGATAAACACACAACCATAATTAAAATATGACTTTATTCCATTAGGAGTGATTTTAAATCAGTTCAATTGTTGAATCCTGTAATTGTTAAAATAATACAGCAGGTATTGTACGTCAATTCGACTAACACACCTTAGATTAATGTATGTTCAGGCATAAAACAAATTAATGCTTCGTATTTAACATCGCTGCTCTCCGCAGCTTCACAGCTGGAGGAGACATGACCTACATTTACAGGAGCCGGTATAATCCAGATGTAGTCTATGACCTTTCTTGCTGCCCTCAAGGCTGCACTTGATGGCAAAAAGCTGGCAGGATGAGTTATAAGTCTGGTTATCTGTTCCACATACCTACAGGGAGGAATCGGTTATTTTGGAGCAAAAGATCAAATCATATACAGTAAGTACCTTAACATTTACGGCACTTGGCAGACATCCTTATCCAGAGCGACTTGTATTTATCTCTTGAATTCATTTGAGGGTTAAGGGCCTTGCTCAGGGGGCCCAGCAGTGGCAACTTGGTGGTGCTGAATATCGAACCCCAATCTAACAAGAGATTATGTACTTTCTCTACCAGAAGGCCAAAAAATTGAATTTTGTCCATTCAGTGCTGATGTTCAGCATTGAATATCTTTCTCATGTCAGGCTTAAAGGTTCTATTAAAATAAACACTTTATATAAACCAGACAGACTTTTAGGTGTTTAAATATTTTTGTTAGCCCAATAGGGGCAATTTGGAATTTGGCAGCTGCTCTTATCCAGAGTAACAGACATTTGTCCTATTTTTTTATATTTATATATTAACATTTACAGCATTTGGCAGACGTCCTTATCTAGAGCAACTTACATTTATCTCTATTATACAACTGAGCAATTGGGGCTTAAGGGCCTTACTCAGGGGCCCAACAGTAGTGGCTTGGTGGGGCTGGGAATCGAACCCACAATCTTCGGTAAACCTTAACCACGAGCCACCACTTTTTTAAATCTAAATAATTTGGTTAAAGAAAAACGTATCAAACTGAAATCAAACCGTATCCAGGACTCATTTTATGAGATAAAATGAGATGAGATGAGATGAGATGAGATGAGATGAGATGAGATGAGATGAGATGAGATGAGATAAGATTACAAAAATGGCTATTGCATGCAAATATAAGATATTGTAATTGTGTAATATGGAGACGGGTTCACTGGGAGCAGCTCTGATTGTATGGTCTAATAGCAGCAGGGAGAAAGAATATATATCGATATCACTGCTTCGGACACTTAGGATGTAACAGTCTGTCACTGCAGGGGCTGCTTAGAGATGGAATTGTTTCATACAGGGGTTGGTTGATAAGGAAGTAAATTATTTGGTTTTTTTCCTGGTTGGAAATGTCCCTTAAGTCATTGTCCATTCAACTGACGAACTAAACAGTGGTGTACTGGTGGTAAAGTTTTATATACTGCAGTACTTACATGGTCAAACTCACTCAGAGTTGGAGGACAGTCTGCAGGTTCCTGACACACACAGCCGGGGTTCTTCTTATCGTTTAGTTTGCATGTCTTTCCTCGCTTACAATGGACGTTCTCACATAAATCTGAAAGAAAAGCTTATATATTCAGTGAATAAAAAAGCTTTAAGCACTGTCAATGTTTCAGTTATAGATTTGAAGCATTTTCTTATAAGCCACACATTAGCGTATTATCCAAACCACAAAGGGGCAGTGGTGGCCCCAATGGTTAATGTGTTGATCTGAGGACCAGGAAAACTCCTGGGTTCCGGCCCATACCATCGCCAGCCAGTGTTGTGCCCTTAAGCAAGACCCTTAACCCTTCCTGCTCCAGGGGCGCTGTATCATAGCTGACTCTGCACTTTGACCCCCAACTTACTAAAATGGGATATATGTAAAAACAAATTCCACTTTGCTTTATTATTATGGGATGCCTTTTAGAGCCTACATGTTTTTCGTTCTGGCAGTTTGGTCAGAGAACAAACCCAGCCAGCTTCATTAAGCCCTCTGGCTGAGATAACCCACAGTTTGTTTTGGTAGCCATTAGCTGTGTAGTGACATTGTGTATTAAAGAAATCCATGCTCAGCACATTCTTGATCAACAAAGTCTGGCATTTGTAGAAACAAGAGTCTAAAACACCCACCGACGGAAACTTCATGTCCCGGATTATCTTCAGTTCTGGATTTTGGTGGAATTTTGATTCTGGAGGAAAGATTTGTTGCAGCCCTGATCTGCACAGGGGTCATTCCTAGTAAGGAGGCCTGCGGAGATCAGGATAGGTTTGCAGGAAGACATTCCAGAGGAAGAACATTCCAGAATCATGCTGCTAATATATAGAATAACATTAACTCATAATATATAAACTATACTAAACAACAATTTATGAATATGAACATCTACACCAGGTTGCATTGTAAGTTCTACAAAGTTTGCACACTCAAGTTGCACCACTGTTTGCTGTTTACCACTGTACCGGGGGTTTTTCTTTAACATGGCTGACCTCTATACTTTCCTTGTCCCTGATTTGTGTTGCTTGTTTCACTCTTGGGATCTTGTTGAGGGATCTGCTCATTTTGTAGATTTTCAGTAGAGATAGTTTGGTCAGGTTCTTCTTGCTGTTCATTTTTTGGATCTTCAAAACTTGAATTTGTGAATGTGGTAGTCTTCCATGTCTCTGGGAATTTCTTTCTTCCATCTTCTCTTTCATTTTGAATGTAATTAATATGGGATGGGTCTGCCGTCTTCGCTCAGTGTGGAGTCTTGAGCTTCTTCTAGAGGATTTGAGCATCAGCAGAATAGTCTAAATCGTAACTCTACTGGTATCTCTGAGTCTGCACTTCCTCCTATTTTTCTTCTTCTCTTGGTTGCTGCTGTCCAGGCCATCACTTTCAGTCTCTAATATTATCTCTACACTTTCCACCTCTGTATTCACTATGTTGTCCCTCTATATCATCTACAACATCTTTCTTCACATCACACAATTTATCTTCAAGAAGAAAAGCCCCTATAAGTCGAAGCAAGCAACTCTTGACTCAGCAGCACAGGAGTGCTCCTGTCATTTCATCAGATGCCTCCAAATCTACTTCCTCTCCATTCCATCGGCACCATTTTGAAGTCTCCAGCAGTTCTGAACTACTAGCCTCAAAGGTGCCAAGAATGTTTTGGAAAAACTGGTATCGTGAACCTTTTATCCTGGTGGTGAACACACCCACCCACATAACCTGTAGGAAGAAGAAATACAATAAGGTATACTGTATATACACATATATATCTTAAGATCCTAAGAGTGTTCACACCATGTTGTAGATTCTGGGTAAATTACCATGTTGTCAGAAGGTTGTGTGCCCATCTGGAGAGAGACTTGTGCTTCTCAAGAGGTTCACTCTGCATCTTTGAATATTAAAAATACAGACAAAATACAGTGATTGATAAACACAAAAAGTGATGCAAACAGACGATTTGTTATGATCATAAAGTTTTGTTTTGCGTGGTTTTACTCCAGGTTCTCCGTTTTTTTTCCGCCAGTCCAAAAACATGTATTTTAGTGATTGATGGTTGAATCCGCCAGTATAATTGCCATCATATGGCTAATCCATACTGCCCGATAGTGTGTGAGTGTTGTGGTGGTTTATGTTGTATGTTGCCTTGTGTCGAGAGCGTACCCCGTCAGATATATAGGTCAGATCCCCATGACCCTGATTAGGAATAAGCAGGTATATACATGGATGGATGGATGGATGGATGGGTGGGTGGATGGATGGATGGATAGACGGAATGGATGAATGGATGATTGTGTGTCCCTACATTCGTGCAACCTACATTACTACTCCACAGCACTCCAAGGTCTAAGTTCAGTCAAGTTAGACACTGAACTAATTCAAGAGTTTCTAACGTTTCTGTTCCACTCATTATAAATAAAAAGTGCTCTGAAAATTTGTGAAATTCAGTAGATAACTAAAAACTTCACTCATAGTTACAAGACGATTAAATCATGTGATAATTGAAGCTACACCTCATCACCGATTGGTTATTATTAATGGATGGAACAACTGTTATTAAAGTTGGAACACCAAATTGGCAGCACCCCAAATTGCCCACCCCCTGATCTCCACTTAATCCAACATTAGTGTCTGATCTAACTAATACTATTTTAGCTGAATAAACAAAAATCCACACAGTCACATGACACAATCTAATTAATATTCTGTTAAGAATATTATTATAAGAGAAAATGTGAGACGACATAGAAATAGAATGTTCCATATTATGGATTATCTTACAGTAGGTTTTACTTACAGGAGCAGTTAACAGTGAGGCCAACAAGAAGAGACACACAAAGTCAACCTCCATATCTGTAACAATGGAAATAAATTAATTAATAGTCCACAGCTAAGAAAAACTGACAAAATCGACGACCTTCTTATTCCGAGGTCATTGTGTTCCTCTACAATTCAGCGACAAACCAAACATTTATAGATATGATAACTATACACAGATATAGTATAAGTTGTAGGCAGTAACAGAAAGTCTTCAGAGTGGAGGATTTGAGGTTTATCAGTCCCATGACAAGCTGATTTGTAATTTAAATTAACTTTAAGAGATAAAAAATGGTCCATAAAATAAGTATTACAGCATCTACTGTCTTTTAGTCATTTTCAACGACAGTAAATTGAAGAAGGTGGCAGCTTGGTGGCTCGGTTGAGTCACAGCATGAAGGTCCAGGGTTCGATTACCAGGGCTTTCTGTGTGGAGTTTGCATGTTCTCCCGTGTTCTCCACTCCGGTTTCCTCCCACAGTCCAAAAACACGTATGTTAGATTGATAAGTGATTCTAAATTGCCCATAGGAGTGAGTGTGTGTAAGTGTGTGTCTGTGGCCCTGTGATGGGCTGGCGACCTGTCCAGGGTGTCCCCCTCCTGCCTTTCGGAGACGGCTGGAATAGACTCCAGCAGATCCCTGTGACCCGAAATTAGGGAATAAGCAGGTATAGAAGATGAATAAATGAATGAACGAATGAATAAATTGAAAGAAAAAAAAGTATGGTATAGTTTAGTAACTATTATTTTAAAAAAATTATTAATTTATCATTATAAGAGGAATAAATCTTTATGGAACATGGGGTTATTGGAAAATTCCTCTCTTAATTTTTTGATCAGGCATTTAATTCAAGTTACTCTGAATCCAAGCACCAAAGATGACATTGGTGGTTCTCTTTCAAGTGTTCATCAGCAAGCTATTCATCAGCCTGCAATCATAATCTGAGACCAGGGTCGTCATGGTGCAGGCCGAGAGGCTGCGAGGAGCTTCTTCCATTCCCAATCAAAAGTGGTGACACATTCCAACTGGGGAGAAGCTCGGAAGAGAAAATATTAAGCAAAGCTCCACAACCCTGGAGCCTGGAAACAGAGTCCACTGCCCGTGCAACTGAGGAGACACGCAAACTTTTCAGAAGCTACCGGTTTTGGCCTCCGGAGAGCGCGACACAAACCCCCGCCGCCTAATCAAACTTGTCGAGGTGGTGAGATCGCAGTTCCCCTGGGCCCCCGAGGGAGGGACGAATGAAACTGTCTCTGACGATGTGGGTTCTCTCAGGAATGAAAAGTGTCGAATCGAATAAATTGCTAATGGGCATGAAGGAATGGAATTTGTGGTAACTTAAGAAATACAGAGTGCTAATCCAGAATGTGCAATAGATTTCCCCGTGCATCTTAAGGTTAAGACTGGGCGTTTGTACGTGTCTTAAGTTAATCTGATTATACAGAGTAATAAAACAATATGAATAAAGGAAATTTATATTAATATACCATATAATTTCCCTAAATGTACGTGACTTTTCTGATCATTTCTAATTCTTCATCGATTAATTTTGTGCCACATCATGAATTGATAATGCAATGTAAAGACACCCAAGACATTATTTAAAGCCATTGGTCCATACTGGAATATAGTGTCCAAAAGTTTACTTATGGATAAAATTAGGACTGGATAAAATGAAAAATCAATTAGCTCTAATTTACTACTACATTACTTGCAGTAGTAGGGCGGAATTTGGTTATATACTAACTTAGTTTTTTCAGCAAATTGGAAAATTGTACAGCAAAATAACTTAAAAAACTCAGGATGATACCGGCATAATAAATAAATCAAGCACAAAAGTCTTCTTCAAGAGAACAAAACATTACAAAACTCTTTAATCCCTGTTTAATACTACATAAAGAAAAGTACCTGGAAAGAGATGAAGTTTTGCAGGACTATCAAAAAGATCACTGGATGATGAATGCTAATCGGTGGGAAGTCTGTGCTTAGTTTCATAAGGACATCCTGTAACGCTTCTTCCCCGCGAGGTGGTTAAACTCTCACACTAGCCCATCTCTTACACAGCGCGGAGCGCTGCCGGAATCAGAGTGGGGAGGAAATGAAGCATGGATCCAGGACTGGTCCCTGAGAGGAAGGGTGTTGGGGTGGTCCCTGTGTCTCTACACACTGCCTCTCTTGTCTCGCGGCGTGCGTTTTGGTTAGTAAAGCTCCATGGCACCATTCCCTGAGTCGTTTAATATTTTTGTCATTAAGGCATGAAAATCCCATAAAAGTATAACATGCCATTAAGCTCATCAAAGGTAAAACATTTCCTCAATGGACATATTGTGTGCATTTCAGTCTTATCTAGGCTCATCGTGTCTGTATATTCGATGGGTCGTCTGGAGCGCTGTCTATCTACTATCTGTCGCTGTCTGTCTATCTCGGCCTAGGTACTATCTATCGTCTGATCTGTCGTCGGGGCTATCATACTACCTGTCTGTCTGTCTCACTATCTATCTGTCGTCTGTTCTCGCGTCTAGTCTATGGCTGTTAGTCGGGGCTGTATGTCCCCTAGTCTATCGTCTATTTATTGCGTCCTATCTGAGCGTGCCTGTCATCATCTATCTATCTATCTGTCTGTCTGTCGTTATCTCTATCTATCTGTCTGTCTGTCTGCCTATCTTAGACTATCAATATCATGTCTGTCTATTCCCCACCTATCATTCTGTCTGTTGTCATTGTCTCCCTATCTGTCTCCTATGTGTATGTCTATCTTCATCATATCTTCTATCTGTCTGTCTGTTCTGCCTACATACTATTTCTCTAGCTGTTGTGCCCCATATCTATCCCCTGTCTGTCATCTTTATCTTCTGGTGGTTGTCTCTACCTACTATCTTTTGTCTATGTCTAGGTATCTATTTGCTTATCGAGCCTCCTATCTATCATGCTCTAATCTCTGTCTGTCTAATCTTATATGTCAGCTCTATCTATCTTCTGTATCTATCTGTATTCTCTATCTATTCTGTCTGTCTGGATCACTATCTATCTATCATCTATCGGTATCTATCTTCTATCTATCCTATCTATCCATCTATCTATCTATCTATCTATCTATCTATCTATCTCTGTCTGTCTGTCTACAGAAGATAAATGAATGACTGGCATTCCATCTGATGTTATTAGGATATTAGGAATTACTGAGAAATGCTAAAATATTCTAAACACTTTCTTCTGCTGTTAGTTAATAAAGGAGAGCTTTGTTTTATTGATACATTTTATTCTGCAATTATAATAAAAAACTTTTATACATTAAAACATATTTTTTAAATATTTCTTATGTAGGAAAGTCTGTAAAATGGA
Source organism: Bagarius yarrelli (assembly GCA_005784505.1). NCBI lineage: Eukaryota > Metazoa > Chordata > Actinopteri > Siluriformes > Sisoridae > Bagarius > Bagarius yarrelli. Next base: position 145,131 of record VCAZ01000217.1, read on the forward strand.
CACTTGTTTTTCATTCAATAGTTCATGTTTTTTTTTAAAGTATTTTTTTCGGGCATTTTGCCTTTATTTAGAGGACAAAGATGATGAAATGGGGAGAGAGAGAGAGAGAGAGAGAGAGAAAGGGGGGGGTGGGACCAAAAAAGGACTGGAGAGTTAAACCCGGGTCGCCGGAGCACAAGTGCACATGTGAGTGTTGGCGTCTTAACCCATCACACCACGGCGCCGGCCAGTTCATGTTTTTTTAACAGTTTTGTTAGGATTCTTCTCTTGCTCTTTTTTGTGACTGGCCACATCTGGAAAAAAATGATATATATTTAAAATCATCGCAAATAAAAACACCAGAACATCAGACACATCAGATATTTACATCAGATTACTATTATATCATATATATAAGTTCACATCATTAATTCTCCTCCAAAAGTTACCCCAAAAAATGTGCGTCAGTAAATTTAATTCATTACCACGAACGGGTAACTGGTTTATAAATCGGTTTATTGTAACTGCATTTTTATACGCAGTATTGAGTCAGAGGCAAAGCGATAAACTGCTATAATTTTCTACCTGGAAAAACCAGTGAATAAAAGCTCCATTTGCAACTTCTGGTCTTGAGCTGCATAACGAAGCAGATCAGACTCCAAAACCGGAGGGTAAATTTGGGGAATGAATCTAGAAAACAGTTCTGGAGCTAACTGAGCCCAATCTGGGGAAAAAAAAGAGAACAACTAGTTAGAATTACCGGCCAAACTTCAAGAATATTATTATAAAACAATACACACATTGATTTATTCTTACATATTATCAACACCATTATAACACTGTTATAACACGACACAAACCGTAACATTTGTAGTCTAATGTAGTAATTTTTTTTGGTAATGATCAAGGATGTCACAATTATTAAATAATCGTCTGATCGCAATTATTGGATCTAATCGCAATCATTAAATCCAACCACAATTATTGCACACTTTTATTAGCCACTAGGGGGAGCTTTAGTACTTGCAGCACCCTACTTTCTACCAGAGTAAGTGAGTGGAGCGGCGTGATTTAAAAGTCGGAGCCTCAGGGTTTTCTGACTCTCCAAACGCCGCTTCAATAACGCAACATGACCAGAGCAAACTCATGTTAATGACCCATAATGCAACTGCAGAGAACAGGAATTAATTTATATGTAGCTAAACAGATAAACACCAGTGACACGACACGATCGGAACCGGCTTTTTTTTCCGCAGGTTTTATTCGACTGATTAGGATGAGTTTGTGCAATAAATCATGACCACTGGTGTTGTCTTTCTATATGCTGCCTCACACACAAACACACACACACACACACACACACTTTCTCACCTGGTTGCAGATCATAAAGGCCCTTTATCACACTTGCCATGGTTGATGGATGAACTTGAAGTGGTTTGGCATCAGCTTTCTTTAAAAGAGCTAAAACAAAGAACAAATAAACACATGAAATTATTCACCTGCACAAGTCCAAATATATTTTAGATTAATATTTTATGAACCATAATTTTTAAATGAATATCACTGGTGGTCAGTGCGGGTCAGTAAGTCCTTCTCTGCTCTTCTAAACACTATCAGAATCACTGACCGACATTTACAACCTAAATTCTAATATTTGTTCCATGAAATTGTATTAATTTATTCCAACAGTTTATTCTGTACATTTCGTAGTGTTTCTCTCGCTGCACTGCTTCCAGTACGTGTATGTGGATGTTAGATTTTTTTTGTCCAATCAGATTTCAGTTTCTATGTGCTGCCATGTTAATCTAATCCGCCCAAAGTCTTCAGAATCAGTAGTGCTGCCCATGGAACTTAAACTATATCAGCAGTGGCAGATTGATCATTGGTTAATATTATTAAAGACTGTTTGTTTAACCAATCAGATTTCAAGTTTGAATCTCCAGAGCCAGCTAGCTAACCCAAAGAAACGTCAGCATTTTGAATTAGAATTTTACGCCCACAATGGCTGACGTAGGAGGAGAAATTAACTTTGTCTCTCAGACATACTTAAAATATTGTTTTAAGGCGGATTTTTCCAGAAAAGTTGTAGATGGTGAGGAGAGTTTGGTACCCTGAAGATAACTAGCTTGTCTCAGCGCGGGAAAGAGATTATTTCCCACTTCCAAACCAGCGCCGCACCATCGCCGCCGCCCGGACGGGGGCGTAACACTGATTTACAGCCTTTAAATGTCTGATATATTTTATTGATATCTGTAATGTTTTTGTGATGTTATATTAATATTAAGATAAATATTAATTCTGAACTGCTCCAGATGTTGTAGGTGGTACAGTTGTGGATGTAGTGTAGAGGTTTGGAGTTGTGTATTAACGGGTTTCTTGCTTTAATAAATTCTCAATCTGTGAAATGTCTCTCTGTCTGTAATTCCACGCTGTGTTGTATTGTGTGTTTGTTTAGTATTGATGGTTTCTATAATTGGGATGATGTGATAGTGGTGGTATTAAGAGGGTGTATCAGTCGGGTGTGTTAAATCCACACTGAAGCCCCAGATACCCAATGGTAAAATAATAATCATATGCTGTCTGCAGTAAGACGCAAGAAAGAAAAAAACAGTCAAATTCAACTACCAATTGATGTCTGTGACTTTCCCGGATGCGACTGAACATTAATCAAACATCCTAATTTAGTTTGTAATTATTATGGTATGTTTGGAATGCTAAGTTTAATGATGCGGTAACTGTAGAACAACACTAAACAAACTGCTTCTGTCAGACAAACAACACAAAAACCGACAGAGTGTAAAACGTACATATTAAAGAATGAATGTGTTTCTCTGCAACATGAGCTGAGCTGAGAAAAGGTCCATCAGGTCATCCTTCAACTCTCGATTCAGCCTAGTTTTAATGTAGAACTTGTTCTTTAAAACAAAACAACAAAACCCAGAGGATTCAATCGAATTATTATATAAAAAATACCATGTGCTCAGCTGTCATTAAGAAAAAACTACCAAATAAGAGAAGACCGAGATGATGCACTGGACTGCAGTCGCATACTGAGTGAAAGCAAGATTGAAGTTTTCAATAAACCTCTCCGACGGGCTGTCCTTTAAAAAAACAAAACAAATGGAGTTGCCTATTATCATGGAGTTTTATTATCAGGAGTTTTTCGGTTGATTATGAACGATAACGAATGAAAATTTCAGTGAGAAGAACCTTAAAGTGACTATGTATTTACACATACCTGCAACTGTAAACACACCTGCTGGAGGTGAGACGTTACCTTCTGTATCAGGTCCCTGTGGAGCTCTTCGGCGTATCGTTGGCACACACACTTATAAACATGACTGAACGAGAAGAAGTAGCTTGATGACATAACTGTGCGATCCAACAGTAACATTTACAACACAAAGACTCACAACACTAATTACATTTCATCACATCAATAAACCGAAAAATCCTCAACATGAACGACAGTCAACATGACATACTGTGATAAAATGATACCGTGAGTCATGGTGTAATAGGGTGTATAATGGTGTTGTATTAGGGTGAATTAGGGTGTATCAGGGTTTATTAGGATGAATTAGAGTGTATTAAGGTTTATTAGGGTGTATATGGTAAATTAGGGTGTATTAAGGTGTATTAGGGTGAATTAGGGTGTATTAGAGGTGTATGTGTACAGGGGGGCTGAATTAGGGTATCATCATGTATTAGGTGACCCCGGGGGTATTAGAGTGTATCAGGGTTGTATGTGTCTCAGGGTGATCAGGGTGAATCAGGGTTATTAGGATGTATTAGGGTGAATTAGTGTGTGTTAGGGTCATTTAGGTTGTATTAGGGTTGATTAGGGTGTATCAGGGTGTATTACGGTAATTTAAGGTGCATTAGGGTGGATTTGTGTGTATCAGGATGAATCAGGGTGTATTAGGGTAAATTAGGGTGTATAAGGGTAATTATTATTAGGTGAAATTAAGGTCGTATGGGTTATTCGAAGTATTAGGTTGAATTAAGGTGGATTAGGGTGAATCAGGGTGTATTAAGGTAAATTAGTGTGTATTAGGGTCATTTAGGGTGTTTTAAGATGTATTAGGGTGATTTAAGGTGGATTAGGGCGGATTAGGGTGTATCAGGATGAATCAGGGTGTATTAAGGTAAATTAGGGTGTATTAGGGTGTAATACACCACCCCAACAACCCCCAGCCCCCTTAGCTATGCCACTGCCTCCAGGCCCACTGAGTGTAGTGGACTAAACCCATGCTTTTCCTGGCATTAATGAACAGCACATCCCACATTAAAATACACAGGATTTACATATTCATAGACGATCATTTTGTGTGATTTTTGTCCTCCTAAAATCTAAAATAAAGAGTTAAAAATCACTGACCTGTAAATCTGTTCGTAGGAGACGGAACTGTGTTTCACTGGACTCTGAATCAGCAGCTGTTCTACCGCTTTTTTTTTTTTATTTTTTTTTTTCTTTTTTTTTTTTTTTTTGTCCAGCTTCGGCCAGTAAATTTCCTTATAGTCCTCCGCCGTCATCACATTCATCACTGAACAACCAACACAGTGCGGAAGATTAGAACTTAAAACCCTGTGGTGTTTTCACAATGATACACTGTTTACTGCTCAAATCCCATAATTACACCAGGGTAGTTTTGCTGTTTCATTTATTTATTTATTCATCTTCTATACCCGCTTATTCCCTAATTCGGGGGTCACAGGGATCTGCTGGACACTCTGAAAGAGTGAAAAGCAGGAGGGGGACACCCTGGACAGGTCACCAGTCCATTACAGGGCCCCACACACACTCCTATGGGCAATTTAGAATCACCAATCAATCTAGCATACATGTTTTTGGACTGTGGGAGGAAACCGGAGAACCCGGAGTAGTAAACAACACACAAACACTGAGAGACGAACATACAAACTCCATACAGAAAGACCCTGCAGGGGAATCGAACCCGGGACCTTCCTGTTGCAAGGCAACAGTGCAAACCAGAGAACCGCCGTGCTGCCCCAAAGTGTGAACTGTTTTTAAAAAAATAATAAATAAGAGTGTGAACTGTGATAGATTAAAAAAGGTGTAAAATGTGATGATAAATAAAAGTCTGAACTGTGATAGTAAAATAAATAAAAGTCTGAACTGTGATGATAAATAAAAGTCTGAACTGTGATAGTAAAATAAATAAAAGTCTGAACTGTGATGATAAATAAAAGTCTGAACTGTGATGATAAATAAAAGTCTGAACTGTGATGATAAATAAAAGTCTGAACTGTGATGATAAATAAAAGTCTGAACTGTGATGATAAATAAAAGTCTGAACTGTGATGATAAATAAAAGTCTGAACTGTGATGGTAACTGAAGAACACAAACATGTTTTCTTTATAAACCGCTAAAAAATAAACCTGTATTAAATCTACGAGTGTGCAAAGAAAATAAAATATAAAACACACCCAGTTAGAGTTACCATAAGTCTATTTTAAGGTTATATATTGGAAAATCCGCCTGTTTTAGAGCCTCATGTATAATAAAAAGTCATCAGAAATTTAAGCGTAAAATTCGGGAGAAATAAAATAAATTTAGCTACCAGATTAAACTAAAATAATCTCAATAAAAAACTGCTTTTGCGCACAAATAAATAATATCAAGATAAAATGTACATTAACGAATCGAACTCACGAAATACAGAAAGGGATTCGATCAAAATGCTACACTTCCGCTTCGGTGTGTGAAGCAATCACACAAACTGAACTACAGCTGGCTTCACTCTGCACTGACGACTAATTCTAATTTAGATTAAATTTCTGTGAGGTAATGATGTCCTCGTGATTATTGTTGGTTTATAAAATTTAATTTTTCTTCATTTTTCGTGCAAGTTGCAGAAGTTAAATTACTTTTAAAAGTGAATGTCACTACATTTAGTACATAATTTGTCGATAGGTTTTTACTACAGTGTCGTAAAGCGAGCCGCATCGCGTTTAGACGTCATTTGCATTACAAATTAAGAGTCACGGAAGTGGGGGTAGTAACGGTAGAAATAAAAATGAAATAGTGCGATAATGATTGAAAAAAATATTTTATATAATTAATACTGAATGTTGTCATGGGCGAATAAAACCGAAATTAAGAATAAAGAAAGTGATTTATTTGGTGATCTTTGGTTTATTTGTAATTTACAGCTGAGTTGTGAATTAATAAAAACAACTGTTTTGTTTGAATTATTACGTTTTAATCAAGTTGTAGCGGTAAATAAATAATTGCAGATATTTATAAAATAGATTAACTAAAATATTGAGACTCTGACATCGTGTCCGAGTTCTAAACTCTTATTATGAAGCTGTTTTCACACCTGTAGCGCTTAATAACAGAAAACTTCACTCTTCGGCTGCAGCATTAAATCCCAGGGGGAGAAAACACACCAGATTAATTCACTGTTCACGTTTCTGTCATTTTCACACAATCCGGTCTCAGAAACCAAAAGAAAATAAAATTCTTTATTATAATTTATTTCAGTGTTTCTTTCTTTTGCGACGTTTGGATTTCTGTAAAGATCTTTTATAATAATGAATAAAAAACAGTGAAGAAATATATCAAATTAAAAAAAAAACATCATAAACAGAAAAACTGATTATAATACAAAAATCTACAGACAAATATTTATATTCCAAAACCGAAAATCCTTCCGAAACCCCCAGTAACAAATCTAACGAGTGAATATTAATCTGATTAACACACACACACACACACACACACACACACACACACACACACACACACACACACTGAGTGACTTTAGCATCTCTCAAACACTTTGTAAAGCTCGGGCAGGTTGGCTATTTGGAGGAGGCTTCCATCTTCAGTCCAGTGTTTCGGTGGGCTGATGGAACGCAGTGCTTTAAACAGAACGTGTTCAACTTTCCACCGCCAGCTCGGACCCGCGTCCTAGAACAACATTCAGTTTTCATTACTGATCAAAGCTTCACAGGACCAAAATATTATTGCAAATAAAGATTGTGTGTGTGTGTGTGTGTGTTTGCAGAGAAACCTTTAATTATCAGCGGTTCTGATTTGGAGTACAGTGGTAGCGCGGTGGTTATGGGTGTTTGACTGCTTACCAGAAGATTGCATGTTCGATTCCAAGCACGACTAATTTACCACCGTTGGGCCCCTGAGCAAGGCCCCTAAACCCTAACTGCTCAGTTGTATAGAGAGATAGATGTAAGTCACTCTGGATAAGGATTTGGAGTTGGTTGAGAGTTTATCTGATGTGATAAAGATTTTTAAAGGTTTGGCTTAGTAAAAAACACACACACACACACACACACACACACACACACACACACAGCTGGGCGCTGAGAGCACACCCTTTTTTTTTAAAGCTAAGGCGCTGCACAAGGATAAAAAAAAAAAACGGCATTGACTGCCGCTCACGGTCGCATGCACACAACCCGAAACCAGCGTTTACTGAGCCGCCATATTAAATACAGTTTGGGAGAATGGGAGGGGCAAATGAGTGGGCGGGGTTACACTTCGCAAGTAGGCAATTGTGTTCTGCTTTTTGTTGACGGCTGTGCCCCGAACGTCATTCAGTGACGAATGCTGTGATGTATATCGAAATATCGGAAATGTGTTTAAAAACCATATCGTTATTATCGCGATATATATTGATATTAAATTATTGTCCAGCCCTGGAAAGATTGCTAGAATAAAGTAAGTGAATTAAATTAAATTATAATTACTGATGATACCGATACTGATTTTAGTTATTTAACAGTTTTAAAAAAATTCTCAATTCACACATTCACACATTCTGATTGATCAGATTTGTAAAAAAAAACGATATAAATAAATAGAAAGATTAGAAATGAGGAAATTTGAGCGAAATGTTAATGGAAGAAACAATGAGCTGCTTACTGCCTGGTCCGATCCTCCGTCTGACGCCGGGGTGTATTCTTTTCTTATAGCGTAAAATGAACTGCACTCCTGACTGAAGTGATGAAAACAGTCCTTTTCACTGTCCCAGTTTACCTGAGTAACAAAACATCAGCGTTTAGTTACATGTGGTAGTGTGAAGTTAAACACATGCGGTCGTATTAACGCATTCGGACCTCTGTGGCTAAACGCAGGATGAACAGCGGCAGAGCCTCCATCGCAGGACTGTAGTTATCCAGCAGCAGCGGAAGACCAATCAGATTCCCTTCCTAAAGATAACAAATCAATAGAAAGGACGAGCAATCATCAAATTCTTCTTTAACACAACCACAAACTAGATGAATCCATCAATTCGCAGCATTTGGTGGACGTCCCTTTCTAGAACGACTTCCCTTTATCGCATTTATATAGAACCGAGCAACCGGGGATTGAGGACCCTGTTTAGGGGCCCCGGCAGTGGAAAATTGGCAATGCTGGGAATTAAAATCCACAATCCTCCAATTAGGAGCAGAAAAAAAATCCCAAAGAGGAAATAAACGGAACAATTAAAAACATTTTACAAACTTAATGACATTTTAATTTAATTTCGGCACCTCATCAATCTTCATGGAGAAATAATCATCCAACATTTCAGCTTTTTTCTTCAAGAAATCTACTATAAAGCGGGCCAGTCCTTCTTTCGGCCCGTCCTCCTCCGTCCAGCCGCTCTCCTCCGAGTCCAGTGCCAAGAGGGCCAAATCATAAAGCGGAGCCGGACTCTGGAATAAACACAGTCTCCTTCAGCACTCTTACAAATCCAAACATTTCACAGAGGAGAAGAAACAGACACGAGTTTAAGAATTACAGTAAAACGTCTGGATTGCACAGCAAATATTTCTGACTGATCAGGTGAAGCAACCAATCAGAGTGACTTAAATTCCTGTGAGTGTTTTCAGTTGTCTACATCATACGACTATCAGTTTTGTTACTTTGGATAAAAACAAAAAGCCAAATAAGTAAATGTAAGAGGAAATGCATTACTATATATATATAATAGGACCAAATTTGTGCATTAGCTATAAACTGAAATGTTTTCCTAAAGAAAAAAAATAGTTAAATACTTACTGATAACCAAAGAACACCAAAGTTACCAAAATCGTACACCAGAATCTGGTAAAACAGCTCCTGACTGGGGAAAAACACAGACTATTAAACACTCACAGGTCTGGAGATCCTTTTAAACCATTAAGATTTAAACGCTGACCTGTGAACAGATTCAGTGTGTAAACTGGGTGTCTAACCTGAGTTTGGTGGTGTTTAACAGATAAAGTTTGGTGTGATGTTGGATTAAAGACCACTGAGGATTGATGCATCCTACGAACGTATGATTATTAAATATCTCCTGCAAACCTGTGGGTAGAAAATCTTTTTATTATTTATTTAAATCATTAATTATTAACATTAATTATTAAGGTTTCACTTTTTTTTTTTTAATACAGCAAATTAACTCCATTCGAACCTTTATGAGCTCGTTCTGTGATTTCCTGTTGCAGCTCCTTCACGCTGGTGAGCCTGATGACTCGTCTCCCGGCGGTGCAGGTCACCGCCACGTCCGCCGTTCCCTCGTCAACATCAACATGAGGTCGTTTTCTAGTACAGAAAAAAATAAATCAGCAAATATTTATCACTCGGCTGGTTGGAATACGTCAGTACTAAAAACTGAGAATGTTTTTATTTACAAATACAAATGTTTCTCATATTAAAGGAAAATCCAACAGATTTAATTCATTAATAAGGTGCAGAAACCCTAACTTTATAACCCTAACCCCTAACCCAAACTCTAACTTTAACCCTAACCCAAACCTTATTCTGAACTCAAACTCTAACTTTAACCCTAACCCAAACTCTAACTTTAAAACCCAACCCAAACTCCTAACTTTACCCCTAACTCAAACTCTAACTTTAACCCTAACCCAAACTCTAACTTCTAACCCTAACCCAAACCTCTAACTTCTGAACCCTAACTCAAACTCTTAACTTTAACCTAACCCAAACCTTAACTCTTAACTACCCCTCCTTACCCTAACCCCAAACCTTATCTTAAAACTCAAACTCCTAACTTTAAACCCAAACCTTTAACCCTAACCCTAACTTTAAACCCAAATTATCTTAAACTCAAAAAACCCAAACTAACTTTAACCCTAACCCAAACCTTATCTTTAACTCAAACCCTCTAACTTTAACCCTAACCCAAACCTTATCTTGAACTCAAACTCTAACTTTAACCCTAACCCAAACCTTATCTTAAACTCAAACCCTAACTTTAACCCTAATTTTAATCTTAACTTTAACCCTAACCCAAACCTTATCTTTAACTCAAACCAACTCAACTCCAAAGTCCAACTCCAAAGTCCAACTCCAAAGTCCAACTCCAAAGTCCAACTCCAAATCCAAAGTCCAACTCCAAACCCCCATTTTTAACCCTAACATGAACTTTAACTCAAACACTAACTTTAACCCTAACTCGAATTTTAACCTCAAAAATATATATACTTTTTTTTATTTACCTGAGCGGGGTGTCTGATTGGACGAGTGCGCCGTCAGCCTGCAGCTCATCTGTGGTATCCAGCAACTGTTCAAGACCTTCATTTATTTCTGCTGGATAATCCACAGCAGCTGGAACAGGATTTGGTGGACTCGTTGTGACGCAGGGGACAGAGGACAGTTTATTCGCTGGCTGTAGAAAAGCGTCTAGTTTTTGTGTCTTGCTGTCAGTTCGTACCATTTGATTGGCAGCGACTCGCTCACTGAGGTCGGCTTTTGAGCCGCTCGATCCTTTTACTCCACTGACGGATACCGAGAGTCCAGGAAGTAGCGTCTATTGACAGGGTGAAGGAGCATAAACAAAAGACTTGTAAATAAATGGCGAATCCGTTAAAATGCCGTTATACAGGTGTGTCGGTGATACCTGAGTGAAATAAGTGCGAGATGAATTGGAGCCGAGTAGTTTACTCTCGATGTGTTTCTGAACACTTTCAATGATGCAGTCTTCATGGAGGAAGTGCACTTCATGCTTGGTTGGATGCACGTTCACATCGACATTGTGAGGAGCAATTTCTAAACTGAGGAATTAAAAACATCTTTATTGAACCATTTTTATAAATGATTCAACTTTATTAATGGTCATTCAGACAAACTTTACGAAGAAGATTTTTTGGGGGGGCATTTTTTGCCTTAATTGATAGGACAGAGGGATAAAATACGGGAGATAGAGAGATAGAGAGAGATGTGGGAACCTGGAAAGAACCCGAGCTAGAATCGAACCTGGGTCACCAGAACGCAGCAAGTGTGTGATAAAATAATTACCTAAGATAAAGAAAAGGATGTGTGTTTGGGAAGATATGCAGTATAAACGGTCTCGATGGCTTTCTTCAGAGCGCTGGATTCCACTAAACGATCTATAAAACATCACACACACACAGAGTGGTGAAATGTCTACTGATATAGTAATAATGTATATAATGTAAGCATTTATTCTAAGAAACCCTCAGCGGGAAATACACACGGTTGATGAAGAGGACGAGAACGCACTTCTTCACCGAGTAGTTGGCGTTTGATATATAACCTTTCATTTTGAAGGCAAGTTTCTGATCTTCACACTCCACTTCGATCATCTCCCTGTAATAACATGACATCAGCTATAAAAAAAACAGATCAACAGTCACATAAACTAAAAATCACAGTTTTATGAAATATAGAAATTCTGGGGTTTTTTCTCCAATAATTGAAATTAGCGCCTCCCTACGGGGGGAAAAAATGGCCAGCATGAAGAGTTGAGTTCAGTGTAACAATCAGAAAAAGTAGACCGGTTTTAATACCTGCTTAAATCGGCTCCAAACACCAGACGAATGTTGTCCAAAACCGAAGCGTTGGCCAAAGTCTTCACATCAGCCACCGTCTCTCCTTGCTGAACAAAATGACACAAAAACTATTTTACAACTTAACAAATTTACCTGAGAAGAAATATCAGGGTTTTTTTATTATTATTATTACCTTTTTGACGGTGAAGCTTTTTCCCGAGTTGTGAATGGAATATCTGAGGATTGAAATGATGAAGTTTACAAAAAGACCCAATTTTTCTCTGTAAAAAAAAAGGATGAATATTTGAATAAATTATTCAGACCTGCTGACTACTTCCACAATTTTGGAATATTCTTCCGCAGGGTTTTTCAGGGCTTTTCTTCGAGTCTGTATGTTATAGAACAGGTCTTCAACCTACGAGAATTAAGAGCAGATAAAAAGAAAGAAAAAAGTGCTCATCACGATTTGGTCCCTGATCTTTTCAATCAGATGTTTGATTGGAAAACTGGAAGAATCCAAACTCTTTAACGAGGAGAACATTCACACTGGGCAGATGATTGGACATTAAATTTTAATTCATGACTTTAAGATTAAAATATTGTAACGCTTTACTAGGTGGTTGTTCTGCACACCTAATAAACAAACTCCAGCTGGTCCAGAACGCAGCAGTTAGAGTTCTTACTAGAACCAGGAAGCAGGATCCTTTTATTCCGGTTCTGTTAACACTGCACTGGCTCCTTATTTAACATCGAATAGACTTTAATATCTACTTATGATTTAGGGCCTCAGGACCCGAGTGAGCTCTTAGCCTGTTAAAGTTCTCCACGTCTGCTGCACTCCTAAAACTCCCGACAACCTAGAATAACAAAATGAAACTGCAGACGGCAGATCATTTCCTTATCCACCACCCAAACCTTGGAGTAATTTACCCTGCACTGTTCAGGTGGGCAGACACACTCGGTCAGTTCAAAACTAGATTAAAGAGCCATCTCTTAAACCTTTTTCCATTTTCATCATCCAAATCCGTTAAAGGATTGCAATAATCAGGTCAGTCGGAACCGAGAACGCCACCAATAACACGGCGTCTAGTTGGACAGCGTCCAAGTCTGTTTCTCTCGTTATTCCGAGATCACCGTCGCCACCAGATTCAGTCTGTATCCAGCCCAGTTGATGGATCAGCACTTAAGGGACAATAAGCCCCAGTGGCAGTTTCGATCCAGTGACCATGGAAACGTTACTGCAGGATGGAATAACCTACTGGTCTGAGGAGAACTGCCCCCCCCCAGACTGAACCTAGTTTCTCCCAATAACCTGACTGTATAAACATCTGTCTGCAAACAAAAACTAACATCTGCATTAAGGTTTTTGGATCAATGTAGTGTCGGTCCTGATCTTAGAGCTGATATAACCTCACACTGAAAAAACAAAACAACAAAAAAAAAAACTACAAAGAACTTTTAATAAAACGTGAACATGTAAATCTTATTATTACATTTATTAATAGAAAATGACACTGGAGGTAAGATTAAATCCCAGAGATTAAACTGCATTAGTGCACCTGGACACAGGACCACTAGTGGGGCCCCAAAATATCCAGCAGTTATAGTATAAACGCAGTCGTGGCCCCACATAATTTTTTTCTCCGGACGGCCCTGAATTTTCTCTAGCTGTCACTAAATATAAAAATAATTTAGTTTTAAATAAGGTTCATGTTTATGTAATGACGAGGGCGTGTGCGGATTTACTGCGATCAGAGTTCCTTGGTTTCCAGCACAAGGTTTTGGTGGAGCTTTCAGTTTGCCATCAGAGTAACTGGCTCTGTTCATAAAAGACAACAAAAGAAAAAAAAAGTTAATATATTAAAAAAAACATCTGGATAAAAAAGAAAAACTAAATTGACTCACCGGTAGGCGCATTTTCCTTCTGCTGTTTTAGTGGTGATTGTAACATGAGCGACATGACTTATGCTGGCAAGCGCCTACAATCAATAATATATATAAAAAAGATAAAAATCAATAAATAAATAAATACATAACCTAAAAAAAAAAACTCATTTAAAACTATTTTAAAGCTGATGTTTAAAGGAATAATTCATCCAAAAATGGATCGGAACCGAGACCGACCGAGATGATTGACAGAGGAGGTCATGTGACATCAGTGGTTTAACTGTGATGTTAAGAGAACTAATCCAGATGTTTAGATGTTTAGTGATGTTGATCGAACCTCTCCTCTGAAACCGTAAGTGGAAATAGATGAAAGATCCTCGAAAGTCTGAAGTTTGCTTGTTGTAAAACGCTCACAAACTATTTCCAGGTCTTCTTTCTGCCAAACCGAGCGAAGAATTAAAAACATTAAAGAAAACAACTAAATAAATAACAATAAACTCAATTAATCACTAATTAACTCCAATTAATCCTGACTCCAATTAAATCAATCCCGACTCCAATAAAAAAACCCCACTGATTTAATACTAATACACACTGATTAATACTAATACACACTGATTTAATATACTAATACACCACTGATTTAATACTAATACACCAGACTAATACACACTAAGCACCTAAACACTTAAATAACTTAAATAAAACACTAATAAAAACTTAAAACAATAATTAATACTAATAAATGTAAACTTAAATAAACACTAATAAACTTTAACAAACACTAATGAACGCACACGTTAATAAACGAACAAAATATTATAAACGTAAACTTTATTAAACGCTAATAAACTTGAACAAACTGGAATAATAAACACTAATAAACACTAATAAACTATAATAAACACTAAACTATAATAACACTAATAAAACTATAATAAACACTAATAAACTATAATAAACACTAATAACTATAATAAACATTGATCAACTTGAATAAACTCTAATAAACACTAATGAACTTGAATACACTCTAATAAACAATAATAACCTCTAATAAACACTAATAAACCTGAACAAACCTAATAAACTCTAATAAACACATAATAAACTTGAATAAACTCTAATAAAACACATATAAACTTGAATAAACTCTAATAAACACTAATAAGCCCCCCAAAAAAACTCTTACTGACTGTCTGGTTAAGGAGGTGAGTAAGGGTGGTGTGTTTGTGTGTGTGTATTTTTCCCACTTTGTTAATTTAAACTTTAGAGAAATAAAAGCAGTGTTTAATTAAATTCTTACTCTCTAATTCCGGATCCGTTATCTTGAATCTGGATCAGCTTTCAGTCCTCCTTCTTTAACAGTCACCTGAATGTTGGTGGACTTCGCATCCAGACTGCAAAATTATAAAGAAACAAATCTATATATACATATATGTGTGTGTGTGTGTGTGTGTGTGTGTGTAAAAATGATCTAACCAATTCTCTATCATCTCTTTAATGGCATTAGCGGGTCTCTGAATCACTTCCCCAGCAGCGATGCGGTTCACCACCGTCTCATCCAGCCTCCGAATCACTCCCGCCATTACCGGCTCACCGTCACCGCCTCTTCACCCGATTAAAACTCTTCACTGAAAACTCTGTTAACTGTTACAAGGCAAATTAACAGAAATAAAATAAAATGTTTATTTCTGCGTCAACTTTACCTTCAGAAATTGTTTTCTGTCTTCTTCTTCCCTTTCAGGTTGATGGCGGGTTGCAGACCGTCCTAAATGATACCTACCGCCACCTAGTGGAGCGTTTCCTAGTTTACCTGTTAAAACTTTCACACTTTGTGGGATCGTCTTATCAAGAGCACCAAAATTTCTTGATGTTTATCTGGGACAAATTAATCCATAGATATTAAGGACAGAATATTCACTATTTGTCCCCCTGAATTAATTAACTATCAGTACTTTTGTCTAAATGTCCCCTTTACACCAGGCTGTTAGCTGTTGGACCTGATTTATGTACATCGGCATCTCACTGATCCCATCACAGTCGTGTCATCGTGGATTTTAATGCAGTGATTTATACGGTGCTTTGCTACATAGCTGTGAACAGCAGTGGGCTGAGTACACAGACCTGAGGGACCCCAATGCTCAGTGTGGTGGTATTTTGTCTTTTTTTTTGTCCGTGTGTTTATGGGTGATGGACAGTACATTGGTTAAGTGGTTAGCACTGTTGCCTCACAGCAAGAAGGTCCTTGGGCCTTTCTGTGTGGAGTTCGCCACCGTGCTTGCATGGGTTTACTTCGGGTTCTCCGGTTTCCTTCCACAGTCCAAAAACATGTATGTTAGATCGATTGGTGATTCTAAATTACCCATAGGAGTGAGTGTGAGTGTCTGTGTGTCTCTGTGATGGACTGGTGACCTGTCCAGGCTGTCCCCCTCCTGCCTTTCACCCTTTCAGAGACGGCTGGGATAGACTCCGGCAGATCCCTGTGACCCCGAATTAGGGAATAAGCAGGTACAGAAGATGAATGAATGGATGGATGAATGAATGAATGTTTTATAGGTGAGATTAAGCATAGTGCCAGTGACATTATCCAAGGAGCCGACGATGCTATGCAAACTGCATGGGGTCCAGTAAGGGAAAGTAAGGGACAATAAGGGACAGTAAGGGTCAAGCACAGCTACAATCATGGTCAGTTGTATCTTATGGCGATTAATGTTTCCTTAAAAACAATTTTCAACATCGTTAATAACCCTCTTTATTCTCAGAAGAAATGTACAGCACAGAAATGAAGTTCAAGGAAAAAATACTGAGGAAGCAAAACTGTTGTGTTTTTTTAAATTCTTAAGGCTTCATGGACAGTATGGCTACTTTATGATCTCCAAAATGGACTCTAACCGCAAGAAATGAAAGGGACAAACTGCCATATAAACTCCACTTTTCTGGAGAGGACATTTTGTTGAAAAGGGCGAAAATCTCTGAATTGACAGTCTCTGGTATTCCACCATGCGCCTGAAGGCGTTTTTTTCCCATCACATTCACCAGACGTCTGCTTTTAATACGGAATAACGTAAGGAATTAACGCGTAACCTGGACACAGACAGTCTAATGCTGCTGTAGGAAAGGCTGGTGTGAGTACACGAGTGTTTGAGAGACAGAACTGTAACACTCAAGTTACAAAATAAAACAGCATTAAATAGACATTTGATCATGAATTATAATCATGAAGTGAAAAAAAAAAAAAACCACTACAAATAAAACAGCAACAACCAAAAAAAAAAAACAATAAAGTAAAAGACACATGAGGAAAGAAACACAAACAAATCTTCATCAACCGATTCTGTACGCAGCACTGTTTTTTTTTACACTGCATTCACTTTCAGGACACGTGTCCACTCCAGTGCAGGGACTCTCACACCTTCAGGCACAAGTCTTCAGTCGGGTGCATGCAACACACTCTTCATTCCAAGGCAGTGTGGTTTCCAGAGGTTTCTGAACATGTGTCAGTTTCCACTCTTTCAGCCTGCAGCGTAGGTGCTCAAGAACGAGTAGAACATCGGTAGCTTCGTGCGCTGCTGATCCCGTCTACACCAAGCGATCACCATGCCCTCACTGT
The DNA here is from genome assembly GCA_005784505.1 of Bagarius yarrelli. Classification (NCBI taxonomy): domain Eukaryota; kingdom Metazoa; phylum Chordata; class Actinopteri; order Siluriformes; family Sisoridae; genus Bagarius; species Bagarius yarrelli. Next base: position 162,380 of record VCAZ01000217.1, read on the forward strand.
TAGTTGTGTACAGGTGATGTCCATCACAGGAGAATGTAAGACTGAAATAACAGTAAAGAGTTTAGCAGAATTTTTTTTACTCTCTTTTTTTTTTTTTCCATTCAAGCTACAGAATAAAAGCAGAAATTTCATCTATAATCCAGTAGTGTGTTAAATCATGGTGTACCTGCACAACGTACCTTACTATAGGCTTGTTGGACTTGGGAAATGTTATTTCTCTGACTGGCTTTAGGTCCCATGTGCTCCAAAGCCTAAATAAGTGTGTGTGTGTTTGGGAGAGCGAAAGTATGAACAAAAATGATAAAAAACACAGTTAACTACACAAACGAAGCATCGTTTGATTGTTCTGTATCATCTCTTACCTCACAACTCCATTATGGAGACCTCCTGCAATCACATTCACAGACACCCCCTCGGACTGGTTGGAGAAAGCTACAGAACAGATGATCTCTCGGCAGTGAACGTGACCAATCAGATCGCCGTTTACTGTCCACAGTCGCAGGTCGCTTCCTCCTCCCACTGTAGAAAAAACCGAAACACACAGCACTAATTCAGACTGCTCCTTAATTATCTGTAGGTTACACACACACACACACACACACACACACTCTGACTTTCATCTTACAACAGCACCTGTGAGCAAGGCATCAGGGCAAATCAGACCGGGGTACAGGGCAGAAGGGGTCAGGGGAAGGTTGCAGTAACTCACCTGAGTCACAGACAGTAGCGATGTCTCCGGTGGTCTCGCTCGCTGACACAGCGGTCACAGGGCTTTTGTGGCCGGTGAGACTCTGAACATAACACAGACTAACAAGACCAAATGTCCATTACTAATCACAGCAGCGCTGATAAAATAAACAAATGACATTATGTAATCATATTTAATGAAAAAAATAAAATAAAATCAGAAAACAAAAGAAAAGAAAAAGAAAAAACAACGACCCAATTCTTAAAAAAAATCAAAAATTAACTTCTATAATTAGCTGAACTGAAAGAATAAAAAACACTAAAATTGCTAAAACTGCTAAAAAAAAGGGACACTGAAAGTTAGGAACAAAAGATCTGAATATTACAAGACTTTAAAATGTCCATGATATCCGAATTCATTTTGTCACCATTATCCTCACCACCATACTATTGACACCAACATCATCACCATCATTATCACCATCATCACCACCATCATCACCATTAACACCATCCTCACCACTATCATCCTCATCACCATCCTTACCACCATCCCTACCACCATCCTCATCACCATCATCATCACCCTCAATTTCATCACCATCACCACCCTCAATATCATCATCACCACCACTATCACCATCATCATCACCACCACTATCACCATCATCATCACCACTATCACCATCATCATCATCATCGTCACCATCATCATCACGTCTTTACTATCTGATTACACTTCTTTCAATTAATTTGTTTCTTTATTAAACAAGTTCCTTAAAACCAGGTTAATTTTAATGTCCCTTTTAAATCATTTGAACAACATTTTAATCAGGAGAATTTACACCAGAACTGAAGTTTTTCTAAATAAAGATAAAAGCATGAATACAAAACACACACACAAACAGACACACACACACACAAACAGACACACACACACACAGACCGATTGAGATCCCAGATGATGCCGGTTCCATCTCTGCTGACACTGATCAGGATACTGTAGGGTTTACAGACAAAAAGACATGTGACCTCATCGGTATGTCCATACAAGTGAACCTGTGACTCGACTTCCATCTCAGAAGCCTAGAAGGAAAAAAAAAGATAAAAAGAAGAAGGAAACAGAAAGTAGTGATTATCGAGTGTCGGTGTTTGATCAATAAAGTGGAATCCGAAACATTCGGCTGTAAAAACCTACCACAAAGCGGTTGCTGTAGGCGGTGATGACGCCACATTTACTGCCGGTAAACAGCTGACAGCCATCAGACACCCAGGCACAACTAGTTACCTGAAAGAGCGAGCGAGACAGAGACAGAGACAGAGACAGAGAGAGAGAGAGAGAGAGGCACTGCAATTAAGTAAAATTACGCAGGAGGAAAAAGATTCTTCACTCAAAATAGTCTAGAATAAAAATCTATCACATCACATCCATCCAGAAATACAGACTGGACTGGAATCTAAACTTTTTGCCGAAAAATGATCACCAAATAAAAACAAATAAAAGTGAATGAATCCGAGCTCGTGTTTCTCTGCAGTTATCCGATTAGTTCCACACTGTTGGCTTTATAATTAATTAATTAATCGAATGAATAAATGCACTGTGATTTAATGAATGAAATTTGTCTGTGACGGACCTGATGGAGGGCTGAGCACTGGATGTAATTGATTGGCGGTTCACTTTGCTTGCTCTTTAGTCGCAGTGTGTTGTCACAGTAACCCCAGCTGAGGATGGCAGACCACTGGATATCGGTGCTGTGCATACTCCTCACACCTGAGGACAGGGACAGACAGACCTCATTACAGCAGGACCCAGTAGTGGGAAAAGGCGCCGACACCCACATCCACAGATGAGTAAGTAGCTATGATTATTATTATTTGTATTAATTAATTAATAATTTCATAATAAAATTATAATTTTATTATGAGTATCATTATTTTTCATGCAGTGGATGATGTGAAAATTTGCTCCACCCTTTTATGTCGAGTGTGAATCCGGGGACGGTTTTAATGAGATGACTACACAGGTGATTAGCGTGCACTGTCGATGTGTGTATGCATGTGTGTATATGTGTGTGTGTGTGTGTGTGTGTGTGTGTACCCTGCTCCTTGCTGTAAATCATCATTAGGCAGAATTTGTAAGAGAGACCACAGATGGCACGGGTCGGCAGCGCCAGCAGCGATCCAAAGCACTCGGAATGTTGCTGACTGAAACACACTACTGGGTCGGGGGCACTCGGTGAGCCCACGTACTCTCCCCATTTTAGTCCCTTAATCCACGGAAGAGGACTCTTTAAAAAAAAAAACAGACTCATAAAATCAGGCTGACAAAAATCAAAACTCCCTTTTGACTGAAAAAGAGAGTGCAATATTTCATTTTAAATCAGTTTTTTTATACAATCAGGTCCGAACGGGACTCCAGACCGTTCACTTTTTCACTCTCTTATCATTTACTGTATTTTAATGTTTTTCTAAGTATTTAAAAAGACTGAACGTAGATTTAGTCTTACTGGATGAACCACATCTTTGTTCTGATCTCGACTCTCCCTGAATGCCAGCTGTACCAGCAGACCCATGGCAGCAGGTAACTCTCCCTCCATTATAAGTTTGGGTCCAGCGCGGCTGATGTGTGGCGTCTGGAACAGCTGTCTGGGCGTCTGGCCATAGGTCTTAATCATGGTCTCTAGGGCTCGTCTCTGTACAGAATCCTCCACCGCCGAAACAAAAAAACGTCCATTCCAAAATAAGTCTACAGGACAAGTAAATGTTGGGGAAAATACACAACACCAGTCTCACTGAACATTTTACACATCATAACAAAATGACAACATTAATAATTATACCAAAACTTCGAGGGGATCAGGGGCTTTCTGTCTGCAACCAAATTTTTTAGTTTTGTTAAATTTAAGACAACAAAAGCGTCAACAGAAATGTTTTGACATCTTATTAATAATTATAATAATAATAATAATAATAATAATAATAATCCTGCCGAACACAACGAACCCTTTGGACTTTTGAGATTAAACCGAAACACTTTTTGGCCCAGAATCAGTGTATAATATTACACATTCCTGTGGCTTAATGTCCAAATCTCCATAATCCTGCTTGGACATGTAGTACAGAAGAGAACTTAATAAGAGAAAAGGCTGTGACAATTATTAAATAATCGTATGATTGCAATTATTTGACCTAACCGCGATCGTTAAATCCAACCGCAATTATTACAAACTTTTATTAGCCGCAAGGGGGAGCTGTAGTACTTGCAGCACCCTATTTTCAATCAGAGTATGTGAGTGTAGCAGCGTGATTTGAACGTCAGAGCATCTGGGTTTATATAAAACTATAAACTAAATCTATCAAAATATAGATCTTCTTAAATACTAGTATTTATAATAAGCCTTAAAACAAACAATTAATCGTTAAAGCCCCAAAACAATAAATGATCATAATCGCAATTATTTCTCTTACATTTAATCGTCACCCAAATTCGATAATCGTGACAGTCCTACACACGAGACCGAGACACACACACTTACCGCAGGGTGAAACACGTTGATGGCTTGGATTGCAGCTTTGCCCTTCTGTTTCAGGCCAAACACCAGGTCTATCCATTGGCAGAGCATCTGAGACACCTGCTCCGATTCCAGAGCCTGTCTGTGAATCAGCACAAAGAGCCGCGGGTCATTCCGGGCCCATGGAGGAAGATTCACATGATTCACTCGCTCACTGTTCTGCCGAATTCCGAAATCAAAACCTGGCATGAGAGAAATCACGAGGTTAACGTAGCACAGTGATAAGATGCTGTCAAGATTAAAGAAAATCCAAATTTCACTACAACGTTCCTAAAAACGGTTATTAGCTATTCAATGGTGATCAGAGTAGAAGATAACAAATAGGATCAAAAAAAGTGAAAACTCGGTTTTTACCTTCTCTATTGACCAAAAATTCTGGCAGATAAAAGAACTCTGGGATTATTTCCTTAACATCAGTCATGGACTCATAAGAGGACAGTCTCCATGTGGTCTGCATGGAGTGAAAGGTCCGGTCGGGAATATCAAAGCTTTGATCTGTAAGTATCAGAGGAATATAAAAACATCCTAAAATAACATTTCGATTGTCTGTAAAGGCCCTGCGGAACAGTGGAAAACGGTGGAACAGAGGTTAAAGTGTTGGACTGTTAAGCAGAAGAGTGTGTGTTCAATTCCCAACCCAATCAAACTGCTGCTGCTGCTGTTCCAGATATAAATATAAGATAAATGAGACAGGATGTGAAAGTGTATATCAGAGTGTGAGATTACCCTGATAGGCCAGGAACATCTTGGTGAAGGGTGGCATCCGGACCAGGAAGTGCAGCACAGTGCCGCTGTTGGAGTAATGGGAACCGTAGTGGTACGGTTGTACAGGAGGCATGGGGTCATCCTCACGGGCACCCTTTTTATATTCTTCCTCCAAATACTACAAAAAAAAAGGTCATATCAGCTGGAATAACAACAAAGACTACCTGATATAACAATAGAAGGGGGTTCCAGCAGTACCCTGTAGTTGGCTACATATCGCTCCTCTTTCTCTTTCGACTGCACTGCAATCGGTTTGCTCAGATTTCTGCCAAAACAACATATATACAATTATAAAAAAATTTTATGAAGATGTAGTACAAGTTTATGCTTATTCATAATATTTCATAACACTTGCATGCAAGATGACAGAATATACATGAAGATCATTTACCCAATGATCCTGATTATTTTTCGGGTGATTTTTGCTGTATTATTATTATTATTATTATTATTATGATTATTATTATTATATTTACAGCATTTGGCAGTCACTTTCATCCAGAGAGACAACTGAGCAACTTAAGCTGGGGAAAGTAGGGAGCTGTAGTACCTGCAGCACCCTACTTTCAACTTTCAATTTATATTTTGCTGTTCCAATTTTTTGTGTCCCCCGATGTTGATAAAATGAAGTGTGTTCCGTTTCACCTGTAAATGGACGGGTCGTGCAGGTCCAGTGTTTCACTGGTGTAGTCACTCAGGATGAACGGGAAGACGGGATACTGCATTAAGTCATTAAAGGAGCGGCCGGCGTGTTTATTCAGATGGGTGAGATACTCAAAATTGGTGATCTGACCAGAGCCCCACAGGTGAGTCAGGGCATTTATATTATCATATTCCAACAGGTTGGGCAGCTCAGAGGTAAGAATGCTGTGGTAGACATCATCACGAACCTAGGACAAAAACACAATAATAATAACGAAAATAATAAAATATATATTCCATCTATTTATCCATCTATTTTCTGCCGCTTATCCAGAGCCGGGCCGCAGGAGAAGCAGTCTGAGAAGAAACACCCAGACCTTCCTCTTCCCAGACACCTCCTCCAGCTGCTCCGGAGGAACGCCGAGGCCAGTCGGGAGACATAGTCCATTCAACATGTCCTGGGTCTTCCCCGGGAGTCCCGGAGGCATCCAAAACAGATGCCTAAACCACCTCAACTGGTTCCTCTCAATGTGGAGGAGCAGCGGCTCTACCCCAAGCTCCTCCCTGTGGTTTGAGCTCCTTACCCTATCTCTAAGGGTGCGCCTGGCCACCCTGTGAAGTAAACTCATTTCGGCTGCTTGTATCTGCTAAATATCTGTATCCGAAATATATAATAATAAAATCAATACTGTCAGCACATTGGCTTAATGGTTAGCAATGTTGCCTCACAGCGAGAAGGTTCCGGTATCAGTTTTCCTGCAGGGTTCTCTCTGTGCTTGCGTAGGTTTACTTCGGGTTCTCCGGTTTCCTCACACAGTCTAAAAACATGTATGTTAGATTGAATGGTGATTCTAAATTGCTCATAAGTGTGAGTGTGTGTGGCCCTGTGATAGGCTGGTGGACCTGTCCAGGGTGTCCCCCTCCTGCCTTTTGCCCTCTTAGAGAGCTTGGATAGACTCAAGCAGATCCCCGTGACCCCAAATTAGGAAATAATCAGGTATAGAAGAAGAATAAATGAAAATCAAAACGTTTATAGTCGAAGGATAAAAAAAAGGAATTATAGCACCTTTATAATGTGTACTAGCAGGTCACTGTGCAAAAGTATTTGGACAGAACCCTACTTTTGTGTTGTCAAATGCCAGGAGCAGAGTTCTCCCGTTCGAGAGGAAGATCTCCACAGCGTTATCCCGAAGCTGCCACCAACGTTTGTGCACCTCCTTTATATCTTCATAAGTCCAGCAGAATGACGCAGGTTCCGTCTCTCCCTGAAGAGTCTGATGAGAAAAAAAAAACTTCTTCAGCTCGAGTCACTTATACACCACTTACAACAGCTCAGTAAGCTCACCTGCTTGTAGCTGGCTTCGGCTGCATTATCTTCTACAAAGTACATCCCTGATTTCCCTACACACACACACACACACACACACACACACACACAGACAGTGAAACATAGAAATGGATCACCAGATTATCTAACAATGTGTTTTTATTACTATAATCTTACCCAGTAATAATTCTCCTGCTGTTTCTCTGGACGGTGCTACATTCATACACTTTCTTGTGAACCTGAAGAATAGACAAGATTTTAAATGGTCTCCTTTCTGTGCCTCCAAAAAAAACCTACAAAATTTCTGTTTACTGTATTATCAATCAATATTTTTAGGCAATAATGACATTTGCGGCGTGTTAAGTGTTTAGGTGGCAGTACCGGATTGGTTCACTAGTGGCTTTATCCTTCACCGTGGAAGAAAATGATGAGTGGCTCTTCTCTTCAAAAAGGTAAACAAGTGAAGCTTTGACAGGATCTGTCCAGGAACATAAGGTAACATTCGTTCTAATCCGACAGTTTAAAGTGTCCTGATGTCCCGAACGTTTCACAAATCAAACAATGAATTTTCCAGCTGTGCACGACTCCTCGTTTAATTCTTCACAGCTGTATTAAAGGAATTCAACTCAGACACTCAGTGGGTTCACCATCTCAGATGGATGAAATTTTTTGGATCTTCTCCATACATTTCCTGACAGTCTTAAAAGTTTGGGGTAAAAACGGATCGTATTTTTAACAGAACTTGTGAAATTTTTAAATGAAGTTTACAGTTCAATTGTTTAGATTTAATAATATGACGAACATGATATGACCTAAGAGTAAAACCTCCCCAGTACAACCTGCTGTCTAACACACTTGCTCTATTTGTATGAGAACATCTACAACCTTCTGGTTTACAGCGGTCCTTCAGTAGGTATTTATTAGGGATGGTGAGATAGCAGCGCTGCAGGCGTCTCCGCTCTCTGTTGGGACCCTCGGTGGGATCCAGCTGCCAGGATGTTGGATAGGCCGACTGGTCGTACCACACCGCCCTGAAGAACCAGAGTCCCAGTGAATAAATGTCAACTGACAGATTTTACTCCTAATTTGTAGGAGAAACAAAACGTAATAAAGGAAGAAATAAGAACCGACCGATCATGTGTGAGCTGCAGTACCAGCTCCTGCCAGCGTCGGCTGCCACTGAGGTCAGTCTTGTAAAGGCTTCGGATGTGTTGAATGACCTTCTTCCTCTCTATGCCTTGTCTCAATGACATGTTCTGTGTGATGTCCGCTGCAATCTTGGAAATGTCCTTTGATTTACCATCCAGTCTCTGCAACAGACTGCAGAGGACACAGAGGGACGTATAGAGTAGAAACAAGGGCACGGAAACGAGGACGAGAACTGATGATTAACATTTGAATTCAACTCACATCTTTTGGGCGCTGGCTAATTTTTTCTCCCATGCACCTTTGCTTGTTTTTGCCTCTGACTCATATTTGAGTTGTTCCTTTAGAGGACAAAAAAAAAAGACTTTTTATTGACAGAGTTTATTATTAGCTTGTTCTAAACACAAGTCTGAACCTGGAGAAATGTCCTTAAATCAGTATTACATGGTCCATGTTGGACCTACGGTTTAGTCAGGTGTCCACATACTTTTGGCCACATGGTGTATATTATCGCATTAGCATTTAAAAAGTTCATTAAAGATTATAATTTGGCACCGCCCACCTCTCTGACGGCTTTCAGCAGCTCTGGTTTGGGTGGAGCAGCTGGAGGGATACAGCGATGACCACACAGCTTCAGAGCCGTCATGAAGGTGTTAGCGGCTGCATGTTCCTCCTTAGTAAGGCTTTCTTTATGGTCATGAAGCATCTCGTACAGGTAGAGCGCCAGCTTGGGTCCATGCTGTTAAACAAATCGATTCCAATTACACATAATTTACATATTTAACATACGAGTGTCCCAACTAACAAGGTTTTTCCAGATACGAGTCGTCTCTCAGACGTTTTTTTGCTTTGGGTTTGCGTTAGCAAAACGCCACAGTGAACGCCGTAACATCCGCCCAGCATCCCGTGTCTCACTCGATAGCTAGTCAGAGTCAAGTGGAGTCGTCTGATCTCCAAGGTAAATGCTGTACATTATACTTAATAAAACCAGTTTATTCCAGTACATCCTTTTTTTTATACAATATTCGTTATTTATTCGTTTATTTTTCTTAAAAATTTTTTTTTTTGGGGATCCAGAATGAATTTCAATTTATTTCAATGGGGAAAATTGATTTGACATACGAGTAATTTCAGTTACGAGCTCCGACACGTAACGAATTAAAGTCGTAACACTGTACGACATAAGCAAAAACTCCACGAATGAAAGAAAACCCAAACTACGTCACGTTTCGGCGCAGTGACCCACCAAATATTGTCCGATTTCTGCTTCAATTCTATTTATAAAACTACAACTCCTAATTCAGAGTAACAATAACGACAATAATAAGAATCACACAAGAGTTTCTTTATAAACAGATCATTTCGTACCTCGAGTCCAGGACTGAGACTTTCTCTGAGGATCTCACAGTGATTTTTCTCATGCACAAACTCCAGTGCTTTCTTTCTGTCCTCTAAAGGAAAAGCAGGGTTGAGTGTGTGCACCAGCAGTCGACCGATCTGAATGCGGAAAGTGTCCCTGCAGGACCAGAGGACGCGACTCCACTGCTGTCGTGGAGCTCCGCTGTGTCCGGTACTGCCCTAAGAGACATAAATCCAGCCTGAGACACTGTGTGTAAAACATACCACGTTGAACAAAAGATCACTGAGGCGTGTTACACTAACCAGCCCGATTTTCAGGCCCTCCATCATGAGCTTGAGGAGATCTTTCTGGAAACATCTCATATCAGTGAGATGGAGAGGAGCAGGATGTGTGCTGCTGTTCTCCTCCGTGATTTGCTCATTAGGTGAAGGGGTGTTTACTGTGTGATCAGGAAACTCTGGACAGTTTAGTAGTTCAGGGAAACCTTTACTATTGTCTGTTGAGTGATTAGATACGCACATAAAGCTCATTTATCACTCAAATCTTCACGAGAATAAGTGGCTAAATAAAAAGTCCATTTCTGTAGCAGTTTCAGCCATTAAAACGGATTATTTACAGCATATTTTTAATTTAATCATTAATAAAAGTGGAAGAAAGAGTAAGAAAGATTGATAGATAAATATAAAGGAGGAATAAGGTATCAAATTTACCATAGTAGATAATTCTGTTGACCGCCAGTACTACCAGTCTCTGCAGTCTCTGGATAAACTCGCTCTCACTGGCTCGGATGGGGTTTTCCTGACTCATGCGTCTCTGGATCATTTGGGTAAGTTCATCATTAGCCACGGAGCGCATCCGCATTAGCAGGGAGTCGGAATGTACTAACGGGAATTTCTGATAGCCTGGACCAAACACACACACACACACACACACACACACTTTTAACATGTCTGAAAAATTCCAATGGTCTATTTTTTCAGCTAATATTTTCAGAAAATATCCTGACAAATTTACACTGCATTAAGGTTGTAAGTTGTAACTTGTAATTTCCCACCTACAAGTCGTAAAATCCTTTAAAAAAAAAACACAACTTTAAAATGATTTGATCAGTTTTTGCTTTAGATCAGTTAATATACAGCCACAGAACCCGGTTAATTTTTTAACACAGACTATATAACCTGGTGCTAATGCTAATTATTAGCACCTGCTAGATTGTTGCTAAGATACTCGCTAGGATCTGATATTGGGGCTATATTTTCATTTCAGTCTAAATTTTGCCATGACATTCAGGTTAAAAACTGATTTCTAATAAAAAATGTCATAATTAAATGAAGGTGGGAAACTGAATTATTACAACTTGGAAGTTCCGACTTTGCAAAGGCGACACTTCAATTATTATTGTTATTGCGGTTTTTTTTAGAACCAGAACATGAAAGCTGAAGTCGAAGGTTAAATTAGTGATCACACATTAATGCACTAGTAAATTCTTCATTTACTAGGCAGTTAAGCAGGTTAAGCAAGTTACCGTTAAAATGTTAACACTACTTAATGTTTCCACTAGTTAAAGAAGAAAACTATTATCTTTTATATTTAACCCTTTACATACATTCTGGAGACACTTTAATAAAAAAAGGAAAAAACAATGCAAATCGTACTTAGGGATTAATTTTTTTCCAATTTTTAGTAAAATAGTTCTAAGATTTCTGTTTATTAAGACCCCAAAACTTCATTACATCATGCACACCATATCACAGATGAGCTTTTTAGATGTTAACAGCTCTCATTGAATCAGAATGAGGCTTCGTCGTGTTATTCTGCTGCCGAGTAAGTGAAAGCCAGCCGATAATTGTTTTGTAGTAAAAAGGTGAGGAACATCCACAGCATCAGTGGAAAAGAGCCTGGATTCCACAGCACACCGAAAGAAGACGGTGTGAAATATGGAATAAACAGGCCAAAGATCTACCTGTTTCACAGTGGGGTAAAAAGGAGAAAATTTCAGTTGGGTAAGACTGGGGGCGCTCCAGGGACAGGAAGTTGAACACAGAAGGTATCTGGCCATAGGAACAGTAGTGCTGCCGTGGAATACGTGGAATTATGGAGTCTTTCAAACCCACTGAACCTTTTTAGGGCGAGTGAATGGGTAAAAACACAACAATAATTTGAGTATCTTATACAGATGTTATATCTGATCCTTCCTTATTCTTGAAGACACAAACATCATCTGATTTTTAGCTCCACAGATCTCTTTTCTCTATATATTCATGCTGGTGATCATACAGAGGTGAATATCGATCACGGTGATGTGTTCACATGGCCGCTTCTCACCTGCAATGCTTCTGCGCTTCTGATGGACAGTGTGCTGCAGGGATGCGGAGGTGCAGGCAGAGGAACTCGACTTCCGAGGGTCCTGATTGGCTGTTGTTTTAATAAAGTCAATAGCAGACAGAAGCACCCGGAGCTGCAAGGCTCTGGCCATTTCTAAGGTTAGACAGAAAAAAGTCTTAACTATAACCTGCTTATAAACGGCTGATCCTTAAAAGTGCCCCCTGACGTGTTATTTACCCCGAGTGCGGTTTACTTTGTTTTCATAAAACCAAGTAAAGTGATGAGATCCTCAATGATGCGAAAGTAGTGCGAGCCAGACGAGCTGCAGGCGTGGATAGTCACTGCCACCAGCAGCTGCTGGACGTCACACACAACGAGTCTGTAGTCATTCTGAGGAATCCTATAAAAGGAGTAAAAAAAACCCCACCTTTAATCAGACTGCACGGCGGCAGATTTTAATACGTTTATTGTTTCATTACTTTCTCAATGTATATAAAAATGTTTAGATACGGTTGGTATCTTGACTTACGAGTGTCCCAACTAGCGAGTTTTTCGAGATACAAGTCGCCTCTTGGTCGATTTTTTTGCTTTGGGTTGCGAGCTAAAATTCGGGTTATGAACCAGCTTGAGACACCCAACCGCTAGTTAGCATTAGCAAAACGCCGCAGTGAACGCCGTAGTGAACGCCGTAACATCCGCCCAGCATCCCGTGTCTCACTCGATAGCTAGTCAGACATGCGCGTTAGCAAGTGGAGTCGTCTGATCTCCAAGGTAAACGCTGTACATTCTACTTAATAAAACCAGTTTATTCCAGTACATCCTATTGAATTGGATTTTATACAAGATTCTTTATTTATAAGATTATTTTTCTTATTTTAACCTAACAAAAAAAATTCCGGTGTTTTTTTGGGGACCTGGAACGAATTGATGGCATTTCAATTTTTTTTCAATGGAGAAAATTGATTTGACATACGAGTAATTTGAGCTACGAGCTCCGACACGGAATAAATTAAACTCGTAAGTCAAGGAAGGCACCAGTGTATTTACATATAAACTGATGCATAATATGGTTATGTCTACAGAGAAAAAAAATCATTATCATCACTCGTTCTGGAGCCCACTGAGTGTGGACAAGGTGTTGATGAGGACGTAGAGGAGTCCGTGGTCCAGCAGGATATCAGCCAGTTTTGGACAAGCATTCAGCAGCTGCAGAAGAACACACAAGGCACTGTGGACTAGCGAGTTCTCATACAAAGAGTTTTCCAGTAGCCCCAAAATCGGTACCACAGAACGCTTCCTGAATGGACAAACACTTTCCACGTCTTCCAGGTCGAGACTAGGAGGTGAAAGGAGGACATAAAATCAGGTCATTAGACATTTTTTTTGTTTCAGTAGCATAATAATGATAAGAACGAAACAGATTAATAAAAAATAAAGTGAATTAAATAAGATACTCACTCCTCCTCTAAACTTACAGTCCGGCCGAACAACATCCCCAAAAAACACTCCAACACACCCTGAGTGCCCTGGTGCATGTACAGCTGATTGGCCAGCAGAGAAAAGCCATGGTTCCTTATGAACTTCTCCTTCTGTTCATTTTGCGCTCGGCTAAAATACGCGTCCAGCAGCTGTGTGTGTGTGTGTGTGTGTGTGTGTGTCGACAAAAAAAAAGCACGACATATCAAGCACATGTTCTTGAGGCATCTGTAACCTGCTTACTAAATAACAGTAATAAGAAATATTTTGCAAAACACTGTTAAAATAAATAAAAAATAAATTAAATTATTTTTTGTGCAACAACATGCGTCAGTAATAAGCACATTTTTTGTTCTGAAGAAATTGTGTCGTTTTTGTCTTAAGGTTTATCTCCTAAGGTTATTGATAATCTACTGATTTATTTTATTATGGCATGTCGCTGTCTGGCAACTTGATCAGAGTCTGAGACATTAATTATGTGGCGAAATCACATTTTTCTTCTAGTAATATTTCAGCTTTTTTTGAAAAACAAAAATGTATATATTATAAATATAACCTGCTCAGTTACTAAAATCAAGGAAGCAACATGAAAGAAGTGATGATGATAATAATAATAATAATAAAACTAACTGTAGTACCTTTAGGACCCCTTGTTGAATGAGAGGGGATGGATGATTTACCAAAACAACAAGATCTTCAGGTTGGATCATTTTGTCCATCACCTGCTCCAACATGAGATCTGGCAGCAGCAGCAGAACTCCTCTCATCAGGTCATAAAGCCCACAGCAGATCAGAACCACAAAGTCTTCTGTACCAAACCTGAAAAACCCCAGAAACACAGACAGGAAGGGAAGAAGATAAAGAAAACTGGTCTTAATAACATATTAGATTACAACAATCAGTTTAATGGCGAATTGATGATCAAAAATATCTCATGATTGGCTCTAGGCATGGGCAAGGGTGGGCTGAGCCCACCCAATTGTCAGTCTTGCCCGCCCAATCAAAATTTGGTAAAGAGTTTTTTTAACATTTACTTAATTTCTTTATTTTATATTATTTAAATATTTTTTTATAATTGGCCAAAACTTTATTTCAAATAAAAACTACAATCTCCTCAATCCTGCCCCTAAAAATTGCCTACTTGGAATATCTGTTTGCCCACCCTTATATGATGGGTGGCAAGAACCGGGCCTGTTCCTACCTATCGTTGGCCTTGCTGTGCGTTCTCTCATAGCCCGGAGAGTAGGTGTAACTCTCCACGTCATCATTTGGCGTGCTGTGGTCAGTCATGCTCGGCCATCGACCCACAGACATAGCGCTGTTTTGTGCGGGAAAGGCCAGACCCAAACTCGCAAGGTCACTGTGGCTCCTTTGGAAAGACTGGATTCCTTTGAGACTGTCAGGTCTTTGGAGAGCCTCTTCACCCAAATCAGTGCGGACACTGTCCTCCTGCTCACCATGAGCTTCCTGATTTTCTCCTATGCAGATGGAGGAGGTTTCACAGAGTGTCTTGACTGATTCACAGCTGTTCAGCAGCTCCTCCTCTGCACCTTTTAGCATGTCTGTGCTGTTGAAAACATGCTGTTGGGTCTCATCCATGTCACCTGACCTAAGGGGAGGTTTGCCAGACGTATCCTGTCCCATACATGCTGTGAGATCCGAGGAAAAATTATTAAAAGGTGCACTGATGTTTGGAGTATGAAGTGAAGTGTTACCACCGAGATCTGAAAAAAGGAGGTCACATGTTAAAACTGCTCCATCTGATTGGATGGTGTTTGAAGTGTATTACCTTCAGTTTGTGTCTCAGTGAATGGAGCTGGAGAAAGAGAGACCACGGAGCTACCGGTGGACTTTCCTTCTCCGCTGTGCTGATGTAAACACATCATGGACTGGACCTTCTCCTGGTAGACTTTACCATCTGATAGAAACATTTCATACATTAGTAATAAATATATAATCCATCATTTCATACATCCATCCATCATTGCAGAGACGTTCTTATCCAGAGACAATAATCCATCTGCTGCAGTGGTAAAATCCCTCACCAGTATGAAGAAAGAAGTAGAAGCTGGACGGTGTGTGGCACACAAAGGTGTTGGTAGGCGGGTGCACAGCCAGCAGGAAGTTGTAAAGCAAACGTAGCAGGTGCAGGTCAGGGGGTGAACCGAGTACTTCCTGAATAATTTTAATGAAAGAGAGACACACTCCCTGTGGAATAGTGGCAGGACGCTCACCCTGATTCTCCTGATAGAGAGAAAGAGAGAGAGAGAGAGAGAGAGAGAGAGAGAGGTGAAAGAGAAAGAGAGAAAAAGACAGACAGACACACAGAGAGCGAGAGAGCAAGAGAGACAGAGACAGTAAGAGAGACAGAGAGAGTCACAGACAGACAGACACACAGAAAGCGAGAAAGCAAAAGAGAGAAAGAGACAGAGAGACAGTAAAAGAGAGAAAAAGAAAGAGATAATGTGTGTGAGACAGAGAGAGAGAGAGAGAGAGAGAGAGAGAGAGAGAGAGAGAGAGGTTAAGTAAAGGGGTTGATGGTCATGAAGCTACAGATATTCAGAAACAAATTATTTGACCGTGTGTGTGTGTGTTGTGTGTGTGTGTGTGTGTGTGTGTGTGTGTGTTTTGGGGGGGGTTAGGTGATCTTGCCTGGAGCACTTGGCAGCTGAGCAGAAAGCGTTGCACCACTTGGGCTTTGAGCAGCTGTTGAATATTGAACGCCTGCTGCGGATGATTCTCTCTGATAAGAATCTCTAAAGCAGCCAGAAGAGTTTCCCACACGCCAGTCTGACAAAACACACAGTTAAACCCACAGAATGACACCAGTCACTATTCTAATGTCTTTCAGCAGGTTTACCTGAGCTTTGATCCATATCCTCCAGTCCAGTAGTGTTTCAGAGAGCAGCCTTAGGTCCTGTACCACCGCTCTGGACTCGGTGTCCATGTGCCACTGACCGTCTTCCTTAACCATCAACAGAGAACCACTGCAGCAACCATCCAACAGAGTCTACACCAAATCAGGAAAACATCAAGCTTAACTACATTCAGAACTTTAATAACAACCTACCGAAATGAGAAAACATTCAATGCATTAACACCTTAAGAATGTGATATCCCACAATGCATCTGGTATTCATGAGGACTTGGTGGATCATGGAGTAACCGTGGCAACACTCCATCTCATGCATGCGGTGCTGATTGTGCTTAACCAGTGACAACAAAACCTGCAGGGCCGAAGCCTGAGTCTTCTCACAGTCGCTCAGCTCCACCGCCTGGGACAGAGAGACAGACGGGACACAGCGCAGGTTGTTATCAGAACCTCTCAACTTTACCGGCTTCATCATCCTAGAGCAGGTCCTGGAGGGCTGGTCTCCTGCAACCTGCCCTAACACACTTACCTGTAAGTTTAAAGAACACCTAGTAAGATCTTAAATAGTTGGTTCAGGGTTGGAGCTAAACTCCGCAGGACACCCCGACCCTCCAGGACTCAGATTGCCCACCCCGGTCACAGAGAGGCGGGTGAAGGTATTCACCAATTATTAGTCTATTATAAAGGTGCACTGCTGTTTCTGCGTCTGTCAACACTTTGAGGTAAACTACCCTTTATTTTTAACAGTTCTTATATCTTGCAGATTTTGGGGCTAAAGTTTGGGGAAATTCTTCTGACACGGACCTCCTGTTTCTGCCCTACTGTTGTTGTGATTAATAACAGTGTTAATGATGTTCTAAACCAGTGGTTCCCGACCGTTTTTTTTTTGGTGGGGGTTAGGGCAGAAAAACTTCGAGAATCACTGATAAAAAGTAAAAAGATGAGCTATTATAAGCAATACAACTTTTGTTTTACATAATTACCCGAGCAAAGAGAAAGATAAATGCCCCGGTGCCCCCGATCTTATGCAGACAGCTGTGGAGTCCAACGGGCTGCGAAGCCTGCAACTGGGTGAGTAACAGCGGCTCCAGCACAGAACTCTGCAGCGGTTTAACACTGAAGGGCCTCTGGAAGGCGACAGGACACTTAACCTGACCTTTCAGGCGAATCACTGGCTCGTAGATGGTGTAGCTGGAAGGACTGCTCGGGCAGTAAACAACAGCCAGGTTCTCCTGAGGGTAGCATTGTTGCATTGACATAAAAAAAAGAGAAAAAAAAAAAAAGACATTAATGCACAAAAAAATTAAATAAAAGAAAATATTTACACCCTGATTTTAAGAGCGCTCCAAATTTCAGCCAGTATTTGACGCAGTGCCACCAGTACACGTGTACAAAAAAAAAAAAACATTTATAATGATGATTTAATATTTATAGTTTAAGTCAAAACGTCATCAAATCCCTGAGAAATCATCAAAATTTAACTCACAACAATAAATGAAGTGTCGATTTCAGAATTTCTCATCAGAAGCTCCCGAATCTGCTCAGACTGAAGCACTTCTGGAGTGATGTACTTAGAAAATGTCCCAACAGGCTTTCCATACTTGCATGGCATGATGGAGGTAAGGTCAGGGCCATTTGTGTACAGATAAAACGCCTCTTCGGTGTTTATTCTGGAGCCTTAAACAACCACAACAACAACAACAAGAAAAAAACAAAACAAAAAACAGTCACTTTCTACTTATTAAGTGTTAGTAGAATTTTAGAAATAGAAACATCAAAAACTGCCCAACCCCTAAAAACCCCAGGGCAAAACTGGAATTTAACTGGAGGAAGTAAGGGTGGGGAAAAAAGATTGATTTCTCAATACATCGTGAATCTTTCTCTAATGATTCCTGAATCGATTCTCAAAAGTCCAGAATCGATTCTGAATCCAAATCAAGATGGAGACGGTGCAGTCCAAAATGTACTGAACTGGTTCATTAGATACAGACACGTATTTTAAACTTTTTCCTCGGTTTCACACACACCGTTACAGGTGCTTGAGTCGAGGTACAGTGTGTCCTTACGGCGTTATTGTTCTTCGTAATCGTTATAATAATCTGACGTTTCTATGTTTCATTTAATCCTGAACACGACTTTATTAATAATAGAAAAATTGATGAAACCAAATGTTTTTTGTTTTTGTTTTTTGATGTCATACAGAAATTCCAACTAAAGACAAAAAGCATAGAAACTCCAGAGGAAAGAATCGATTTTGGAATCGGATCGTGACTTCCAGAATCGGAATCGGATCGTAACGTACCTAACGATTCCCACCTCTAGAAATAAACCCTACCGTTGAAAAGCAGCACGTTGCCCATATCCAGACGGTAAGTTAGGGTTGGTGGCGAATCTTCTGAGGTGTTCAGGTAATGACCCAGCATGCAGAAGGTCTTGTTATTATCAGATGACAAACTGGACTTCCTGGGAAGCATGTAGTCTAAAGAGACCTCACATTTTCTGGAATTATAGACAGACGTTAGGGGGGGCAGGAGTTACAGGAACGTTCTGGACTGGAGGTACAACATTACATCAATCTTTTATCACACACGATCAAACAAAGAGACAAAGAAAGGATGCAGTACTATGGACATTCATAAAACCAGGACATGAAAACACTGATAACTGAACAAGAGTTTTTATTTTATTTTATTTTTTATTTCTTAGATACAGGCTAATAATTTAACCCTTTTTCAACCATTTTAATACATTTTGTTATCTAAATTATAATATTGCTGTTTAATCTGTGCTTAACTTACTTGATGCCACACACCCAGAGTGCCAAGCTTCCATGAATGTTCTTCTTGCCCTCAGGTTGCTGTGTATAAGTGAGAGCAATGTGCTGCCACCAGCCTGCAGTCAGTACACCATGCAGAGACTCGGCCTGAGCCAGAAGACCAGCTTTCATCTCATCGTCAGGATCAATACAGATCCTTTAACCACAAATACACCGGTGGATTTATAAACAGCGGGAAAACAGAACTAGCACCGACGTCTGATTACATCAGGATCTTACCGGAAGATGCAGGATCCTGTAGAAAGGTCAGCCCACACTTGCAGCATTAAAGCTTTGGAGCCAATTGAAAGAACATGAAGAAGGTTATTTGGTCTTTGCCCATCTTGAAGCTGGAAATCATCAGCCAACATAACCGGCGCTGGAAAAATCAACCAAAGAGACAGAAACCCAGGAGGTAAAATCGATAATTAAATCATAAAAGATTCTGACACATTCAGAAATTTACAGAATTTTTTTTTTTTATTGGGGACCAAAAGTTTTTATAATTTAACACTTCCTGAAGTTTAGAACCTACAAACATCACCAGACCTCACTTTTAGTTCCAGACAATTAAACCAAAGAAAAGCAGCTGTTGAAAGTGGTTCTTCACCTCCGTCTGTAGACTTCTCCTCTTGGTTTTTCACAGCTCGCACCCAAAGTGAGGCACTAAAACCGCTTGCCATGTGCGGCCAACAGTTCTGCCCAACCAGGGGCAGATGAAGGGGAGCGACGTGCCAAGGAGATACCTGAAAATGAGTGATATGACCTTCACTTTTTCCTTTTCCTGCGCCAATCCTTTGCCCACAGAGAGAACCTGCTGCTCCTTTGAGGCCAATTACTCCATTAGTGTTGGTGTTAGGGGCAACGGTGCACGGGGACATGGGAAAAGACAAGTAATGTAGTGGCTCCAGTTCTGTGTTGGCCTCCACCATCCGGACAAGAGCGTTCAGCAGAATCTCCTACAGGAAAAAAAAGAAAAAGAAAACTCCGAATCAGGATTTAGTACAGGATTCCGGAGGACTAGTTTTTGAGGTAATGTGAGGTAGAAGCAGTCCTACAGTGGGCGGAGTCTTTTCCAGGAAGAGTTGGATGATCAGAGCCAATTCTTCTGCTGTTGTTCTGTCTTTCACCATTAAAACCAGCAGGTCCATCAACAGTGTCTGACAATCTGTAACGACCAATAAACAAGCAGGTGGAACCGCAGAACGCTCATCACACGGCAACAGGAAAAAGTTATAATTATTGCATTTCATTCGGTTTTTTTTAAACAAATGGTTAATTTTGTTTTGATGGAAGAATGAAAGAATATTCTACAAAAAAAACTAAATACCAGGAAAATAGTTATAGAAACACACCATTTTCCGCATATACTATATATAAACACACACACACACACACACACACACACACACTGCTGTTCAAACATCTGGACTGGACTGCGCTGCTCTACATAATTTAATTGTGAACAGGGATTTTGGATCGTGTTGATACACACCTTTATAGGAGGGGTTCGACTGGCTGAGAAGGTCAGTAAAACCAGTCAGAAGAGTTTTCACGCAGCCCTGAAGATAGATAAATAACAGTGAGCTTTTTTTTCTCTGCAATTTTCACTCGTGCAACTGTTTTAGTTCTTGTTTTTTTATTTTTCAATAAATGGATTTTAAATTCGGAGAGTGTAACCTGTTGGTAAAGCATTGTAGCATTGGAAGGGTGGAGCTTCACCGCTCTCAGGAGGCTTTGCAGTGCGTGAACAAGCACATGGAGCTCGGGAGAACCAGCGGCCAGAAGCTGTAGCTCCAGAAGGCAGATTTGTGGGAAAAGCAACAAAGCTCCAGAGCTGTGTTCCAGAGTAGCAGCTCCGAGCAGAGCTTCCTGTCCTGAGATCAACACTTCCATCTTCACACCTGAGAATAACAGACCATAATACAGTAACACTTCACGTTATCAGGAGGCATCACTGTAATCTCCTTCATTCTTCCTCTGGTTCTGAAGATTACAGAATTTAACACACGCAGAAGAGTTCAAACAAAGACATTCGGGTTTGAGCTAAAAAAATGGAGACGAGACTAGTCGAGACGAGATATTAGGACTTCAGGTTGTATTAATCCACGCCGGTTTTACTAACAGACTAAAGTACATTAAAGTAAAGAAATCAAAAAAAATGGAGACGAGACGAGTCGAGACGAGGCGAGATGAGATATTGGGACTTCAGGTTGTATTAATCCACGCTGGTTTACTAACAGACTAAAGTACATTAAAGTAAAGAAATCAAAAAATTGAGACGAGACAGTGAGACGAGGCGAGATGAGTATTGGGACTTCAGGTTGTATTAATCCACGCCGGTTTTACTAACAGACTAAAGTACATTAAAGTAAAGAAATCAAAAAAAAATTGGAGACGAGACGAGTCGAGACGAGGCGAGATGAGATATTGGGACTTCAGGTTGTATTAATCCACGCTGGTTTTATTACTACTGGTTTTTTTTTTACCTTTTCAGTTTTCGGGTAATTATGTAAAATTTCTGTAACCCTGACATTTGTAAAGTCAGAAATTCTAAAACAATCTTATAAAAGTAAATTTTGCACTGGTAAATCCTTTAAAGATATGACACTAAGAAATCTCTTTATGGCTCTTATTTTCCAAGTGTCCTACTTCTTACTGTATGCGAAAACATGAATAGCACCACCCAGTGGCCAACTTGAGTAAAATCGCATCCAACCAACAGGTATTGGGTCGAAAAAGAATTTGTTAGATTTTGAGATAATAAAATCTGTGTATATGTGTGTGTGTGTGTGTGTGTGTGTGTGTGTGTGTGTGTGTTACTAACCGTTGTCCAGCGGCTCAGAATCCTCAGGGTTGCTTTCACTATCTGCTTCGTAGCCCTGCTCCTCTTCCAGCATCTGAACTTCATCCACATCATCAGAAAGATCATCAGCAGTCGAGGGCTCACACTCCACCCCGAACTAAAATACAACCAGGCAGTTAAAATAATAACACAAAATAACCCAAATATAAACACTTACTAAAGCAGAAGAAACACTGAAAACATTCCGTTTACTTTTCACTTAAAAAAAAAAAAAAAAAAAAAAAAAGTACATAAATAAACACACACTCACAAGCCCAATCAGTGACCACAGCGCATAAAAGCATCACGAGGAATTTACATCATTTAAATCATGTATGAGGCCATTGATTGATTATTTTTTTACAAAATATTTCTGATATAAACATAGAACAGACATTATAATTTAATAATAGAACCGTCAACATGCTGCGGATTCCAGTTCAAAAGGAAAAAATATATATATAATAAAAATCTATAATATAATATATACATACAGAGTTTGAAGTCATGTAACAATACTGAGAAAAATGAATTCCTACCCTATCAGGTTTCTCCTCGATATCAGGGGACAGGGTAGACGCCTGAGCAACCGCAACACGCAAGAGACAGTCCAACACGGGGACAGACAGATCAGAGGTCACCAGCTCAGAGACAGACAGCTGATCCTTCACCTCACACAGAATGTCCTCTACAGACTGAACGGATAAAGGGGAACAGGAGTGGAGAGAGAGAGAGAGAGAGAGAGAAGAGAGAGAGAAATAGAGAGTGAGAGAGAGAAAGAGAGCGAGAGAGAGAATTAGAAGAGTGAGAGGAGAACGAGAGAGAGAGAGAGGAGAGACATGGAGAGACAGAGAGAGAGAGAGAAAGGGAGAGAGAGTTTGGAAAAAAAAAGAGAATTAGAGAGAGAAAGAGAGAGAGTTAGAGAGATAAAGAGAATTAGAGAGCGTGGGAGAGAGAGTTCGAGAGAGAGAGAGAAAGAGAGTTAGAGAAAGAGAGAGATAAGAGAGAGGGAGAGAGAGTTGGAGAAAGAGAGAGAGAGAGAGAGAGGGGTTAGAGAGAGAGAGAGAGAGAGAGAAGAGAGAGAGAGTGAGTTAGAGAAAGAGAGAGGGGTTAGAGAGTGAGAGAAAGGGGTTAGAGAGAGAGGTTAGAGAGAGAGAGAGAGAGAGCGAGAGAGAGAGCGAAGAGAGGAGAGATTAGAGAAAGAGAGAGGGGGTTAGAGAGAGAGAGACAGGTTAGCGAGAGATAGTGAGATAGAGATCGAGAGAGAGAAGAGAGAGAGAGAAAAGAGAAGTGAGTGAGTTAGAGAAAGAGAGAGGGGTAGAGAGAGAGGAGAGAGAGAGAGAGAGAAAAAAGAGAGAGAGAGAGAGAGAGAGAGAGAGGAGAAGAGGAAAAGAGAGAGAGGAGAGAGAGAGAGGAGTTAGAGAGAGAAGGGTTAGAGAGAGAGGGCGAGAGAGAGAGAGAGAGAGAGAGAGAGAGAGGAGTGAGTGAGAAAAGAGAGGGGTTAGAGAGAGAGAGTTAAGAGAGAGAGAGAGGAGAGAGGGGTTAGAGAGAGAAAGAGAGAGGAGAAAGAGAGCGAGAGAGAGAGAAAAGCGAGAGAGAGAGAGTGAGTTAGAGAAAGAGAGAGGGGTTAGAGAGGAGAGAGGTTTAGAGGAGTGAGCGGAGAGAGAGAGAGAGAGAGAGAGAGTTAGAGAAAGAGAGAGGGGTTAGAGAGAGAGAGAGAGAGAGCGAGAGAGAAAAGAGAGAGAGAGAGGGTTAGAGAGAGAGAGAGAGAGGGTTAGACGAGAGAGAGCGAGAGAGAGAGAAGAGAAGAAAAGAGAGATAGAGGAGTTAGAGAAAGAGAGAGGGTTAGAAGAAGAGCCAGAGAGAGAGAAGAGAAAGGAGAGCGATAAAATGAGAGAGAGAGGGTTAGAGAGAGGAGAGAGAGAGAGGGGTTAGAGAGAGAGAGAGAGAGAGAGAGGGGTTAGAGCGAGAGATGGTTAGAGAGAGAGAGAGCGAGAGAGAGCAGATGAGGTTTGGTCAAGGGCCTCAGTCAGAAATGCAGTAATAAGATTTAAAGTTTAATGCTGATTAATAGAATAAAACGTTGGATAAACGTAAGTATGAAATTCTTCTGTTGTTTGTAAATGGATTATTTTGTAAGCTGTACCTGAAAGGAGACGTTATATTCAGGTTTCTGAAGCACAGACTTGGAGCTGTGAAGACAGATTGATAGAAGAGCTTCCAGAAGACGTAAACTGTGTGAAAGCCACTCTTCCTCTTCTCCTTTTTCTTCTGGAACCTCGTTCTCTACTTCTCGACTCGCTGAATCAAGTTGTGTTTTCTGTATCCCAACCCTCATGGTGTCCACGCCGGTCTGCACAGGGGTTCGGGAGTGTGATGGGTTCAATCCGTCCCTGCTGATCCTCTTTTTCGTCGTTTTCTTCTCTTTGGTTTTTGAGGTAATATTCTGAAGGACTGCCGTCATGAGGCGATAGCACACATTCAGACCTCCGAGTCTGAGGAGCTGCATCTGGAACACTGGACTCTTCAGAAACACCCAATGACATACAGACCACACATCCGCTGCCCGCTTAATGTGCTCCTCTGATGACAATGCTACTCTATCTGGCGAGGGGAAAGGGGAGCCCAGGGGTTCACTGGCTGTACTGTCATAACCTGAGGTGTCCTCAAAGTCAACAGCAGCAGAGTCTCGGTCACACTCAGCCTTATTTACGCACAGGAAAGTCACACATAAAAAAAGATTAACAACGTTTAAATATCCTCCTCCATGGTTCCATCTGGTTCCTGCACTCGTACTGCATTTCAGACATGCATCTTTGAGATCTTCATAAAATTTACTCAGACTCGGTGCACCATCGCTTCTCAGCTGAGACTCATACTCTCCTGTTTTATACAGATCACGAAGAAAAGCTTCGGTCTGATGGTCAAAACCACTTAAAATCAATGTCTCAAACACCTTCAGTGCCCAAAGCCTGGTAGAGTCCAGATAGATCAACTCCGTCACCTGGTTCAGGCCAGTGCTGCTCATGAACAAGTCACACACCACTGTGCTGTGGGCAAAAGGGGTTAAAGGCCATGAGAAGTAAAAATAAACGGTTTATATCAGAAACAGAGTATGTGAGCGGAGCGAAGAGTGGATTTTATTTGCCCAGTTTAAAGCAGGTTTTTTTAAAGTTGGAGCGTTGTGGTCTTCTGCTGCTTCTTTAATGCCTAACTAACGTCCCACTAACGCTCCATTAAGGTTTCTCTAACGCTCCACTTATACTCCGATTATGCTCCACTAACCCTTCATTAAGGTTGCTCTAACCCTCCACTAACACTGCACTAATGCTCCACTAACCCTTCATTAAGGTTCCTCTAAGACTCCACTAACCCTCCACTAACGCTCCACTAACGCTCCACTAACGCTCCACTAACGCTCCACTAACGCTCCACTAACCCTCCACTAACCCTCCACTAACCCTCCACTAACGCTCCACTAACGCTCCACTAACGCTCCACTAACCCTCCACTAACGCTCCATTCAGGTTCCTCTAACACTCCACGAAAACTCCACTAACCCTCCATTAATGCTCCACTAACCCTTCTCTAACCCTCCACTAATGCCCCACTACTGTTCCACTCCACACACACACTTGCATAGAACACACAACGAAATAGTTCACCAAAACGCAGAGCCCTGTGGTTTTATTTAGAAAGCAACTGTAACAACATTTTCTAGTGACATCACTAGCCATATATTTAAAACAGGGGTGTCCAAAATCTAACCTGCCTCAACACACCTACCCAAGTTTCGAATAAACCTAGCAAGATCTTGATTACTTGGTTCAGGTGTGTTTGATTAGGGATTGAGCTAAACTCTGCAGGACACCCCGACCCTCCGTCCAGGGCCGAGTTTGGACACCCCTGCTTTAAAAGGTTTATGCTTATTAAAACCTTCATCAGAATTCATCCAACCCAGAATAAAAGCACTAGTCGACGGTAAAAGTAGTAGAGAGAAAGTGACTCCTACCTTGACCTGAGTAAACAGGGCAGCGTCTGAAGGTACGGCAGCAGCACCTCCACAGGGAGGCAGTGTGTGTGATAGTTACACACCTCGGCGCAGGTTTTGGACACACCCAGCTCGTGAGAGTGCCGAGTTAATTCCACACCTCTTTGAAGCATAGGGTAAAAAATGTAGGTGTAAAGTTTCAGCTGTAAGGCTACATTTCCCCTTAAGGTCAGCTGGCACACGTGACTGGCGATCTGCTTACTTAACTGCCAATTTTTACCAAAAACTACTTCCTGGTAAGACTTCAAAGCGTCCCATTTCCTAAGCACCTCTTCTGATCCTCTACTAGGAAGAACTTGTGACTGGAAGGAGGAACAGGTAGTCGTGTCATTTCCTACACTGCAGTCCTGCGAAGCCTTTTCGATAGCAAGTTTCTGGCAAATGTCCGAAATGCAAATATCACAAGACGTTAGCATGGCCTTTCGTGAGGGTTGTTCCCCTCCGAGCTGTTCCAGCACAAGCTTACTAAGTACAGCGAGAATATTGGACTGATAGCTGCGCAGACTTGAGGCTTGAAAAACTCGAAGCAGAGGAACGACGACTGAACGTGGATCAAGACAGCAACAAATTCCAACAGTCTGCACCCCAGACAGCACCTGCAGCATGGCCGGCCCGGACGGAGAGAGACGCTGGAGGAGTCTGAGGCATTGGTGAGCACAGACAGCCAAAATGCAGCAACGTTCGGGGTAACACGCTTGAAATTCGTTGTCTTCAGTTCCCCGCTTGAAGAAAAGAACAGGCTCTCCTGAGACGTCACAGTGGTGGTGCAGCAGTTGGGAATACTCGCAGCGTTTGTGGCGGCGTCGAGCGCAGGACGACAGGTGCGTTTGTTCTGATTTAGCTCTTTTCACAACACTGATTATCTTCAACACACCAGAAATAATGCCGTGCAGTCTTTCCGAAACTTCAGCATGCAAGACAGAATCAGTAGAAGCAAGAGATTCAAGATGAAGGCAAGTTTCCTCAAACAGCTGCAGGCCACGATGCTGCACAAACTCATGAATCAGTTCCAGATTCTGGCTGAAAAAAAAAGGATTTGAAGCGGAGGCTTCCAAACAGCCGAGCAGAAACTGAAGGACGCCCTCTAGGAGTTCGGGTAGCAGCAGAGCTTGGTGACGGTATCTGGAAAAAGAAAACTCTTCTTTCATCTCCTGTAGAGTCGTTTTGGTTCGAGGAGCAAACGGAGAACCAGCTGCTCTGAAGGCTTGCCTATCCAAGCAGGTGCGAATCTTCAGGATGGCTTTGAGCAGATCGCTTAGACTTTGCTGCAGATTATTTGGTAGCACTTCGCTCTGACTCCTGTCTACAGACATTAAATGCAGAATAGTTCGCAATAACATTCTCTGAACCAGAGCGACTGGCTCTTCGGCCCAGCCTGCAGCCACCTCATCAACCCCTTCCTGACCCCCGCCCACTCCCGCTCCACAACACTCACAGAACTCGGTGAGAATTTCGGTGAGTCTCGGAACAACACTAACAGTTAAGGCGGAGTTGTGATTGATAGTCATGTCGAGTTTGCAGATTTTTTCCAATAAGGACAATAAAACGTGACATAGGTCAAACGGAGAATTTGCGATGGCATTTAAAAGAGTAAAGGCCGAGGGGTCAGTCAGAGCCTCAGCGTTGGGCAGCAGTGATTCATGGTTCCTGGTGTAAGACCTGGACCCTTCAAAACTGCTCATGCCGGAAACACAGGGAAACTGCACTGGCGGCTGCAGAACCATACCTAACTGCTGATGCTGGAGACTAGCGTGACCGGATAAACCAGAAGACCTGCCGGGTTTGGGCCATGTGTTCGCTGCTTTTTCATCCGAATTCGATTCAGAATCAGATGAGGAGAGCTGGGATTTAAACACATCACTCACTGAATGCCTTTGAGTGATCCGTCGTATGTGGCGCGACTTCCAGTTTGGGGAGACGTGTTTTCCAGTGTTTTGCGCGTCACCGCAAGCTTTATTTTTTCCTAAATTTAGCGTCGTAGCTTTTTCCTCTCGACCCGGACGCTGTCCCAGGAGTGAAGGCAAGGGGAAATCTGTAAAGATAAAAAAATAAGATGCACTACACATTAGGACTGTGAAAAAATATCCATACAGCCAACTATCGTGATCATTTTTCCCACAACTGTGTATCGATATTCTAGCCTCTAATACATTTTTCATACATTACAAATTTTAGGTCAAATAGTTTAGGTAACATTTAATTAAAACTTTTAATGAAATTCCCTCTCCACGCCTGTAGTATCTTTACTACTCTGACACACACGTCAGTGTCTCAAAAGCAAGCATAACGGAAACACTTCGTCTTGAAATCTATCGTTATCCGGGTTTGGTGGTGCGTATCGTACGGTGGTGATGTGTACCGTACGGCGGTGATGTGTACCGTACGGTGGTGATGTGTACCGTACGGCGGTGATGTGTACCGCACGGCATTGTGGTGTATCATATGGCATTTTAGTGTATCGTAGGGCGGTGTGGTGTATTGTATCGTACAGTGATGAGTACCGTACGGGGAAAGTGGTGGCTCATAGTTAAGGTGTTGGGACTACCAACCCAAAGATTGCGGGTTTAATTCCCAGCTCCACCACTGCTGGGCCCTTGAGCAAGGCCCTTAACCCCCAATTGCTCAGATGTATAAATTAGATAAAAGTCGCTCTGAAAAAGGGCATCTGCCAAGTGTATGGCGATGTGTATCGTACGGTAATGCGTATCGTACAGCGGTGTGTATCGTATGGTGATGTGATGTATCGTATGGTGAGGCCCTTGACAACATACTACAACACTACTAAACGTGTAATCTGATCCAAACAACCTGAATCAGATCTTCGACAGTGAATTAAGAAGCATCTTTTTATTTATGGTTTATTCTAATTATTAGAGGCGCATGTGTGTTTCTGAGAACAACGGCTGCATAAAGATGAGACCTAATAAGGAAACAATTTAAGAGGCACATGTTAGGGATGATTAACACACCAGCACTAAATACCTCGGATAAAAAGCAACAGTCCAGCTGAATTCCTGGGTTAGATGGGATTTACACACACAGTCAATAATAACCCTATTTTAACCCAATAATAACCCTAATTTAATATAAATAAAATTATTTGGTGAGCTGATATGACAACGCATTAACAGACGGCTACAATAATGCAAATAATTCACATAAACCTTCT
The DNA here is from genome assembly GCA_005784505.1 of Bagarius yarrelli. Lineage (NCBI taxonomy): Eukaryota > Metazoa > Chordata > Actinopteri > Siluriformes > Sisoridae > Bagarius > Bagarius yarrelli. The sequence continues at coordinate 191,432 of VCAZ01000217.1, forward strand.
TTTTTTATCATTTTTTATATTTTACATAACTTAATTTCGAGTCAATCCCAAATTTCTCCATGTGCCGAAAGTGTGTTTTTAATGCTGGAGTGATACTAACCGAAGAGTTTTTCTTCCTGAACTGGAATCTTCCACACCAGTGGTAGCAGTGATAATAACAGCGTGAGCAGCTCCTCCCGGCACGTCAGTTCCTACAGGAGAAACATCAGAAAGTCCAGTCGGGTCTAGACGTTGCTTGGGTATTTTTGTAAAAAAATAACACACACACATTCACACTACGTTATATATATACTGAAATGTGTGTTTAGATGTGATGCAGCGAAAGTTCGGCCCTGAAGCTCCACCCTGAACATTCCGGAAATCATTCATCACATGGAGAAGAGAAACAGCACCAGCATGTGAATTAAAAGTAAATATGAAGCGTTTTCTGTTTCAGCGGCGACATTAAACAAACTTTTTTTTTTTTTTTTTTTTTTAAATAAAATACTTAATAACATTTTATTAATAATATTAATCAGGTGTCCTGTGTCCTAAAAAAAAACCCCGTTTCATCCAGTTGAGTGTGTTGAAAAGCTTTATCTGACCTGATCCAGGACAGCGTCCAGGGTGCTTAGCAACAGGAAACCACGGCCTCGGACCAGGTATTCTCCCAACGCCACCATGTGACTCTCCTCCTCTTCCTGCTTCCTGTTGGTGTCTGTTCGCTGTGACACCATGCTGCACAGCTGGTAAACATCAGTCAGGAATTCCCTGGCCAGAGTGTTACTGGCTCCACTCATGTCTGAGCTAATGAGAGACACGCAGACAAACAGATCTTTACAGAAGTGTGAATAATCACAGCCGAGAGGTGACCGGGTTCTACATCAGGGCGGAGTAACACAGGCCAGGGCAAAGACACACACTGCACACGCGTGCCAACAAATTTTTTAATGAGCCCCAACAAAACACAACTTGGGGAAGTGAAAAGAGGTGATTTAAAAAAAAAAAAAAAGACAAAAAGACAAAATGAAGACTGTCCAAATAGACAAGAACTTAAACAGATAATAAACCGTGATTCCGTTTTTATATT
>VCAZ01000217.1:195000-397500 GCA_005784505.1 Bagarius yarrelli
ATACAAAACTGATGCTGTATGAGGTCTTTTTGAGAAGCTGGGATAAGGAAGACACACACACACACACACACAACACACACACACACACACACACACACCACCCACACACACACACACACACACACACACACACACACTGTTCATTCATGTGTGACTGTGGATTAAACTGTATGTGCTTAAAATAGGAGCAAGGTTCAAAAAACACTAATCACAGTCTTGTGATGGAGCCTGTTAATATAACCAGGGGATGAGCATGCTCGAGAACACACACACCAGACACACACAGACACACACAGACACACACACAGACACACACAGACACACACGCACACAGACCCACACAGACCACGACACACGCGACCCACACAGACACACAAAAGCCACACACGCCCACACACAGACACACACGCGCCCACACAGACACACGCGCCCACACAGACACACGCGCCCACACAGACAGACACACGCGCCCCAGACACACGCGCCCACACAGACACACGCGCCCACACAGACACACACGCCCACACAGACACACACGCCCACAAGACACACACACGCCCACACACAGACACACACGCCCACGCCACACACACAGACACACACACAGACACAGACATACAGACACACACAGACACACACACAGACACAGACACAGAGACTCCCAGTGTTGGTAGGAGTTTTGTGTAAGTGGTAAGTTACACCCTGTTAATCAACACCGGTGACGTCACTGAAGTTCTGATAATATAATAAACATTAAATCAGTTATTAAAGTCAGTGAAAGGTTCAAGAACCAATAACAACTTTAACCAACTGAAATTAAATCCCAGTTACAGACAATAACCTACTAACTAACCTACTAACTAACCTACTAACTAACCTACTAACTAACCTACTAACTCACCTACTAACCACTGTTTACTGCTAGTAATCAGTAATTATGGGATGGTCTGCTGTGTGATGTTGGTATGGAGTGAATTATGGGATGTTCTGCTGTGTGATGTTGGTATGGAGTGAATTATGGGATGTTCTGCTGTATGATGTTGGTATGGGGTGAATTATGGGATGTTCTGTTGTGTGATGTTGGTATGAAGTGAATTATGGGATGTTCTGCTATGTGATGTTGGTATGTAGTGAATTATGGGATGTTCTGCTGTGTGATGTTGGTATGGAGTGAATTATGGGATGCACTTACACCATTTTTAAAGACAGAGTATGAGTACTGATATATAATGACGGCTTCTCCACACTTTCTACCGTAATAATACACATTTAGAGGAAAGTGACGCGTTAAGACCTCATTTTTATTTAAGCAGTTTGTTTGTTTGTTTGTTTGTTTGTTCTATAATAAAGTTTAATTAATGTAATAAAAACAAGATAATATATAATCCATCAGAAAATTATTAAAGTGGTGAGAATGAAATTAAGACTCTAATCTGAATCTCCATCAGACAGGACAGGGGACAGGACAGGGGACAGATGACAGGACAGATGACAGGACAGATGACAGGACAGATGACAGGACAGATGACAGGACACAGAACAGTTCAGATGACAGGACGCAGAACAGACAACAGGACAGACAACAGGACAGACAACAGGACGACAGACAACAGGACAGACAACAGAGCACAGAGCACAGAACAGACAACAGGACAGACAACAGAGCACAGAGCACAGAACAGACAACAGGACAGACAACAGAGCACAGAACAGAGAACAGGACAGAAAACAAGGCACAGAACAGAGAACAGGGCACAGGACAGGACAGATGACAGAGAACAGGACAGATTAACGCAGAACAGAGAACAGAGAACAGGGCACAGGACAGGACAGATGACAGAGAACAGGACAGATTAACGCAGAACAGAGAACAGGGCACAGGGCACAGGACAGGACAGATGACAGAGAACAGGACAGATGACTGGACAGAGAACAGGGCACAAGACACAGGACAGGACAGAGGACAGGACGCAGGACAGGACGCAGGACAGAGACACTGCAGCTGTGAAGAATCAGTAGGTTGCGGTGTCGGTGCTGTTTACCTGTAAATCCGCTCCCTGAGCTCGACAGTCCATGTATTTCTCCCAGGCCAGAGTGAGACTGGACGTTTGCTGGTTGTCCATTTTAACTAACGGCTTGTCGATAAAGACAACAATAATAAAGTATCATTGAAGACTGGACTGGTTTTACTAAAGTTCCATGAAATCCGCTGTCCCTGTTGGCCTCCGTGGCAGTTTCATGATGATGATGATGATGATGATGATGGTTTAACTCCTGAAACACACCAGATGAGTGTAAGGACGCCTAACAGGAGGGGATGTGTTCGAATCCTGAGCTCGCAGCGACTCCATCACACAACAGCTCACAAACACATTTAGGTTACAGATTAAACCTGAAATTAACATTATTCCTAACGACATTTTTACACCAATTTATTTTTATTTACGGCTGACTTTAACGACCGGAAGCGTAAATTAAACTCAGGGCCGATTAGCGCAGCTAGCTATGACTGCGCTAATGCTAACTCGGACTTCCTGTCAAGTTGAATAAAGCAAAACACTGAACACATTTCGGCTTTATTTGCTAACTAAACTGCAGGGAGGTTAAAGCATGTCACCGGTGGGGTAATTTTTTATCTTTATCTTTAATGTCTTTAGTCTCGTTATTTATATAATATACGGCCTTTTTTTCCTTGACGTGCGGATTAAAATAAACGTTTACAGTTTCTGCAGCGCTGAAGACGCGACATGACGCTAATAAACTCACCGTTGCGAACAGATTCTGAAATAATTCGGTGAGACCCTCCTGCCGGGATGAACATATTCCACACAGTGAATCACCGCCGGTGGAAAACTGGAAAATCCTCCGTTAATCACTGGATTCGACCAAAAAAGACGCTTTCTCTTCACCCCATTCATTTTGATGACGTCACTCTGAAGGGTCTCCCTGAGTGGGAGGAGCTCCGCTTCTGTAAACGAGCTCACGCGCGGTGATGTCATTGGCTAATAACTGACGTCGAAGATGACAAACTGTTATACAATTATACAATATAATAATAATAATAATAATAATAATATTTATTGTCTTTTATTGGAATCGGTTATTTAGTGTTAATTAGTGTGTATGATAATAAATATTCCTCTGAAAAACTTCATTCATTCATTCATTCATTCATTCATTTTCTATACCCGCTTATTTCCTAATTCGGGGTCACGGGGATCTGATGGAGCCCATCCCAGCCGCCTCTGCAAGGGCGAAGGGCAGGAGGGGGACACCCTGGACAGGTCGCCAGTCCATCACAGGGCCACACACACACACTCACACTCACTCCGATGGGCAATTTCGAATCACCAATCAATCTAACAGACATTGTTGGACTGTGGGAGGAAACCGGAGAGACCTGGAGTAAACCCACGCAATCCCCGGTTCTTGCTAACCGTAAAGGGGTGGGCAAACAGATATCCCAGGTGGGCAGTTTTTGGGGGTGGGGTTGAAGAGATAGATACTCTGTAAAATGCAACTAATTAAATGATGGGATAGAAAAAATATCGCTGTACTAATATTCTTGCTTGGGTTTGGTTAGGAAGACATTAAGTCAATATAAAAAAAACACTTACAGCCAATCAAAAATGGGAAACGGGTTTTGCTTTGTGATTGGTCGGGGCTTTCTACCCTCTTTCTTAAAACTTCTGACACAAAACCTGTCTCAGATTGCTTTTATCAAACCACAAATTGTACAAAAGAAACTGAAAATGTATTTACCGCTGTTTTTACCAAATTTTGATTGAGTGGGCATTTGGGTGGGCTCAGCCCAGCACTGCCCATGCCTAGAGCCCACCCTGCAGCTGAGCACATTTTGGAGAAAAATATGGCAGAAACAGCAGTAAAAAGTATTTTTATTCAGGCAGATTTGATGCAGTGTGTTAAACCTTGTGTGTGTCTGTAGATTGTGATGTTCTGATCTGATGGAACAATGAAGTGATCACAAAGATTTTTTTTAGGTTTTTATAGGCTGTGACTCAAACAATTACAAAACAACATTCTTTAAATCACAACTTCTGGAAACATGTAAGTATTGGAGGGCCTTCAACACCACCACCCCTCCATCAACCCCCTAATCATTCCCTCCATTCCCTTTTGTCCTAATCAGGCCTACAGTGGAACCAATGACCAGTACCCCCCCATGGACATCAAACCATCTTATTACCAAACCCACTGTAAGACCTCCATGTTCAGAGACGGTAACTCCGCCCACTGCACCAGCTTATTTTATCCTCAGTGTTACTGTCTGCATAATGATCTGACAAGTGATGAAAAGAGGTGTTTTAAAGCTTTTCATTATAATTAAATTAAGTATAGTTGAGTAAAAACATGTTTTAAGCGTGTGTGTGTGTGTGTGTGTGATGTCGGGGGGGATTTAAAAAGTTCCTTACTCATCAGTTACTGGACTGCTTTCAAAATGTCTCCTCCACGTGAATTTATACACGATCCGGGGATCGTCTGCTAACACTACAATTATAACAGAATAATTAATCCAGCACCAAAAAGCAAAAGAGCCTGTTAATTCATGTTAATTAATAAAAATTATTATTATTATTATTGCTGTATCTAAACACTGAAAGTAAGTTTTTGTGTAAAAATGAAACCAGAAAACGTGTGTAGATGATGTCATCATCAAAGCTTTAATGGGTGAGAAAGTAAAGCATTAATGCGTCCGTCTGTAAGCAGGATAAACTGATGAGATTATAGTTTTCTTCTAATCTCTCGAGTGTTTTTCTCTCATTTTAATGGTATTTTAAATTAGTGGTCTGAAACATTCTGTGGTCTAGAAATTAATCCCGTGTCCCTTTAATCCATCATACCAGGTTAAAGCCCTGATTGTGTTCGATGGCCTGCAGAAGTTTCTCCTTTAGCGTTTCTTGGCTTGTATACTTCGGCAAGTCTAAAAGATTGAAGCAAGTGTGGGCAACAGGGAGATAATTCTCTCCTCCTCCCGTCGGCTGAATGACCAGCACGAGACTCTTCATGCCCAGGATGGGGATTCGATCACTTCCTGTGAGAAACACTGCAAATCCAATCAAATCCAATAAGTCACAGTGTAATGATGGAATGTTATAGATCTCGTATATTCCAGGATACAGAGAAAACTAAAGATTAATAGATTATTGATTGATTTTTTTTCCAGATCGATTATTTTCTTACTTACACAGGAACTGCTTCTTCTTGTCCAGTGGTAACTCATGAAAAACCTTCCAGAAGAATTTGATTGTCGGGTGTTCAGGCCAATATTCTCCTTTATACTTTGTGTTCTAAGAAATAAAAATACTTATTAATTGCAATTGGTATTTTATCAGTTACCAATAATCATGTTAATAATGTATCTGGGTCGGTGATGGGCTGTAGTGGGTTAAGGCGTCGGCACCCGCATGCGCAAGTTCGATTCCCGGCTTGGGTCTTTTTTGGTCTCACCCCCTTTCTCTCCCTCTATCCTATCAATAACGGCAATAAAATTAAATTTAAAAAAACCTATCTGGACAGGATGTTATTGTTCTTTAATACCAACTCTATAAAACTTCAGATTCGTTTCAGAAGTTTAAGGTAAAATGTATAAGGGGGGGTGGAGTCTTGAGGACCGTTTCAGTTTTTTGTCCCTATTTCTGCTTCGGGCGGCTGCTGTACTATAGAATAGTATTTAAACATGTATAGAAGAGATAAAAATGTCTGCAACACAGCAGGTTTCTTTCTTACTGACTATATTTTGGGTACACATCCAGAAACACATCCAGCTGCTCTGATTGGTCACTGCGGAGATGTTTATAGCTTTAACCTGATATCTTAACTTCCTGCTAAAACCCTTTTTTTATACCTTTTCTAGTTCTGTCCAGTCATAATTGGTGTTTCCTATAACCATAGCCTGAAGTTCATTTGGCTGAAAAAGCTCCAGAACTTTCCCTCCACACACTTTGTGGAATCCAGCATGGAAGGCGTTGAACAGAGAAGCTACGGATTGGTTGAAAATGTAGTCAACGTAGGCATTTACAAAGTCTTGTCTGTAAAAGAAAAAGTGTAAGAGACTGATATAAAACCAAAACAGTATTTTCAGACTTACACAATGCGATGGTACAACTTGTTTATTAGACAGATTAGCAAAACCGTAACAAAGAAATCGGTTCTATAAAATAAATCAGTGCTATAAATTGAATCGGTTCTCTAAAGTAAATCAGCTCTATAAAGTGAATCAGTTCTATAAAATGAATCAGTTCCATAAAGTAATTCGGCTGTATAAAGTGATTAAGTTCTATTAAATCAATTGGTTCTATTGAGTGAATCGGTTCGATAAACTAAATCGGTTTTATAAAGAGAATCAATGCTATAAAGTGAATCAGTGCTATGAAGTGAATCAGTGCTATGAAGTGATTTGGTTCTATAAAGTCAGTCGGTTTTATAAAGTGAATCAGTGCTATGAAGTGAATCAGTGCTATTCGAATTGTGATATGAAGTGAATCAGTGATATGAAGTGATATGAAGTGAATCAGTGCTATGAAGTGAATCAGTGCTATGAAGTCAGTTGGTTTTATAAAGTGAATCAGTGCTATGAAGTGAATCAGTGCTATGAAGTCCATTGAATCAGTTCGATGAAGTGAATCAGTGCTATGAAGTGAATCAGTTCTATGAAGTGAATCAGTGCTATGAAGTCAGTCGGTTTTATAAAGTGAATCAGTTCTATGAAGTGAATCAGTGCTATGAAGTGAATCAGTGCTATGAAGTCAGTCGGTTTTATAAAGTGAATCAGTGCTATGAAGTGAATCAGTGCTATGAAGTGATTTGGTTCTATAAAGTCAGTCGGTTTTATAAAGTGAAAGTAAATCAGTGCTATAACATGAATAAAGTCTATAAAGTATATCAGTGCTATAAAGTGAATCGGTTTTTTAAAGTGAATCAGTTCTATGAAGTGAATCAGTTCTATGAAGTGAGTCCTCAGTTCAGTGACTGTTCTCTGATACAGAATTAAAATGGACATATTAGAGAATAATAGTGAGGTTAAAATATAAATAGGAGCGAAATACCTGTTGTGATTAGTAACATTGATGTTAATTCCATTAGGCAGCAGCTCACATACCTCAGTTTCACCAAAGTTTTCCACAGTAATCTAATAAACAGAAAAACACATTCTAATAAAAACATTTCACTCATCTTAAAATAAGAATGGGAAAAAGATTGGCAAAAAACAGTGCGACTGTCAAAGAGGATCAGCTGCTCTTACTGTAAAGTTCAAGCAGAACGTTTCCTCAACATCATCCTCTGTGTAGTCCAATACTCCTGCAGACTCCTAGAACAATGTCACACACACAAACACAGGAACAGGAAACAGTATTATAATAACAGGAATAAACTCTGTACAGACGGATTTAGAGAATAAATTCCTGTCTGAATAACTGACCTGCCCACAACAGGCATGAGCTCCTTCAGGTCCTCTAAAGTCGGACGTTTTTTCAGGAGTTTCTTGTAGAGGGCGACTGGGAAATGTAGTTCCACTATTGTCAGATTATAAATGGCTAAACCACAGATGACCCCGATGAGGTGGAACAAGTCGATATCTTCTAAAGTCTTAAACAGAAAGAAATAACTGAGAATAACTGAGTGATCGAATATCTGTGAACTTTTCTACTTTCCTCCAGAAGAGATTCTCACCTTGTCTGAAAACCAGATGAGTCTGGACTCCTCGTAATACCGGAACATGCCGTATTTGGGGTCCAGCAGTTCTTTCATAATGAGGAGGAAGAATTCTTTCCTTACGCCTCCAGCATCTACAGCCTCCTCTCCAACGAAGATCACCTGCACACACGCGCACACGCGCACACACACACACACACACACACACAGGTATTTTGAGAAATTAAAAATTAATTGTCACCTTAATTTATGAGAACTTCCATTAAGTTATTTTTAGATTTTAAAGCGGTGCTTAGAACTGATCTAGAATCAGCACACCATTGTATTCTAGGGAGTAAAGTGAACTGAAGATGTGCTAATTTCCAAAGCCAGTTCAAATTTTCTGAATAAGTGATGTCATCACCTTTAGGGGTTTCTTGTAATCGACATTTTTGGACTTGCGTAAAACCTCCATGGTGTCTTCCACAAGATTTTCTCTGCGTACGATGAGGATGAGACAGGGGTTCACCGACTCCACCATGCCGTCCGGCAAGAATAAAGAGCTAAAGTTCTGTCTTTCTGCTTGGTCCACAGCCATCTGTTTAAAAAAAAAACAAAACAACAACAGACCTGTGAGAATGTTATGGTCGGTTCAGGATGTGTGAGGCACCTGAGCAGGAACATCTACTGCACCCTTACCTGCATTTGGATAACAGCATCGGTTTGAAGCAGCAGTGTTTTTGCCTGAGCATCAAAAACAAATGGGTATTTGCACAGAGTCACCGGCGAGTCCATGCCCTGAGAAGAGAAAAAAAATTTAGTCAAAGGGGTGGGGGTGTGACGAGATCTCACGAGATACGACTGATCTTGTGAGAAGGTAACGATAGAAGATACCCCTGCTACATTTAAATCGTTTGTATGGCAACGTTTTGGTTTCCCCGGTGGAAAAAAATAAAAGACAAAGACAATATGCAAACATTGTAAGAAATGAATACCGCACACCTCTGCTAACAGCATCTGCGCGTAATATGGATGGAGCTGTGCGCGAGGCAGGATTTTGTGTTTGTCAGTTGAAGAAAAGATTTTTTTTTCTTTGTATTTCATCAAGAATTTCAAAAAAAATCTAAAAAAATCTCGTCTCATGGGATGAGTGTCTCGTCACACCCCTATCAGGGAGTCGTCAGACTTGCTGGTCCTGGAGGGTCGGTGTCCTTCTACTTTACCTAGCAAGACCTTGATTAGTTGTTTCAGGCTAAACTCTACAGGACACCCCGACCCCCCAGGACCGAGTTTGGTGACCACTGACATGTTGAGATATGAAGACTAAACTCTGTGTTTCTATATCTTTTTTAAGACACCAATATTTAATATTGTAATATTTCTGTCCTGTGAAATGAAAGGCCAGATGTGCTGTACAGCTGCATGATGATCAAGCCAATCAAAAGAACTTACGCTGGAAAACATCTGATGCTGAAACCATGTAACATAATCGCTCCTGATGTCCACGAGGTCTTCCAGTTCATGGATGTAAAACTTGTCATACTGAATAATTTGGCCAGCGCGCTCGTTTACCTGAAGGTTAAACGAAACTCTGTGTGAGTGGTGTAAATCATCGTCATCATCATCGTCATCCTCATCAGTTTACACTCAGAAACAGACTGCAGGTGCGACTGGGAGCACAGCAGGTAAATATTTTTAAACCAGGTTTCATTTAAAGTCATTAATTATTAAATGTTCTTGTGTCGAATCGTCCCGAATTCTTACAGAGTGCAGAATCTCTAGAAACTTCAGACAGGTACTGAGGAAGCAGGTGAATGTCCTGTGCTCAGACGCTGCGATTCCCATACTCTTCATCCGGAGAAGATACACAATCACCTCCTTATACAATTCTACCAGCCCCTGAAACGTTGATGGTTCCAGTCGAGACCACCAATTCCCTAAATCAGAACATGAGGAGAGATTTCAGTCTTATATTCACTTACAAAGCAGGTCAGTGTCAGCTTCTTATAGCTCCTGAACTTCATAATAACTAAAGTTAAGGATTTAGGAAAGTAGATAAGTAAATAAATTAAAAACAGTGTTAGAAATGATTTTAGATGATTCAGGGACTCGAGCCACGTATCGCCTGCAGTCTGTAAACAAACAACGCTAATGTAATATTTAGTATGCAAATTTTTTTACATTTCTGGTATTTGGCAGACATCCGAGGGGTTTTTAAAAAAACACATTTGCTGGCGAGTAATTATAACCAATTACTCGTCAAATTACTTTTAAACTCTTTAATAATCTGTGGTAAAAACAATAACAAGGTACAGGTGGTACCTTGACTAATGAGTGTCCCGACTAACAAGTTTTTTCGAGACACAAGTTTTTCTCCCAGACAAATTTTTGCTTTGAGTTGCGAGCTAAAATTCGGGTTATAAGGCAGCTTAAGCCTTACAACCGCTCGTTGGCGTAGTGAACGCCACAGTAAAAACGCCGTAACATCCACCCAGCATCCCGTGTCTCACTCGATAGCTAGTCAGACATGCGCGTTAGCAAGTGGAGTCGTCTGATCTCCAAGGTAAATGCTGTACATTCTACTTAATAAAACCAGTTTATTCCAGTACATCCTATTGGATTGTTTTTTTATACAATATTCAGTATTTATAAGTTTATTTTTCTTATTAAAAAACAAATTTTCTGACCCAAAACGGATTAATGACATTTTAATTCATTTCAATGGTTAAAACTAATTTGACATACGAGTAATTTGAGCTACGAGCTCCGTCACAGAACCAATTAAACTCGTAAGTCAAGGCACCCCCTGTACTCGTGTACAGGTTTAACCAGACACAGACGTGACAGCGCATGATTCTCACCCAGCACTTTGAGTGGAGTGTTGCTGAGCTGTATAACCGCCTGGGCAAAAGGGATGGTGAGGGTGATGTAAACGCTGGGGTTTTTAAACAGAGGACACTCTGGAAGAATGAGGTAGAGCCTCAGTACCTCAATGTCCGGAGGAGAACTGCACAGACTCGGGATTAAATTCCTTCCCAAACTATCAGCAACCTGCAGGTTTGGAAAATAAACAGAAATAAATAAGAAAAAGTTTCGTAAATTCATAGGAATATGGAGAAATCTCGTTAAACACTGACTTGCTGTGAGATCTGCGGACAATCAGGCTGAATGAGTCTGTGAAAGAGGAGACGAGCCGCGTTCATGTCCACACCGGAACATTTAGTACTGGTGCCATAATGATCCGGATGACTGCAGAATGATTCGTTACACAAAATAAACAAAACCTTTGAGTTCATCAAACTCATTCAAATTCATCTTCAGCCTAAAATCCTTTTTAAACACTAGTTCGAGGAGCAGTGATTGGTTGTGTACAGATGTCTGATAACCTTCTCCAAACTTCCACAAAAAGCATCATTCATGATTATCTAAAAATGATTAATTATCAGTACATAAACGTTACCTTCTAGAGAGAAAACTTCCATTCAGACAACTTGCTGAGGAGAAAATATCATCGATTTCACTGGAACAGAGAACAAGAGAAAACAGGATGAAGTGACAAATACAGTGGTGCCCTAACTTACGAATGTCCCAACTAACGAGTTTTTCGTCTCTCTGACGATTTTTTTCTTTGAGTTGCGAGCTCAAATTCGTTTTATGAACCAGCTTTAGACACCCAACTGCTAGTTAGCGTAGCAACTGCCACAGTTGACCGCAGTAACATCCACCCAGCATAGCTAGTCAGACATGCGCGTTAGCAAGTGGAGTCGTCTGATCTCCAAGGTAAATGCTGTACTATTTATAAGTTGTTGTTTTTTTTTATTTAAAACATGTAACACAAAAAATAGCTGTGTTTTTTTAAATTGATTTGACATACGAGTAATTTGAGTAACAAGCTCCGTCAAGGCACCAGTGTGGAAATTAGAGATTTGTGAATTTACTGTAGTGATTATATAAACGTTACCCCGTCATTTCAGCTGGAAGTCTCTTGTGACTCCCGTGAGCGTGACTCAGCCATTTCTGTACCAGTTCCTCATTCAGGTGTAAGATGTGTTGATTACAGTGCGGAATTCGCAGATCATCTGGGGGAGACCCGTCCTTACACAACACAACGCACAGAAACAATGATAAACTCTTCCTTATTTCCCCAAGTCACAGACAATAATCAATCACATCAAAATAAATTCCAAACATAAATAAAGAACAGACACTTCCTTTTACAACAAAAACAGGTCATTGGGCGGAACTTAACCGGCTGCCCGGGTGTATCTCCTAATTTTACTTCAAGACGAGATCTACAGACGACATTAAGTAAGGTGCGGCATGTGGGTTCGGTCCCTGTTGACTTTTAATAAAGACTCCCAGACTCTCAGGATATAAACCAGACCATAAGATTATAAAACACCAAAAAAAAAAAACTCAGCTGAGACAGAAGTCAACAAGACACTAGACTTAATACTAGTGGTGGGAATCTGTAGGTATTTTACGATCCGATCCGATTCCGATTCTCCGAGTCCAAAACATTTTTTTTTTTTAATTCTTCTGCTTCTGCTGGGTAAATACGTGTTTACATGTTTACATTTTAACCAGAACTGGAGTTTCTATGCTTTTTGTTTATAGCTGGATTTTCTGTACGACAATATCCAAGGCTGGCACAATTATCAAATGTTCTTATGATGGCAATTATTTGACCTAACAGTGATCGTTGAATCCACTTGCTATTATTGCACACTTTTGTTAGCCACTAGGGGGTGCTGTAGTACCTTAACACCTTACTTTTAACCAGAGCGCGTGAGTGAAGCGGAATATGAAAGTCTTCAATAACGCAACACCACCAGCGCAACTCATGTTAACGACCCAATGCAACTGCAGAGAACTTGATTTAATTTATATGTAGCTAAACAGATAAACACCAGTGACACGACACGAAATGTGGATTTATAATAAAATATTTACAGTTGAGCGTTAATATTGTTTAATTATGAAGAACACAAATAATTTCGGAGAAAATTCTCCTAAATCAAAGTTGATTTCTTTAATTTAATTCGAGTAGCTTAAACTGGTTTGTTGGTGAGCAAAAAAAAAAAATTGTGATTTAGGCTGTGATAAATTATGATAATTAATAAAAGCGTCAGTATTTTCCCACCTGAAGACTGCGGAAATGAGCAAAGCTCTGATCTCCACCAGCGTAAATCCTTTTCACGCAGTACAGCATCTCAAACTCATCTATCAAACATAAAAACACCACATAACATTAAATATTAGAGCTGCACGATATTAGAAAAAAAACCGACATTGTGATATTTGGTTTTTCAGTGATATTTATTATAATATGATTGTGTTGCTTTTGTGAATCTGTGTAAAATATAATACACAAATTATAATCAGAGATAAATACGATAGAATAAAGTTGTGGATGAAATAAACAATGTTTTATGTTTTTTTCGGGAGATTCAGATACAGAAATAAAATAATTAAATGTAAAATCACACTTTACTAAAGTGATTGTTTTTTGTCTGTATGATTTAAAATTACAACAATGAACAAATGATAAACTTTCACTCAAAGTTAATTTCTCCTCCTCCGTCAGCCATTGTGGGCGTAAAAATTCTAATTCAACTGTACAGACAAGTTTTGCTAGTCTGTGCTAATCTGTAAAAATTTATCCTGATTAACCAATCAGAGGACGGAAAAATGCTGATGTCATCATGCTAGCGGGCTTCGGGAGGCAGGTTTAAAAATCTGATTGGTTAAAAAAAAAATAATAATAATAATAATAATATGGTTGAATAATATTAACCAATGATCAATCTGCCACTGTTGATATAGTGTAAGTCACACGGGCAGCGCTACTGATTCTGAAGGCAGATTAGATTAACATGGCAGCACATACAAACTGAAATCTGATTGGACAAAAAAATCTAACATCCACATACACGTACTGGAAGCAGTGCAGCGAGAGAAACACTACGAAATGAAGAGAATAAACTGTTGGAATAAATTAATACTATTTTATGGAACTAATATTAGAGTTTAGGTTGTAAATGTAGGTCAGATTCTGATAGTGTTTAGGGCAGCAGAGGACTGACTGACCCGCACTGCACAACACTGACAGATACACATATTGTAATGTCTGTACTGAAATGATGTATTGTGCAGCTTTGATATTTATACAATACATCTAAAAACTGTAACACAGACATGATATACAACAAAACATACACACTTGTCATTTTAACAGATTTCATTAGCAGAGGTGTGTGTGTGTGTGTGTGTGTGTGTGTACTGACCGGAGTCTTGCGGTATAGTGTTATGTGCTCTCCACTGTCCTTTTACAGGAGCAGGACTGACCCTGTTGCAGGTGTAACGTGTTCCAAGTTGTCCGTTTCCTCCAAGACCAAAAGAATCGATTTTTCCAGATGCTGGAATGAAAGCTAACGTATGCTGCCTTATATAGAAAAAAATAATGATTAAAAGAAAATTTCATATGGGTTCATTTCAAATTTCATCACTACAACATTGGCCTGAATGAGCAAATGTGTTCTTATCTTTCTTTTTTTAATCTATGATCCAACTTTGATATTAATCTTGGATTAATGTTTGGATGTCACATGATTTTTAAGAATTGTCAGGCTAGGAAGCAACTGAGATTCTCCTGAAACCATGAAGATCAGTGAAGATTCCAAACTGACAGAAGTTTTCATGTTCATCTTACAGAAGTAAAGTGACGTCCCGTCTAGACGAGAACGCAAAAGTTCAAATGAAGTTGATTGCAGGTTTTATACCCACCTTCCACAGGCCACTTGTGTAACAACATTTCCCATAAGTTCAAAAACCTTCCGTGGGTTAATTTCATGATTTAGGCTGTTGTGTCCCAGCTGACCATATCCACCTGCGCCGAATGTAAACACGCCCCCCTCCTGAAAACGTCCAAATAATGTTAGAGAAGACTCACTTTAAGACATTAAAGATATGTTCAAATCCCACACTTACTCACACACTCTGCACTCAGGGGGTTTGTATACAGAGACAATTGTTGACTTTACCTTTGTTAATACAGCAGTGTGATCCTCTCCACAGCATATATACACAATCCCCTGTGAGCGGAGTGTCTTCAACAAAGAGGGAAAACATCGATCTGCAAAAAGAGAGGCACAGAGAGAATGGAGAGAGAGAGAGAGGAGAGGGGGACAGAGGGACAGATAGAGGGGAGGTAAAGAGTACAGAAAAAAAAAAGTGAGAGAGGGGGGTACAGGGTACAGATAGAAAAAGAGAGAGACAGAGAGATGAGAAAGTTATTCAAGTTTAGTCAAAAAATAAAAGACAAATAGGACAAAAAAAATTGAATAAAATTTAAATATAATATAAAAATATACTGTGTATTGTATATGCTGAGAAATCAAACGTTTTTATAGTTTATATCTACCCGTGTTATCGTTGAGGCCCAACTGGCCAAACTTGTTTCGCCCCCATCCAAAAACTGCTCCTGACATGGTGAGGGCAAAGCTGTGGGCACCTCCTGCTGAAATCTGGGCAAACGGGATGCCCTGTAAAGACTGGATGATCTGTGGGGTCAGGACGCAGGGCCCTTCTTTTCCGAGTCCTAACTGCCCAAACCTATTTTGCCCCCAGGAAAAAACATGTCCCCCTAGTTATAAAAAAAGCACAATAAATTATTTATTTATTAATAAGAAAGAAGTGTAGGGCAGTCAGCAGGTGAGCGCATTCAGAACATCTAAATAATATAGAGAGTAAATATGAGACAGAAACACACTCCCACAGAAAGTCACGATTCTTTACACCCGGATTTGAAGGGTTAATGTTCTGTCACCACTATGAGTCTAGAACAATGTCTGAGTGTTATACTTACTCTGAGAAAGTGCAAGGGAATGTCTATAACCACAGGAGACCTGGACAACATGGACCTCCGACAAACTCTTGACTGTTCTGTGGAGGAGGATTTTTAAGCAAATCAAATGTCTAAACTACCTCCATCCTAAATTTTCTTGTAAGGTAACTTCACCTGGGCACACGCATACAGTCCTCTATGTTGGTGAGACCGAGCTGTCCGTCAGAAGCCTGTCCCCACGCAAACACTTGTCCTTTGTCATTTAAGGCAAGAGTGTGAGCTTCACCACAGGATACAGCGACAATGTTCTGAGCATCAAGTGCCATCACCTGCTCTAAATAACAAACATCCACAAAACATACAAGACAGTTAACATGCAAAAAACCCTCATTAAACCCAAAAAAATAACACCTGAAGCCGAACAATATTAATGTAATGATCCTGCAGGGACGGGGAGGTGAGCATGAACAGGAAAGGGTTCATGGACGGGGAAGTGTGCAGGGATGTGGAGGTGCTTATGAATAGGGAAGTTTTTATGAACGGGGAGGTGCGCAGAGACGGGAAGGTGCTCATAAATGTGAAAGTGTTCATGAACGGGGAGGTGCGCAGGGACGGGAAGGTGCTCATAAATGTGAAAGTGTTCATGAACGGGGAGGTGCGCAGGGACGGAATGGTGCTCATAAACGCAAACGTGTTAATGGACAGGGAGGTGCGCAGGGACAGGGAGGTGCACAGGGACGTGGGAGGTGCTCATGGACAGGGAGTTACCCAGGGACGGATAGGTGCGCAGGGACGGAGTGGTGCTCATGAACACAAACGTGTTAATGGACAGGGAGGTGCGCAGGGACAGGGAGGTGCACAGGTTCTCACTGAGGTTCTCAGTGTAATTCTATTTGTGTTACCAGATTAAAGTGTTTTAAGGTCCACTGCTGAACAGGTACCTGGTTTTTTGCGGGTCTTCTCATGTCCCAGTTGACCCAGATCGTTGCAGCCGCATGTGTACACAGTTCCGTCCTCCAGCAGGAAAACGGTGTGTCTTCTCCCACAGCCTACATCCCGAACCACTTTCCCGGTAAAGAACTCACACTGCCGGGGCTCCACGATGATTTCCTCATCGATTCCACCCAATCCGAGCTGACCGTAAGAGGCATTTCCCCA
The DNA here is from genome assembly GCA_005784505.1 of Bagarius yarrelli. Classification (NCBI taxonomy): domain Eukaryota; kingdom Metazoa; phylum Chordata; class Actinopteri; order Siluriformes; family Sisoridae; genus Bagarius; species Bagarius yarrelli. The sequence goes on from VCAZ01000217.1 coordinate 211,658, forward strand.
ACACAGCATGCTAACGGTGATAAACACCACTTTAATACAGGATCATTTCATATCAATCGATCAATCAAATCAACCAATCAATCAATAAAAAATACTTTTTTCCAGAAAAATCCAGAACACAGAATTAACACGAGGCAAAAAATCAAGCAGTAAATAAATAATATATTTATTTATTTACATTATTTGGCAGACGATTTATCCCAAAGTGATCTCATTTACACAAATAAGCAATAAGGGGTTAAGGGCCTTGTTTAGGGGCCCAAAACTGGTAGCTTGGTGGAGCTGGGAATCGAACCCCACGAGTCATTACTTCCCTATAATATATTTATTTCTTTACATTATTTGGCAGACGCTTTAATCCAGAGCGACTTACATTTATCTCATTGATACAACTAAGCAATCAGGGGCCTTGCTCAGGGGCCCAACACCTGTAGCTTGGTGGAGCTGGGAATCGAACCAATAATCTTCAGCTTGGTGGTCCAACACCTTACCACGAGCCACCACTCCTACACACGCAGTTTGTCAGCCAGTTTATTATCCAATCAGTAAATTAGCCGCTTAACTAACCGTCTCCTCACCGAGTTAATAACATATAAACTGCTTTAATCGTCAAGACTCTGATTAATCACACGCATTTTCACGTGAACGTCAATTAAAACAGTCAAATCAGTGAAAAATGACTGATGCTAAGCTAACAAACACCGGGAAACAGAACCGAGCTGACGGACCGTCCTGACAGAAATCAGGCTGCTAAATTCCGAGCCGTTACCTGAATCCGCTCGTGCAGCGGCTCGTGTGGAGCTTCTTACCTGTTGTCAGTCAGTCAGGCGCAGTTCAGCGGTTTCTTTTCACCTCTAAATCTTTTAAACATATGGAAATTCTGAGAATCGTTTCGGTTTAAAAGGCGTTTTTTTTTCCTGTCAACAAAACCTCACACACACACCGCTGTCTATGTCGTACACAATGACGTCAGCAGATTTTGTAACTGGAAAGCTCGCGAAAATATTTCTGTAATGTTCGAGAGATGTTCCGGAAATGACAAAATTCACTTACTCGAGATTCTGTTCGACTCTAAACTCGGAAACGGGAAGTCGGAGAAGGGTTGAGGCGCTCTTAGAGGTTCGTTCTCATAAAACAGTTTTGGGTTTTCATAAATTAAAGTTTTATTTATTTTTCATTTATTTATTTTTTATTACATTAAAGCTATAGAAACGAATAACTGGTAGAAATATGGGCTGCCGAGTGTGGCGGCTTGAGGCGCCGGAACATGAGACGGCGCTGTTGCATTTCCGGTCCCTGTTCGATCCTAGAAATAAATAAATTAATTAATTAAAATAAATAGATAGATACATAGATTAAAAAAAATTGGTCTGGGAAGCAAAATAAATATTTGTTACAGTTACTGGCAAGAAAACAGCAGTTTTCTTCAGTGTATTCAATTTCCAACTTCACCAAGACATTACTGTGGGCCCCTGAGCAAGGCCCTTAACCCCTAATTGCTTAGAAATCTCACAGAAATAAATATCTCACACTGGATAAGCCTGCGTCTGCCAAATACTGCAAACGTAAATGTACTTAAGTTCCAGATAAACAGTCAGCTGATTTAAAACACAAAGAAATGAACACACAGACAGGAACAGACAGAAATGCACTTTAATTGGTATAAATGGTAAAAACTATTTTTGTTTTAAAAAAAGGTTGACTGTCAGTTTATACAACACATACGGCTAAGTGTGAAATCAGGAGTTCAGCTAACGGGTCGCTGCTCCAATCGTGAGGATATTTCAGTTAAAATAATGAAAAAATAAGTCTCATAATATCAAAGCTTACAATGATGGAAAGCACCGAGCACCAACACATCTGTAATTTATTATCTAACCAGTGCTTTAACTTATTTATCAATTAACTGCTATTATTTACCACTAAAAGAATGATTTGCATAAGCTACCAACATTGTAGTGACATCCTACAATTATTTTCAAAACAAAACTAAAAAATTACTTACCAAAAAAAAAAACGTGTAAAAGTTTCACATCTAGCAGCATCCAAATATTGGAAAAAAAAAGGAAAAAAGGGGGCTTATTGATCGCAGCCCTGAGGAGGTGTCCACATCCAGTCCCACCTCCTCAGAACCTCCTTAACTCCTGATTCACAAATAACATTAACCTTTTAAATACAAAAAAAAGTAAAAAAAAAAAAAAAAAAAAAAAAAAACTAAACAAAATCCGGTTAAATAAACCATAAATAAATACACACCACTGGAACTGAGGTACAGAAATAACACACACTTAAACATCGAGATTGTGATTCAGTGTCTCACCTGGAGAAATAAAACAAGCTCCATAAAACTGCTGCTGTAACCAAAAACGCACATCCAGAAAGAGACACACACACGCTTTCTAATGGGAATTTACTAAGTCCTAGACATTCATCACTGCAGATCATTTAAAAAAAATAAAATAAAATAAAAATCACCCATATAAACACTTAGTTTTTTTAGCCACACGTCATAAATACTGCAAAGTTATAGCTGTAATAGAAACTCACAACATTTACACATCCATAAACAGGAAGTGTGCACATTATGCCTTTTCTCCTACTTCTACATCACTGCTGGACGAGTCTGCGCTTACAAACTACTAAGAAAACGTTTTTTTCCCCCTTAAAAACGTGTATAAAATGTGCTGTTTCAAAATTCCGACACTGCTTGTGTCGATAAGAGCAGCATTTTCTAACATAAGCTTCACTGCTGGAGGTCCACAGAAACTGGTAGAAGCAGGTAAGGAGTCAGAAATACGAGCAACGTGAACAATACGTCAAGCCAAAAGAAGCTCTCGGGTGAATTACATTCAATTTCATTTTTTCATCTTACTTACTAAATTTTTACCTTCCACCTTTATCTTCATCTTCATCTTCTCCTTCACTCCCTCAGCGCTTTCGTTAACGACTCTTCGTTCAGGTTTTCTCTTTCCAGTAGTCGGTTAGTAAAGTTTCAGAAACAGAAAGCAACTGATCTACACTGTCAGGACCTCCTCTAACATTTTAAAAACACACACCGAGTAAGGAGACACGGTTAACAGCTTCAGTTGTTCTCAGGGTTTTTGTCGATAGTATTAAAGAACCATTCGGTGAATCTCCTGAGTTGCGCCGCTGCGGCTTGACTCGCTTCCTGTAGACGGATATTATCTTGTCTGAGATGTTGCACCTCCACCTGTAGGATGGCTTTATCCTCCTTTTCCTAAATAAAGCAGGAAGAAATATCCATTAAAACCCTGTTTGAAGAACAGCAGAAAACAGACCTTATCAATTGCTGAACATTTGTGCAAAAACTTGTGTTTTGTTTTGTTTTGTAAGCTGTATCGATAGTTAACTTTTGTCTCGTAGAGTTCAAGTCAAGAAAGAAGACTCTAAAGCAGCAGAAACTGTTTACATCCTAAATGTCCGGTAGCCAACTGTAAAGTTCTTCTCTACTTGCACATGAATAATGACTTTTTTTTAATAGAACAATAAATCCTGTTCCTGATCCTGACTCACAATTCTCACTCTAAACTGCTGTAAACTGTTCATCATCTCTATCCCAAACATGGCTGCCAAAGTCTAGTTATATAATTAAACTATAAGTCTTTTCCAGCTTATAAACATTATAAGGTCAGATTATGCAAATCTGAATGTTATAAGTGGTCTATACACACACAAACACACACTACTCTAAGTCAAGTAGAACAAATCCCCCAATGGTCCGTGTGTGCAGTGCATCGGTTCTCACTCTTACCTTTCTCAGGTCGTGTTGGAGCTGCTTCAGGATAACTTCCAGCTGGTTGACTTTACCAGTCAGGGTAGCAGACGAGCAGTTCCTGAAAATAGCATAAATCATGTCAATCATAATAAATTATAAATAATTTAATGCCTGTCCATTACACTGAGGACCAATCAGAACTTGCGGTGGGAAACTCACCCAGATTGCAGTGTGTCTTCGTCCACCGAAGCAGCCTGTCTAATGGGTTCCTGAGAAATCTGAACAGCTTCATCTCCCTGCAGTTCACTCATGTTGTAGACAGAAGCCATATTCTGATCTATCAGCAAAACACACACACACCATGCCTTTAACGTGTTTTACAATTGAATACCACAGGCACATTTACACACACACACGCACACAACCATTTGTGGTCACCTTCAAACGCTCGCGCTACATCAACAAGATGTGACCAGTCCAGACCAGTGGCGGTGTCCGGTAGAGGGAGGAGTCCTGGATCAGTAAACTTTGACCTGTCTGCCAAAGATCCATCGGAAAACCAGACCTCATCTAACACACACCAAAAAAAATTAAGTTCAATGAAGAATGCCAGAGATTGCAAAGACACTTAATTTTCAGGTTTAGAGTTAGTTTATTTCTCTAAGTTTATTAAATCAGTGGCGATGGAACAGGTCTCACTGCGTAGGTTGGATGCAGGCTGGTTGCGGCCCATGCGAGGGGGCAAAGTGCGGTGGAACGGTTGTGTGCTGCTAAACAGGATGTCATTTGGTAGTAGCTGGTTGAGTGTTGAGCTGCGGGAGCTGGTGAAGGACGAGGTTCTGCGATTACTACTCAGACTCTCGTCCGACAGCGTGCGGTACAGAACACGGCAGGGACTCTCAGAAACCAACGCCTGATCAAACACACACAAAGGTTCCAGCTGTTACACGATGTGTATGATATAGAGAATGGCTTTCAATAACACTTCTGGAACGTTCTGATAACATTTCATTAACACCTTTCTGCAACTGTCCTTTCCAGGCAAAGCTTTGACCTTTGGCCTGTTTGTCTGCTCCCTGTCTCCCCTCGGTCTCTCTGTCTGTCTTTCTCCTTCTTGAATATGACACACAGCCTCCATCAGGTACAGCTGTCTGTAGAACACAGAGACAAACAGAGCTTCAGATCAAAATTCAAACACTACTTAAAAAGTAAAGCAATGCAGGGAAAAAACAGCACGATTTTACGAATTTCCATCAGCTGTTCCAGTCAAAGCAAAACTTTTCCTGAATGACAGCGTATATTCATTTAATCATTAATTAAATGATTAATTAGAAATATTTACATAATATGTCGTGAATATAAGAAAATGGTTTGTTTTTCCAGTTATTATCTACTCTTTCCTGTGGATGATCTTTCTGTAGGATCCAAATTCCGTGTTCAGAATGTTTGAAGGTTGAATTTAAAATGTTCTAAATTTCTTATCTTGCAAATCACTGCTATGCAGGTTAAAACCTGAGCTCTATGGAATAAACTCACCTTCTGTGGGATGAGATCTCTCTCAGCTCCATCATGCTGCTGTCCACGCCCGTGTGTCTGCTCAGGAGATAACGCTGAGGCATGTGCAGCTCGACAGCTTCCTGGTCTCGGTTTTGACGATGCTCCGGGGTCCAGGCTTGTCCCCACTCCACCGCCACCTGCTGCTCGTCTAGCACCATGTGTGCCATGGCAGAAAGGGAATCTCCAGGGGGCGGAACCGGTGCACAGCAGGGTGTTGTATCTATTCCACTGTCTGTAGAAGCTCCTTTAATGTAGGTGATTCCCAACAACTCCTGATCCATCAGGTCACCGGAACCGAAGTGCTTCTCGTCACTGTTACTGCTGGAGGCGCTGCTGGACAGTGTGTTACTGCTGGAGCGGCTGGAGGTCTTATCCCCACCCTGAGAAACACAATCAAAGTTTAAGTATAGCCAGAAATCCAGATGTGCGCTGATCTGATTGGAAATCTAAGAAAAAAAGTGTGTGTCAAAGTTTTAATGGTTCACAGGTTAAAGGATGAAGTTAAATGAATGTAAGAGTTGCGAGTGTAAATGTGAAGCTTCTGTAAGTTTTAGGGAAGTGTATTTTCTCACCCTGGTCAGTCGGTTTGGCGAGTCCTGACTGCTCTCGTTCAAAGCGTTAAGGATTTTGGTAGAGGGAGCCAGCCACTTCGATTCTGGATAAAGAAGAATAACTTGAGTGATGACTCTCATCTGTTTCCACACCAGGTTCTGTTCTATCTTGTACAAAGCGCTGTGTGAGATCCGATCTTTGTCCTACCTGTAGAACATGTCCTCTCCGTCTTTTTCTCTTTCAGGTTTTCACCACTTCCCATGACAGGAGGATGAGATGCCGGCTCATGTGATACAGGGGAATGACACCTAAAGAAAGAAGGAGGACACTCTCCACTGAGTTAGTGTCCCATAATCCTGCTAAATTTCAGAAAACTATTCATACACAGAAACATAAAATCCTACAGTATAATTAAACCACTGCTCCTTGTGCAAGTGTTTAGTAGGGCCGTGCGATTCGGGGAAAAATATCTAACTGCGTTTTTTTGACAGATATTGCGATTTACGATTGCGATTCACTTTATAGATTCCTTAATTCTTGTATTCCAGCAGATGCCAAAACAAAATTAGTTCTGCACGAACCTTTGGCACTAATATAGCGCACAGTCAAACTAAGATATGGTTCGGTCATCCTGCTAAACCTTAGGTCTGCTGTTATAGCCTAATATTCCGCCTCAACTTTATTCGTATATTCAGTGTAAAGATGTGGGATTGTAGAGTATGTGTGAGAGGGAATTTTATATCTCCTATCCGGCACTCGGATGAGGACTTTTAAACCCCTCCTTTGTCAATGCAATAAAAGGCACTGTGTCTTTAGCGAAGTATCAGGTTACAGCATTAGTTATCTTCTGGTCGTCGCTGCAAACAATTCTAAAGTTGTACTTTGTTGCTTGCTACTAGACGAAGTGTCACTAGCAGTACCTTTAGGTGATTTTTTTAGCAACACACTCCTCAAACAGCCTCCTGTGGTCATTTTTCACTCTTGCAAATGACCTTTTCTTGTTCGGTGTCTTTCAATAATCCCATATTACACACCTGCTGTTTTTTGGGGTATTAACTGGCCAAATGATCCCTCTGACTCGAAAGAAGGCATAATATTGCTACACCGCGCTTTCCTTTTTGGTTTTTTAAAAGTGGGCATGACCAACATGCTGACTGGCCACCTGAAAATGTAAGCACTCAATTGGCTGGTATAATTGTTACCCAAACAGGGCAGTCATGCATTTGCTCTGGGCCTTTTTATATCGCATTCACATCACAGTCTTTTGCGATTAGCTAATTGCAGCGTTTCAAATCTTAATTGCAATTCGATTGCAATTAATTGTTCAGACCTAGTGTTTACTCAGAGAAAATACACCATTACACAGATGCTTAAAGGGTCCAGTGATGGACAGTTTGATTCATTCAGTTTTATTAGTTTTGCACTTTTAACACTAGACATTGCCTTAAAAGTTGGACAAGCCGTTGGCGACTGTGGCAAGAAGAAAACTCCCTGAGATGAAATAAGAAAGAAACCCTGAGAGGAACCAGACATCATCTGAGGGACACAGAATATCTGTTAAATACAGATAAACCATGTTGCGGTGCAGTAATGCTGATCAAATGTAACGTAAGGAGTCCCAATCTATCCTCGAAGCGTCTGTGACAGGCTAGTGTTCCTGCTAAAACCAAAACAAACCCTGAAAATGAAACTGTCTGTCTGCTTCACACCCTAACAATGAGACAGACACTCCAGGTCTGGAGACCCACAAGGGGATCACATCAATATCCTTAACATACTGTAATACACCACACAAACAAGCAAAAAGTTTAAACTTCCTGGGTTAAAACCCGTTCCAACATGACCTCATTTTACAAAGTCTTCTGTTTCTCTTTTTGATTTATTATTTTAAGTTTTATTTTTGATTCTACTTTATCTTCATGTTTCATTTATCAGTGATGTCACTCTTCCTCTCACACATTTACTGTGGGATTTTGATGGACATGCTGATTGTGTTGTGTGTACGTGACTGTGTGAGATTGTGTTTCTCTTTCTATGACATACCCATCAAATCCTGCTTCATGGATCCATGTGGTGCTGCCCGCTGGTCCCGGGTCACTGGAGGTGGACTGGTTACTGGGAGAGCTGCGGTAGTGCTGACTGGTTTGTGTTTTATTACAGGGGATTTGATCATCATGTATCATCCTACAGAGATCACAGGATCATTACAGCACTGAAGAGTGTGTGTGTCTGTGTGTAAATAAAATAATGAGATGCTTTTACATTACACACATCTCTAATAAAGTGCAACAAATTTAAAGACCTGGAGATGTTGGGCAGTTTCCTGTCGAAGGAGGTGCTGCGAGGGATAGAGTGCTGCTGAGAGACAGGTGGACACTGCACATGTTCGAAACCCTGGGACATGGGCTGAACCCCTGTGGTGGTGGGCACCCGGTGCCAGGTGGTGTTTCTCCTGAATGGGGTCTTATACTCACAGGGTGTCCCCTCACTGTCCAGCTTGTATTCCACCATGGGAATTCGGTACAACTCCGAACAGCCTCTGAACCAGAAAAGAACAGAATAAAAAAAACATTCCTCTCCAAATACTAACATTACAAAACCGCAGAGAAAATTTATTCAGTTTAATCTCCAGGTAAACAGAGAGACAGAGAGAGCGACAGAGCAAGAAAGACAGAGAGAGACACAGGTTAAGAGAGACAAAGGCCAAAAGAGAGCGCGATAGACAGTAAGAGAGCAATGTTTTGGGTTAAAGTAAGTGGATGAATGGAGAACCTTCTGGGAGTCCCGTCCTCATGAGGCTGAATGATCACCACGGTAACGGTGATGGAGGTGCGCAGTAGGTCAATCATCTGTTCGTGAGTGAGTGTGGCCACGGCTGCATTGCAGATCTCCACCAGACGACTGCCCTGACGCAGACCTGCTTTCCAGGCAAATCCGAACGCTTCAACATCTGCAACAATCCCTTCAAAATTCACATGGAAACCCAGCTGCCCAAGGCCATTCCGGCGCAGTGCCATCTGCTGGGTCTCACAGCCATGAGTGGATATCTGACAAACACATACATGGAGAAAAGAGAACCTTGAAATGTGTATTAGAACCTCTAAAGAACAGCACTAAAGCACTTAGGGGAATTTTTTATAATAAATAAACTGCATTTATGTCTTTCTGTATTTTTTCCAGGTAACTTTACACTGACACACACTGCAGACTATTTCTGTACAGTCACCACAGGAAATTCTATTTTTATACCTTGTGTGTGTGTGTGAGTGAGAGAGAGAGAGAGAGAGAGAGAGAAAGAGACAAAGGTTTTTAGCACACATATAGGACAGAATACATAAAGAGTCAAATTTACATAAAGTAATAAAATAAAAAAACTCTTCAAATAGAAGGGTTATTTAATGATTTCTATGTGTGTGTGTGTGTTGTCAGTGTGTGTGTGTGTGTTTTTTGTGTAGGTTTGAAGAATCAATAAAAATAAAAAAAAATTTCTATGTCAGTTATTTTATTCTTTTCTCTAAAAAAATGTTGTAATGTCTATGAAGTCATGTCACTCTGCTTGGTCCAATCAGCTGATTAATGTTAAGGCACCAAATCAATTGAGAACAAGAAGAGCAACAAGAGGAGTTAGTTGTGTGTGTGTGTTGCATGCTGTGTTTGTGTGTCTGTATGTGTGTGTTCACCTCAAGCCGCTGGACGATTTGTCGAACGTCCTCTTCGCAGCCTTTTGGAGTTGAGATCATGATACACTCTCCACGTTCATAATAAATCTTCACACTGCTGCTGCTGGAGGTCCATCCGATCACATCCCTACAGGAGCAGTTAAAGATCACGTTCTTCCAGTGCTCCTCGATCAGCACCATGAACTCGTTGGAGATACCGAGTAAACACCGAATCTCTGCTGACTGACTGAAGTCCCACGCTAACACACTCCAGACGATTGCTCCCAGACTGTACAGGTGGGCATCTCGCCGTGGGACCAACCCGTTCTTTTCTTTTAGCCCCCAGTGTGATGAAGCTGAACTTCAGAGCCGAATCCACAGCAGCCGTGCTCACGAAATTCTCAGCCAGGTCTTTAAGGTACTCCTGCCGGGTTCTAGTAGCCATGGCGTAGAACTTTTCTGATTTGTGTGCTGCATTTTCACCGTTGATGACTTTAGCAAGCAGGAAGTCCCTAAAGACAGACGACTTTGGGAAGGTGACAGCTTTAGGAATCGGAGGACCGAATAGAGGAACATCTTTAGATCTTGAAACAGCAACACTGCAGAACGGAAAAGAAAACACACACACAAAGTGTCAAAGTCAAAGATTTAACTAATGTCATATGTCATATGGAAGAGAGTTTTTTTTACTCAGCAGTTAGATTCTCTTTGTGTGTGTTGGAGCTTTAATAAAACTGACGTACCTGTAACACACATTTTCAGTGCTCGGATTGTGAACTTTAACAATAATAAAAACATGCTGGAAGTGGGAGCGAATGTTTTTCGGCGTAAAGGGCAGAGCTCCCGGTTCCTGGAACACAATGGTGACGATGTCGTTTCCGATGTGTCTTTTTCTCAGCAGCTGGAAGAACCCAAAAAATAAAAAAGTAATAAAAATGTACATATTTAATACCATCACCAGGGTTTATAGAATCATTAAGAATAAGATCACTGACCTGTTGTCTGTTGTTAGGTGTGTAGGGTAAAAGTGTGGACACATGGAACATGAGCTCGTGGTCCTTGTAGGTTGTGTAAAGAGAGTGAGTTCCTGTTGAATCCGCTGTAAAAAGGAAAAATTATGAATTTTAGGAATACTATTACATTCCGTATCAGACTCCGCTGTAGAACACGGCACTTTAATCACTGACGATCGTTCGTTTGGGGGGGTTACGGTACACAAAACTCACGGTTCGGTAGGTACCTAGGTTTTTTTTTTTTTTGACCCAGGTTCGATTTTGGCTTGAGTGCTTTCCGGTCGCGTCCCCCCCCCCTTATCTCCCCCATTTTCTGTCCACCGTCCGGCTAAACCTCAGGTCCGCCCCAACTTCATTATTATATTCAGTGTAAAGCTGTGGGATTGTAAATTATCGTCGGATGAGGATTTAAATCCCTCTTTTGTTACTGCAATAAAAGGCACTGTGTCTTTAGCGAGCTAGCGGGTTATAGCGTTAGTTTTCTCCTGGTGTTTATGTTACGTCTTTTTATATGCTGTAACAGCCGCAATTGTACATTGTAGCTTGCTACTAGACGGAGTGTCACAGGCAGTTTAGACGACTTTTTAAACACACTCCTCAAACAGCCTCCTGGGGTCATTTTTTTTTTTTTGTACAAATTACCTTTTTTTGTTCGGTGTCTGTCACTTATATACTCCCATCTTACAGACGTGCTGTTTTTTGGGGTATTAATTGGTGAAATGATCAAAAGCCATAATCCCACTTTACCGCGCTTTCCTTCAAGTGTTACATGCTGACTGGCCGCACAAAGCTGTGTGCACTCACTTGGCTGGTATAACTGTCACTCAAAGAAAGCAGTTATGAATTTGCTTTGGCCCTTTTTTTATATCGCATTCACATCGCAGCCTTTCGAGATCAGCTAATTGCAGCGTTTTAAATCGCTGATTTTGATTTCGATTAATCGTTCAGCCCTAGCGTTAAAGCTCTGGTTTCTGGTTCGCATTGGTCATGATGACCTTCAATAGCCAGGAGCTAAGCTAAGTGTGTTGTGAGAGGCAGAAACTAAACAAACGTGTGGCCCGCCACTTATGATGTTTGTGTGGGAACGCAGATTTGTTCCGCTTGTAAAATAAAGTACGTGCATTCGGTACACACGCGCACGGAACCAGAAACCCTGTGTCGAAACGGTTTGGTACAAATACATGCACCGGTACCACGGGCTGAATAACGGCAACAGAGAAAAAAAAAAAGGGACCAGTTTCTGTTTCTGATTCTTGAGAAGAATTTAAAAAATATATATTGCATATTAAACTATTCTAAAAGATTTATAAAGAGCCCATAGTCGTTTCAGCCTTTTAACACACTCCACAGAGCGGAGAATCTGGAGGGTTAACACCTGCAGAGCGCCGTATCCTGCTAAAACAGGAGAGTCTTTAGGGAATAGCGCTGTTATAAATGTTTCAGTAGGTACTGAAGGTCGAGCGCAGGACATCATTCAGAGCGTCACACCGTCTCCCCGACTCGCCTTTGCCCACACGATGGAAAACACATTCAAGCTGATCTAACTCTGCTTATGTGCTCTTATGATGTGATAATTAACGTTGGTATTAGTGCTAACGAGTGACGGGAGACATGCTGTGTGTTCATACTCTTGTTATCCAGCTGTGCCTTGTATTTATTGAAGCCCTTCAGTCGAACTCGCTGTCCGAGCAGGTCCAGGAATTCCTCCAGCGCAGTTCCAGCACTCTCGTTATTATACATCTCTTCCTCTGTGCTCTGACCTGCTTTACAGTATAACACACCCACCTTGTGCTGGAAACTCAGCTGGAGAGAAAAAAAACAAACACACCCACATTCACAACACAAGAACTGTTCAGCATAAAATAGAAAGAGTTTAAATATTGACTAGTGCTGGATGAAGATGAGCTCATGATATCCACAGGTATTATTTCAAATAAAATCACAGTTCAACATATATAAACTATAAAACTGATCAAACTCACCAGGGTCCAAAACGCCGGAGCTTCTAATAGAAACTCAGCTCTAGTAAATATCTATTAGTGAAAGTGATGATGATGATAATGGTGATGATGATGAAGCACTTACCCCCTGCTCATCCAGCTTGAGAAGCTGTTCAGGGACTTTGGGGTTGTTAAGAGCCAGTCGGAGACACGGAATGTTGAGCTCAGGAACCGTATACTCCAGCACCTCCTTTAGGGGGAGCCCTCGCGCTGTGCCGTGCCTCGCAGTGGAAGGAACCGCGTCCTCCAGAATTGCTCCTCGAAGAGTGGTCAGCTGACAGGATAAGACAAAAATAATGTTAAACATGTAAAATACAGTATAATTCTCGATATAATAAAAAGTCATGGTTCAAGGCACACACACACACACACACACACACACACACACACACCTTCTTCACATAACCGTTACCCAGCTACAATTAGTAGATATAAAACTTAAGTTCTGCCTCAATCACACAGATCATCATGAAGTTCTCTTGAAATCGATGAAATTGGCAGTAAGGGTTCTGCTAAGGTTTCTCCTTCACTCAAGAGAAGAACTTTCCTCCATTTAGTTATTTAACACTGTAACTCAGATGAATGCTGGTACCTGACTGGTCCTGAAGATAATACGGTAATTGTACAGCGAGCAGTCCTTCTCTTTCTCCTTCTTCTCCTCAAGTTTTTCTCGTCTCACGCTGATGGCCACAGGACCCAGGTTCTCATCCATGCCGAAGTAGTTCTGGTGTTCTGCGATACGTGCAGCAGATTAAGGTGAAAAGGCAATTCAGGTTTTATCCATTTTATAGTGCTCTGGATTTTATAAATGAAGTAATAATGGAGTCACATGATTAAATTAGGCTCCGCCTCTTTAGAACTAATGGACAAGACGGCCTAGTGTTTAATCCTGTCAATCATATTTAATTAAGACATTTTATTTTTTAACAGAGGTTCTGCTGATCTGTCCTGGAGCTCCGCCCCTTTTTGGAAGACCATGACACCGCTTGTGTAAATTATAAATTACATTTAGAGTTAATTTATTTCAGCACTATAGCGCCACCATTAGGCATATTTAACAAAGAGATTTGAGAAATGTTACGCTGATGAGCAGACAATTTTAATAATATTGGAGCTCACAGTCTTTTACCTTTTCCGTAAAAGTGTTTGCGGTAATAATATGCCCCCAGGTCGATGTGCTCGATGATGTAGCGTTTGACTTTTTCTCTATTGACCGGTTGGTTTTCTCGCGGTACCTCCAGCACAGAAACTCCAGCGTTGGTGCAGTGAGAACTTAACGAAGACTCAAACGAGCAGCTTTCACCTGCACTGTTGGCCCTCGACAGAGAAATCTTCCTTTCGCCTTCGCCACCAATCTCATTCCGGAAATGTGGACAACTTAACACCAGTCCGTTACTCTTTCCGTCACCTTCATCTGTGTCCAGGTTCTGTTTCGGGTTCAACTCTTCCTGGCTGTTCAGTGGACATTCGAACATTGGTGCACCGGACGCAGCCGAGGCACCGGTAGTTGTGTTCTTCCGATGACCGAGACTGACTTGATTAGCGGCGACGTCGCTAACGTTAAAGAGTGCACTCTGCACATCGTAGTGAGCAAAGCATTTCGGGACGCAGAGAGAGCGCCGGTCTTCCTGCTCCACCGAGAGCCGCAGAACGTCATGCTCACTTTTAATAGTTCTCAACTTGCGGAAGAAAGATGTCTCGGACGACTCGGTCCTGAACCGCTGTGTGATGGACTTGTCTTTGTCCTGAGAGTAAAGAAGAGAACCGCTTACACAGTCATAGCCGGAGATACAGACGATCTCCCCACGAGCTATCTGAGCTGCGGTCTGTAAACTAGGCGAGATGGCGGTGTTATATCTCAGCTCTGGGAAAACACTCGAGTGTGTATTCAGATGATCCTTTGGATCGACCCTGTAACCTTTTAACAGCGCGAGGACTCCTTCTTCAGCCAGTCCCTGCTGCTCGATGGAGGACGTGCTGCCGTACTCTCTGCGCAGAGCGACACCGGTGTTCGGGTTGACGGCTTTTTGATGGGTTACGTCCTCAACATCTACATCACTGATGGTCACGTCGCTGTTGCTTCGCTGTCGGATCGGGTGAAGTGCCTTTACTGGGGACTGAAGTAAAATATCCCGCTGAGAATAGATGGAGTCCGGATCGGGTTCCAGCACTGCTTCGTTCCCGTCAACGATCTCTGTGCTTTGGTCTTGCTGTCCATTTTGAAAGGTCATGAGAACACGCTCATAGTTTGATCCACATTGATGCTCCATTCCCTGTTTTTTAGGAGGCCAGTCGGATACCCGGGCTCGCACCCCCATTTTAGGCATGGCAGTGCTGCTGGCTTTTCCCACCCCATCAGACCTGCACTGCAGTCCGGGAGCGTCTTTACTCGCGTTCGAGGACTTGTGTTTTCTGTTGAGCAGCTCGTCTGAACACTGCATGACTTTAGAGGAGAGCTGAAGGCCTCCAGTCACTGCAGCCTACACACCGAGCTCCTTCACGCCAGATTTATCCTCAAGATAAAACACTGTGCGCAGCTGGTGGGGACACGGGAACACAAGAGACTTTCTTATTCATATCATTACATTGTCCTGAGCGTTGGAGAAACAGGACGAGTGTAAGCGTGGCAAAGGACCACCGTTAACCTGAGTCCATACTGTCTGTGCCAGTGACCATGAGGTTTAAACAGGAAGTGCTGTTTCCAGAACAATGAGTGTTTGTTTACCCGGTGAAGGAGCCCAATCTGTGAAATACAAAAGAAAAGAGGGTAATTATATTTATATTAATCTATCATGTAAGAGTGACTGTTCGGTTTCAGGGGTAGGGGTAGCTGAGTGATTGGACGGCTGATTAGAGGACAATGGGTTAAATTCCCAGTCTCTTTGGATGAGGACGTCTGGTAAATTTATACATTAAATCATCATTCATTCATTCATCTTCTATAGCCGCTTATTCCCTAATTCGGGGTCACAGGGATCTGCTGGAGTCTAAAGGCAGGAGGGGGACACCCTGGACAGGTCGCCAGTCCATCACAGGGACACACACACACACACTCACTCCTATGGGCAATTTAAAATCACCAATTAATCCAACATACATGTTTTTGGACTGTGGGAGAAATCGGAGAACCCGGAGTAAAAACCACGCAAGAACCCACAGGGGGAACATGCAAACTCCACACAGAAAGAACCCTGCAGGGGAATCAAACCCGAAACCTTCTTGCTGTGAGGCAACAGTGCTAACCACTAAGTCACCTTACATAGGTTTTAACACACACACACACACACACACACACTTCATTTCCTGTCATATGTGGTTTTCACACATTTCAGAGACATTTCTTCATTAATAAAATCCTGAACATCAGCAGCTGAAGAGCTCTGAGCTGATCACATGACCACATTCTTCCTGAAGATCAGTGCGAGTCTGATATCCTCCATCCTGCAATCAGCACCTTTAATCAGACATCCGATCACAGAAGCGGAGGATTTTTTTTATTTACTTTATTTTATTTTTAAAAACTGAAATGTTTTGGTTTGTTTTAAAAATAAAACTCTAAAATCCTGACGTTCCCTTTATTTCAGTTTGGATTCACTGAAGATCTTCTCCACTACACACACTTCAGAAACTAATCTTCACCCACCGCAGAGTCTCAATCGCTGACACTGAGATCACTTTAAACAAAGTGAGAGGAGAGAGAGACAGAGCGAGAGAGAGACACACACACACACACATAATAAAATACACAAGAGAGAGAGAGAGACACACACACACGGACATGATGAAATACAGAAGAGAGAGAGAGACAGACATACAAAGAGACAGACACAGAAAGAGAGGAAGAGACAGAGCAAGACAGACAGACAGACAGAACAAGAGACAGAAAGATACAGACAGACAAGAGGACAGAGAGAGCGCACAAAAGACAGACAGAAGGACACAGACACACAAACAAACGACAGAAAAAGACAGACAGACACACAGACGGAGTGAGACACAGACAGACAAAGTGAGAGGAGAGACAGAAACACACACACAGACGCAATTATAGGAGGTAGACACATACACAAACAGGGACACAGACACAGACACACACACACACACACACACAGAGGTCACTTTAACAGCGCGAGAGAAAGAGTAAATAATCCGGAATGTGTGTTTTCAGGAGATTCGGCGGTTTTTCTCGGTTGTGTGTTTGAACTCGACGTGTTTTTGTGTTAAAGATGATTGAATTCGGAGATTTTGTGTGAATCAGAAAATCAAAATCATCAGACAAAAGCGGAAAGGCCTCGGAGTCAATTCTGTAAAAAAACACCGTCTGATCTCTCTCTCTCTCTCACACACACACACACACACACACACACACTGAAACGGCGTTAAAACACAAACTGGATTATTCCCGTGTTTTGTGTTGGTTTTTTTAGAGAGAAAAAAAGATTAAAAACAAAACAACGCAGTTTATTTAACAGCATCACAGGAAGTGAACCGGACAACCGGCGCGCGCTCGGAGATTAACACGCGCCTTAAATGACCGAATGTACGACTTTAATCATCTTTAATCCTCATCTCACTGCGGTTTTATTGTTTTAGTAAAGAATAAACACACAAACACACACACACCGGACTGGATGCTGCCTCCAGCTGGAATCGGCAGTAAAACCAGATCTTACCTTTAACATTAGTGGATAAAATCCGTGTAATTTATTGACTGAAGGTTCGAGTTCATTTTAATCCTTTAAAGGCCCAAAAGTCTAGAACCCGAACACAATCACCGACACCGTTCAGATCACAGCCCACTGACCCCCTCCCCGCCCCCCAGCATTCCAAACCTCTCTGGAGGCTCCGCCCCCTCCGTCCTGCCCATAAAAGGATAATAATAATATTATTATAAATAATAATGATAATAATGATAATAATGAAGAGGAGGAGAAGCTTCTCATTATTTGAGTTCGCTGTTGTTTGTGGTTTAAATAAATATAAATTGATGTGTAGGACAATCAGTTCAGATTAATTTAATTTAATTCTACAATGAAACAGGAGGATTTAATAATCTGACTGACATCAAATTCAATATTAAAAAATAAAAATAAGCATTATTATTTTCATGGACACCGCAGCCAGTAGGTGGCGGAAATGCATAGTGTTCGTTGTGTTGCCAATAAAAGAAGAAGACCTACCGGTCTGTACTGCGCATGTGTAAATATGCGTCTACTTCCTGTATGAAATATGACAAAAAAATTAAGACAATTGTTTTCGTATTTTTTATATATATAATTCTTTTGTTATAATATTAACGTTAATAAAATTATTTGATTATTTTGCTATAAATTCATTTTTTTGGAAAATTAAAAATATTAGTAATAATTTAAATAGTTATCATTCGCTAGACCCAATTTGGGTAATACAGATGCCCATATAAGTGTGGTTTTTTTACATTTTAATATTACATTTATTTATATTTATTATATTTATTTATAAATAAAATTGTATGTGTGCTGTATAAGTTCGTTTAAAAGCTCATTCGTATTGTATGTTATTGTATTTAAAAGGATTTTATTTCTGTATTTATTGTCTTGTTTGCGTATCTTTATTATTTGTTCTTATTTATTTATTAATTTTGTTTATTTAGGGGTTTTTCCCTTATTTATGCTCAGCATAGTCTAAGTAAAATAGGCTATTTGTGTAAATGTGTTTTGTCCCTTATTCGATTGTACAATTTATACTTATAATTAAAAAACGAACTTTTGTAACACGCCAGCAGATAGCAGCACAACGCACCCTCAACGCTATATTCAAGAACCTAAATAAAGAGAAAGTGACAGAGAGAGACAGAAAGAGAGAAAAAGACAGAGAGGGACAGACAGACAGAGAAGAGAGAGAAAATACGTATAGCTTTAATTTACACTCCACACCTACAGTATGTATATCAATAAAATTCACATTCAGTACAGTAGGTGGCGATGATTCTTCTAAAGGGTTAATCGCCATGAAACAGTAGAAGAAGAACATGATGAAGACGAAGAAGGAATAATCGTCCAGTAAACATCAAGATCTGTGCAGTTGGTGTTTAATCTGTCTGTCATGGACAGCAAAGTGGAACAAAGAGCAAACGTGAAATTCTGCGCCAAACTCGGCAAATCGGCCACCGAGACGTTCGGAATAATTCGGCAAGTTTACGGCGATGCTGCAATGAGTCGTTCGAGTTGTTTCGAGTGGCACGCGCGTTTCAAGAACGGAAGAACCTCAGTGGAAGACGACGAGCGATCAGGCAGACCTACAACCAGCTCAACCCCCGAAAACATCGAAACCATTCGGCAGCTCGCGCGCGAAGATCGTCGGAGAACCATTCACGACATTGCCGACATCGTCGGTGTGTCATACGGAACAGTGCAGGAAATCCTCACGCGGGATTTAAACATGCGCAAAGAAGAAGAAGAAGAAGAAGAAGAAACGAAGAAAAACAGAATGAAGGAGGAAGAGGAGGAGGAAGAGGATGATTACATGTCTGATGCTTTCCTTAACCCGGTGTGAGTTACTCCATGTTCTTGAGGAGGTTTAATGATGTAATATTTCATCTTTAACCATTATAATTAAAAGGCACTCGTGCGGAACCCCTGCGATCGGATTGGCTGTCCGATTATTGATTCTGTCCTGCTATAACATTCAGAGGAACTTTAATTAAACAAACGTTTAAAAAAGTTATATTATATTAATGCAGCATTTTTGGAGAAAGAATTTGGACAACATTCCTGTTTGGTTCATGTTCATTTTTTAATGTAGTTAAATGTGTGTTTTTATTATTATTATTATTATTATTATTATTAACACACACACCATCTTGTTATAGACTCTCAAAGCAGTTAAGGTTTTTATCTGTGTCTTAAAAACACCCAGACAAAAAGAAATCCAGTGCAAGCACACGATAATACAACAGGAACGAACCATCACATCATTAATCACATTTTTCTGTAGTTTAAACATCATACCTTTATAGAACATTATAGAGCGTTGACATCATAGACCATTGGCTTTAAAGACCGTTGGCATCGTAGAGCGTTGGCTTTATAAAGCGTTGACACCACATTTCCAAATAAATACAATCAATTTAAAGTAAAACTATTAAAACTAAAATCAGAGCTGTTTTGGCTTCAGTGGGGTTTTAGGGCACTTTTTTGTTTGTCTGGGTTTTTCTGTCCTAAAACAGTGAATTAAATGGTTTTAGGTTGGACGTTCGTCCTGGGGTTCCGATGGTGAAACGTGTGAAGGAAACTCTGCGGAGAGAAACTTTACAGAAAGAGAAAAATTTCCAGAATCGGCAGAAAAGTGTGAGGGAACAGGAGCAGATCAGTCGGGACGCAGCGCTGCAGAACTCCCTGAACTCGGGGAATAAAGGCTTCACACTGCTGCAGAAGATGGGCTACACCGCAGGACAAGGACTGGGGAAAGAAGGTCAGATCCAACACACTGTCTAATCTAATCTGATACCACTGAGAATAATACTGAAACACTCCACAGAGGGGTCTAAATAATTTCTAGTGTTCAGAAAGACCTCTTGGTGACCTTTCACCTCGATGCTCACCCACTGTTCTGACTGCTTATGAAATATAATCAATTGTTTCTGATGAATTAATGAATTCATACTGATAGAATGAAACACTGCCTGGAAAAATCACTGCTTTAACTGCTGAGTTCACCTCACACACATCACTGAGCCCTGAACACACACGACTCTGTCTCTGAATCACTGTTTGTCCTTTTATGGGTCAGTTTATGAGTATTGTCCACTGCACATTGGGAAAACATCACATGACCTGCTGTTTTGGAGAAGATCTGACTGGTCTAGATGTCCAATTTACATGTCAGTGGCTTTAAAGTTGTTATTGATCCAAGTTACTGGTTTGTAACTGCATTTTTTGCATCTTGTAATTTCCCATTTCTCCTTCACTAAACACTGATTCTCTTCTGTCAGGAACCGGACGAGTCGAACCGATTCCTCTGAACATTAAAACCGGTGAGTGACGTTTTAAAATGCTGCCTTTTGTTCTTTACTGCACTGAACTCTCACACCTTCACTCTGTGTGTGTGTGTGTGTGTGTGTGTGTGTGTATCAGACAGAGGAGGCATTGGAATGGAGGCAGAACGGAAGCGGAAAGCAGAAGAAAACTTCAATCAGTGTAGAAAGAGGCTGCAGGTGAAGCAGGACATGGAGAAAAAATCTCTGGAGGATTTCAGGTTCTCTGAAGACATTCTCTCATTTGTTCTTTATATGTTCGATTCTCATCATCAGAAGAACGAGTAGAACTGTTAGATTGTTGTTTTAATGAATTGAATCCACTATCTTAATTTTCAGAGAGCGCAAAAGAACCGAACAGGAACTTCGTGAAACTGAGGTAGACCTGAGAAAGAGTCAACGAGCCTGTGAACAGCTGGACAGACAGAAGGTCATTTCAGGACTAAACGGAACACCTTCACCTTCACCTCCTCCTTCACCAGCTGTCCTAGAATTCAAGGGGTTTTTTCGTTTTGTGTATTTAGGGAATAACTGTGCCGAGGGATCGCTGGTACTGGCCTGAAGAAGTGACGACTCAGGAGGAAGAGCAGGACGAGTGTCAGGAGCTCGACGCTGAGGAAGAGGAAGACGATACGGAATTAACGGTAAGAATAACGATGATCAGAACATCGTTGAATATCGTTCTGTTGAGCGCTGTGTGTATCTTGTGTATATTGTGTATTCAGTCGTTAGCAAAGCTGCAGTACATCACGTCCTACCTGAGAAGCGTTCACTTCTACTGCATCTGGTGTGGGACGGCGTACGCAGGTCAGTAACTCGGTTCTGTTCCGTTTATTGTAATGGGTAAATAAATCGCAGGATTGTGTAACTGGGACTTCGTACATTACAGACGAGGAGGATTTAAACATAAACTGTCCCGGATGTACAGCGTCCCAACATCTGGAGTAAAAGCACCAACAACATCTGGAACATCTTCACATTTAATTTGCTCACATATATATTTTATTGTGTGTTTTTGTTGAACATTTTTGACTGTATTATCCGACACACACCTGTAATGTTATTATAATGTATTAAATTGTAAACTTCTTTAAATCATTTTTTTCCCCCTCTTTTTTTTTTACTGTTTGGTGAAGAAATAACCTGACGGTTTAATATCCATGTACATAATGTACACAGGCCACTTTATTAGGAACATCTGCACACGACCAATCACATGACAGCAGCAACAGCTGCAGGTTGGACAGCCTCAGTTAATGTTCACATTAAAGAACTGAATAATAAAAAACTGATCTCAGTGTCTGTGTCTGTTACAAACACTAAACAGATTCATAAATATAACAAAACATTCAGTTAGATTGAAGTGTGTGTGTGTGTGTGTTTAATGACCGTCATCATGTCTCAAAGCAACACAATTCAATTCAATAAACGCAAAACAGCTTCAGAAGAATAAATACATTCATTCATTCATCCTCTATATCCGCTTATTCCCTAATCCGGGGTCACAGTGGTCTGCTGGAGTCTATCCCAACCGTGAAAGACAGGAGGGGGACACCCTGGACAGGTCACCAGTCCATCGCAGGGCCACTCACACTCACTCCTATGGCCAATTTAGAATCATTAATCAATCTAACATACATGTTTATGGACTTTTTTAAATATCCTTTCTAAATAAAAGCTACAACTTCGACAGCAAGGATGTGAGCGGTTTCTATAGTAACATCTTAATCACATGACCTGCAATCAGTTAGAAAAGCGTATTTTTATTTTAAACTGATTTGAAATAAAGGTCTAATACTTACGGGAGCATTGTTTTAGTGACGTCATTTTTTGAGACTTTTATTTTGTAAGCTTTGTTTCCGGTTTCTTGCTCGTTTCATCCATAGAGCTCAGAATCGCTGCTTTCTTGCATCAGGTTAAATTAATCAGTCTTTTAATGATTATATAAGAAATTAATAAATATAAAAATCCCTTTAAAACAGCCAAGCTGAATTAGCTGCACGCCAGGATACCGAATCTTAAAACCCGGAGTTTATAATTCGGTTTATTTGTTTTGTTCTTTTTTTTTTTTTTCATTTTGCAAAAAAAAAAAAAAAAACGTGTTTTAAACAATAAAATTTCAGACAGGACCACCGGAATATTTTACATTTCCAGTAAATAATTTCTGGGAGTTTATTGATTAATCTGCGGAATCTTTTTTAGAAGCAATGAGTAAAAAAGAAGGTGGGTTTTATTAACTCTTATTATTTTATGGGTGTTTATATTTACACTGTGGTTTTAATGTGTGTGTGTGTGTGTGTGTGTGTGTGTGTGGTAGGAGATGGAGGTGCTCGCAGACAGAAGAGTGAATCGGTTCAGAAAGCGGAGTGTGTGAACACATCATCTGTAATCCAGACTTTTAAATGTAAAGTTCCGGTTTGTCTTTAACCCTTTCATGATTATTCATGTGTATTATGATGCGTTATTGACGTCAGAACCAGAATAAGATCCAATTTAGCTATAATGAAATGAAGCAGTGTGCAGTCTAGTGTTTAAGGTGTAATTGGAAGAACGGGGTTGAATTTCCAGTGCCACCAAGTTACCACTGTTGGGCCCCTGAGCAAGGCCCTTAACCCCCCATTGCTCAATTTGTATAAATGTAAGTTGCTCTGGATAAATGAAATGTGCTGTTTTTAATCTGCAGTGTTTCAACAAGAACTTGACACCAAGCACGACAAATACGAGCGTCTGGTCAAACTGAGTCGAGACGTCACCATAGAGAGCAAGCGGACCATTTTCCTACTGCACAGAGTGACCAGGTACGAGCGGTTCCCGGGTCTGGTGGCCATCGAAAGACCTTCAAATATATAACAGTCACAGATCCAGAACATTTATCTTTATATCGGTTTGGAATCCGTCTGTCTGATTCTTTTGTGTGAAACTAAAACGCAGTGTTGGTGATGTTGAAGAGCTGCTAAACGAAGCAGACGTCAGACTGGATGCTGTGAGGCAGAAGATCGGACACATCGCCGAGGAGCTCGGAGAAGAAGATCTTTATCAGTTCCACAAAGCCTTCATGTCAGGTAAGATCATGATCGAATTAAATAAATTGTGTGGTAGACCTCTGTGTGTGTGTGTGTGTGTGTGTGTGTGTGTGTTAACCTGTTCTACATCGTTATTGTTTAATTTAAAACAACTTCTACATTCATCAGGACACAGTTGTCTTCAGAGGGAGTGAAGTTTAGATCTTTTTCTGTTTATCAGGTATTCAAGAGTACGTGGAGGCCGCGTCTTTCCTTCATTTCATCAGACACCGTACGCTCATCAGTCTGGAGGAGATAAACGCTCGCCTCGTTTTCATGAGAGATGAGAAGACTGAAAGAAAGGTAATTACTGAAAACAGCACAAACAAAACCTCTGTTCAAACCTCGCATGGGTTCAACATCATCAGATGCACAAGTTCTAGCAGATGTTCATGTTGTGACCTCGTCTCCCGTGCAGGTTTGTGGTCGGGGTTTGTGGCCGGGAGCGTGTGTGTTAACCTTCCAGGTAACTCCGACAGACTACCTGCTGGGCGTGGCTGATCTGACCGGCGAGCTAATGCGCATGTGCATCAGCAGTGTTGGGAACGGTGACATGGACACGCCTTTCGAGCTCAGTAACTTCCTGCGGCAGATCCACGACGGCTTTTCTTATATCGGGAACGTGGGTCCTTATGAAGTCTCTAAAAAGTTGCACACACTCCGTCAGAGTCTGGGGAAGGTGGAGGACGCCTGCTACACTCTCCGTGTGCGCGGCTCGGAGATTCCCCAACACATGCTCGCTGATGTTTTTTCGAACAGGGCGGCGGTGTTGGAGGAAGATGATGGAGGTGTGTAGAAGGTTTTCTTAGGGGAAGTGGTGGCTCACGGTTAAGGTGTTCGACTATCAACCTGAAGATTGTGGGTTTGATTCCCAGCTCCACCAGGCTACCACTGTTGGGCACCCTTAACCCCTAATTGCTCAGTTGTGTAAATGATAATTGTCGCTCTGGATAAGGACGTCTGCCAAATGATGTAAATGTTTCTGCATGACGTTTGCCTCGGAAATCGGATGATTCTTGAAAGCTGTAGCGTGTCACAGCATGCGTTTAAATGTTTTCTCTTTGTTCGTAAATTCTGAGATAATAATAATAATAGAACTTGTCTTTGTTTTTTACAGGAAAGACTGAAATGTAAAATAGTGTCATGTTTATTAAACGTCTTTACGTTGTGTTGGAGTTTTGTGTGATTGTTTTTTTTTTGTGTTGCTTGACACTGATTGGACCTCAGATAATGAATAAAGACCAGTGAATACACACATGATTTAAATGTAAATATAAAAAAAAAACCATTATGTCCATGTCTAAATATGTCCACAATACATACAGGGTGTCTTATAAGTAAACAAAATAGACATTTTCAATGGGACCATTTTTAATTATATAAAATGATCTACATGACTAACATTTCGACTCGTCCTGCTGCTTGTCCACTGCTGAGGAACAGGAATAAGCACAGCTGGAGTTATGCTCGTGATGGTGTTACTGATAGGTTCCTCAAGGTGATTTTATGTTTTGTATTTTTTCCATATGGTGTCTAAAAGCTCTCAAAGATAAAAATCAAGTAGGGTGAGATCTTAGGATCTGGGAAAAATAATTTTCTATGTATAAAAACTTATGGGACACCCTGTACATTAGTCGATTGTTTTCATTTCCTTTTTTTTATATTTAAACACACATCTTTATCCAGAGTGACTTAAATTTACCTTTTTTTTTTTATTTTACTGAGCAGTTGACTCCTAAGGGCCTTGCCCAGGGGCCCGGCCGTGACAGTGGTGCTAGGAATCGAACCTACAATCTTAACCAATAAGATGATCAGTATGTTATTATTTCAACAATATTATTGAATATACTTATTTTTTATTATAATAATGTAATAAATTATGAAGAGGTTTTTGGAATGTAATAATAAAGTAATTAATCTCTATAAGCAGGTTTATCATCTAAATTATCAGATATTACATAGTTATTATTGATCACATGATGACTACATGACGTTTTCCATAAACGAGTCTGTTAGCCTTCTCTTCCGATGCAGTCACATGTCATTTACATCATTTGGCAGACGTCCTTATCCAGAGTGACTTATATTTATCTCTATAACAAGCAATTGGTTGCTCAGGGGTCCAACAGTGGGAACGTGGTGGTGCTGGGAATCGAACCCCTGTGCTACCACTTCCCCCACATGACAGCAGATTCTGGAACTCCATACAGAGAAACGTTTACGCTCTCAAAGTTCCTTATGTCAACACTGAGAAGCTATAAAGTACTAAAGTAGTAAGGAAAGTGGTGTCTCAGTGGTTAAGGTGTTGGACTGATAGCTGAAAGACCAGGGTTCGATTCCCAGCGCCACCACCCAATTGCTCAGTTGTATGAAAAAGAGTTAAATGTAAGTTGCTCTGGAGAAGGCGTCACACGCCAAATGCTGTAAATGTTCGAATAAACATGTTTTTTTCCTCACACTGGAATAAGATCCTGTAGTGTTCTGGATTATTACAATACAGTTTGATCTCAGCAGTAATTGAGGACAAAAGACAGCTTTATTTTTACACAAAATTTCTAAATGTCGCTTATTTTAACAGCGTGATGAAGATTTACAGGTTTACAGAGAATATCAGCGTCTTTATATCTGATAATTTCTAAACTTTTTTAAAAGGCTTGATGGAGCATCGGCTGCACAGCGAAAATGGGGAAAGCAGTGTGAACCTAAGAGATAAAAAACAAAAAACATTAATAACACCACACCAAACAGGACCATCTAATACTCAGTGAGATCATTAAAACTTTAAATTAACAGGAATTAATTAAATGAAATTTTTCTTAAGATGATCATTTTCATTGTATTAAATTACTTGAAGAAAATTCCTTATCAGATGGTCTCTCTTCTTGTGGCACTTGTGTGTCTGATGGACCGGCCTGAAATTCTGGTGTGTCTTTTGCTGATGTTAACATCGGCTGCTTTTTGCTCTTAACGGCCCAATGCATCGACTGAAAGATTAAAATGAAGCAGACAACAAACTGCATGTTTTATGTGCCTCAGTTTTATATTTACTCTGTAAAAAGAAATGGAAATGATGTGTTTGGTCACAAACAGCACTCACAGTTTTAACGGAGTCCCTCAGGGTTTGCCACTCACTGAACGGCACCATCACGCTGCTCCTCAACCAGTAATCATACTCTCTTCTCTTACACTCGTCTGTGAGGATATCTTTGGCCTGTTGTAACTTTTGGAAGTTTTGGGCTGCATAAAAAAATTAAAATATTAAATTTCTAGATTTTACACAGACTCACCTGTTACTCACCTGTAACTTAAATGTAAGTTTTACCTGCTTCAGGATGATCGGGGTGTTTGTCTGGATGGCAGGACAAAGCTCTCACTTTATACTCCGCTATAATCTGTTCAGTCTAATAGACGTTAAAAACAGACCATAATCAGACTGGACATCAGTACAGGCACATCTGTTTTTGTATTTGGGATTTGACGTGGGAATGACTGCATTACAGATCAGACTGATTTGATGACATTTCTGTGTAAATTATTTATTTAAAAAATCAGGACTCCATCCAGTCTTACCGTTGACAGCTCATCACACCCGAGCAGCCCATAATAATCTTCCAGATCTTCTCTTCTACACTTCATGATCTGCTCCATGATCCTTCCAGAACACAAAAACAAATACAAAATACCTATAAAATCACTAACTAGTCTGTTTTATCAAGCCTTGGTTAGTTAACTGGTTTAACTCAGCGGTTTACCAACCTGTTGATGCTTCCAGCTGTTCCGTCGCAGACTGTGGGGGTGGCGTCTGACGCGGAGACTTCAAAGAAAATGACGTAATATCCTGTGCTTTGTTTCTGCGTGAGCATGAAAACACTATTGGGGGCGGGGCGCCGGAAACGCGGCCTAAACTCTCATTTAAAAGATGGCGACCGCTAAACGCGACTCGAGCGATGTTACAGTCGAGTGTGATAAAAACAGTGAACCGGTTCCTAAGAAACCGCGGACTAGTGTTCTTCAGCACTGTGACATCATTCACGGAGGGCAGAGAACCAGTGGGGATGTAGCAGGAGCGAGTTGTGCGCTGGAGTTTTCCGCTCAGGCCCGAGAAGCTGAGCCGGAGACAGGGGCAGCTCAGGCCACTGACGGGGAACAACAAAACAACCGGGAGTCTGTGAGCGCGAATGAAACGGACTTTAAAGCGGATAAAACGCTAGTGTCTGAACCGGAAGGTGAGCTGCGAGCTACAAATCAAAATAGTTGTTTTCTGACGTCTTTTACTTTACCTTAATGCTAATGTTAGCATGAGCGGGAAGCGGTAAAGAGCTGCAGTCAGTCAGACTGAGGACCAATCAGATATTGGCTGCAGACCAATCAGCTGTAGTCAGATAGGCTGCGGACCAATCAGCTGCTAACCGTGAGCTTCCCTCACGTGACACTGGGATAGAACTGAACACACTTCCTAAGATAAATAAGTTTCCCTGCATTGTTTTTTTTAATAGAATGTAAATTGTTTTCATTATTATTATTGCTGACGTAGTTTTATGCATGACATCACTTTTTTTTTTTATTATTGTAACAGGCCAGTTGGATCTTGCTGTTTACTGCAATGGACTTCATTCCTCTGAGTTAGGCGATGATGAAGATGATGATGAAGATGATGACTGCTCCTCTCATGCCAGTTCCAGTGACTGGACACCACAGCCACGGATCGGTATGTCCAGCTGATGCCGTTAATGTGTGTGTTGTGTTTTTACTGAACTGTTTGTGTAACTCTGCAGTGTGTCATACCAGCCGGTGGTGTTTACAACCAGCTTAACTGTTTGAAATGTTTGTCTTGTTAGGTTCTTACCGCTTTATTCAACAACAGATAATGAGACAGACGGATCCACGGACGATTCTGAACGAGCTGCTTCCAGACACTACCATTCCTCCCGATCTCGATGATATGACGCTCTGGCAGATCATCATCAACATCTCCGAACCGCCGAAGAGAAAGAAACGCAAGGATATCAACACCATTGATGATGTCACCAGACTGCTTAAAGACTGCAGGAAGATTCTCGTCCTGACCGGAGCTGGAGTAAGTGGGAAAACAGATATTGCCAGGGTTTTTTTCACACTTCCTTAAATGACTGGGATTGATTTAACCCTTTATGTTTATATATTTCTATAGTTATAATTACAGTTGCTTTATGTTTTAATCCTGTTATTGATTACATTCATTTTTTTTTTTGGTAATTGCTTCTCATTGTCTCGTGGGGACACAGTGGTTAAGGTGTTGGAATGCTAATTGGAAGATCTTGGTTCAATGCCCAGGACCACTCAGTTGCCACTACTCGACCCCTGAGCAAGGCCCTTAACCCCCAATTGCTCAGTTGTATAAAGGAGATAGTTGTAGGTCGCTCTGGATAAGAGTGTCTACCGAATGGTGCAAATGTCTCGTACACAAACACACACTTTTATGTGCTATGATTGAAACAGATCTTTAATTTTTACTAATTTGGTTTCAGGTTTCTGTTTCCTGTGGAATTCCTGATTTTCGATCAAGAGATGGAATTTATGCTCGACTTGCTGTAGATTTTCCAGACCTTCCAGACCCTCAGGCCATGTTTGATATCGAGTACTTCAAGACTGATCCGAGGCCATTTTTCAAATTCGCCAAGGTCTGTATGCAGTCTTTTATTTAATTTTTTTCTTCTTTTTATTTTTTTCCCCACTTTCAAACCAACAGCCTGTTTTTCTTTATTTCAGGAAATCTATCCCGGACAGTTTCGGCCATCGCTCTGTCACAGGTTTATTGCATTGTTGGACAAGAAAGAGAAAATTCTCCGGAATTACACGCAGAACATCGACACGCTGGAGCAGGTTGCAGGAGTCCAAAGAGTCATGCAGTGTCACGGTACGATGAGTTCTTTAGAAGTGTTTTTTTTTTTTTTTTTTTTTACTAATTGTAGATTTATTTAATTCCACAATTAGTTTATTGTTTATGAAAACAATATGAAATGATCCTTTTTTTCCCCAGGTTCTTTTGCTACTGCTTCCTGCCTCGTGTGTAAACACAAAGTTGACTGCGATGCTGTAAGGGAGGATATATTCCAACAGGTAAACGTCTATTTATAATAAATAATATTTTACCTTTCTTTTAAAACATTTAATTTAACCTGATTTTTTTTTTTTTTTTTAAAAATGCGTGTCTTTGCAGGTTGTCCCTCATTGTCCACGGTGTCCTGATCTCCCTTTCGCTATTATGAAACCTGACATCGTCTTTTTCGGAGAGAATCTTCCGGAAGCTTTTCATAGAGCGATGAAGCAGGATAAGGATGAGGTGGATCTTCTCATTGTTATTGGTTCCTCATTGAAAGTGCGTCCAGTGGCTCTTATCCCAAGTACGTGTCCATGTCTTTACACTCGATAAATAGTTCAGACATCAACACACACCAGCTGCATGTATGTTTACACATTAAAGCAGGTGCAGCTTTTCTTAGAATGTGTGTATAAAGGTAAAGGGGTGTATAAACACGTGTGTGTGCATATAGTTGTTCTACTTTTAATTAGCAGAATGAAAATTACATTTGATATAACAGACTAATTATAATAATCTGTATAATCATATCTGTTTTATTTATATATTTATGTTTGTATGTTTTTGTTTTAAGGCTCTGTTCCTCACGAGGTGCCGCAGGTGTTGATCAACCGTGAACCTCTTCCTCACATGAACTTTGATGTAGAATTGCTCGGAGACTGTGATGTCATCGTTAATGAATTATGTCATCGACTGGGCGGAGATTTCGAGCAGCTTTGTTATAACTCTTCTCGTCTGAGCGAGATCACGGATCTGCCTCCTCTTCCTCCTCCATCATCTACTCCACCTGAACAGACCTGTGATGGAAATACAGAACACCTTCACACACACCATGAGACTAAAACCTCTGACGCTTTAGCCGGTACGCACTCCTCACTTCCACATGCTCATTTCCACACAGATGGGGCTTTAAACACATCTCCTACCGCTACAGATGCCAAATCGTGTTCAGAGTTAGAGATCAGATCAAAATGTTCATCTCAAGATGAGTCGTGTCTTGATGCTGAGACCAGACCTGGATCAAAGAGAGCAGACACTGATCAGGACACGCCACCGGAGACTGAAGAATCAAATACACAACAGGAGATGGGAGAGATGACCGGGTTGTCAGATGTGCAAACTGAAATGTCGCACACAAATCGGAGAGACGAGGTTGGCAGGCGATGCTGGCTGAAACGAACCTGTGGAGATCCAATCAGTAAACGGCTCACAAGTAAGAGTTCCTTTATTTTTTTATTTTTTTAATTATCTTTAGTCAGTTTCTTGGTTCTTATAGTTTCTCTAATGTTAGTAAGTTATCATGAAGTTTTTTTTATTTATTTATATTTCTTTTTAGGTTGTCAGTATTTATTCCAGTCTCCGAACCGATACATTTTCCACGGTGCTGAAGTTTATTCCTGCTCCGAGGACGAGACCTCCAGTTCTTCTGACACCGAGGGCTCCTCCTGCAGCGGTTTAGAGGAACAGGATAGCGACGGGGAGGAGGAAAACACTCCCGAAAACACTCCCAGACTTGAGGAGGAACACACACCCGAAAACACTCCAAGACTCGAGGGGGAACACACACCCGAAAACACTCCCAGACTCGAGGAGGAACACACACCCGAAAAACACTCCCAGACTCGAGGAGGAACACACACACCCGAAAACACTCCAAGACTCCAAGACTCGAGGGGGAACACACAACACACCCGAAAACACTCCAAGACTCGAGGGGGGGGAACACACACCCGAAAACACTCCAAGACTCGAGGGGGGAACACACACACCCGAAAAACACTCCAAGACTCGAGGGGGGAACACACACCCGAAAAAACACTCCAAGACTCGAGGGGGAACACGCACCCGAAAACACTCCAAGACTCGGGCAGGAACACACACCCGAAAACACTCCCAGACTCGAGAAAGAACACACACCCGAAAACACTTCCAGTCTCGAGAAAGAACACACACCCCAAAAAACACTCCCAGACTCGAGGAGGAGTGTGTGAGAGAGACACTGGATAAAAATAAAGATGTGTCAGATGTTCACACAGACAAAAACACAGAGAATCTTTGCACACACACAAATCTTTAAAGACCCTCCTGTCTGTTTCTCCAGCTTTGTGTGTGTGTGTGTGTTCAGATCATATTTTTATACTCTTTTGCTTTACTCCCCCACTGTTACTATCCTCTCCTGTTCACTGTCTCGGTGGTGTTTTTTTTTTTTTTTTATTATTATTATTAATCTTGCTGTTTTGACCAGAGATGAAAATGTTAATGTATTAAAGGTGATGGTGTCTTTTATACTTAAATATTTTCATATTTTTGTGATTTATTATTGTTTTGTGTGTATAAAGTTTGACTTTATAAATTATCTCAATCTCTGATTTCTTGCATGTCTTTTTTCTATACACACACCTGCAGGAGAGCCTTGTGGTGTGTGTTGTGTTAAAAAAAAGTCAAAGTGTTTTTTAACAGTTAACAGTGACACACACGTGTATACACACTTGCTTGTTCTAATTCCCGTCCTAAATTTCACTGCTGGATATTTGGAGTGTTTTTAGATATAAAGAGTGAGACAGCTGTCTTGTTGGATAGACAGGTGGAGAGGGTGGGGCTGTGTGGAGGGTGGGATGGGGTCAGTTTCCAGTCGTTGTGATCTGATTTTAGGCAACAGTACAGCTGGTTTCAGACGTAGCAGCTGCTCCACCGTGTGTTTCAGACTAATAGATGTCCAGCTGTCCACCAGACCACCGAGTCAATCAGAGTGAACAACACCACCTTAAAATAAATGGTCTGATTTTATTTTAATACTTTAAGTATTAAAAAAATTAAATATTAAACCTGATGCTTAAATAATAATTACTTAAAATAAGATTAATAGTAGGGTCCCGACATGAGTAGAAAACCCCGACTTTCATATCACACCGCTTCACTCACTCACTCTGGTTAAAAGTAGGGTGTTGCAGGTACTTCAGCTCCACCTTGTGGCTAATAAAAGTCAGATAATCGAACGATCGCGGTTAGGTTAAATAATTTATATAATAATTTAAATAATTTTCTCTCGTCCTGTAACACCTGATCCCCCTGATGATTAATCCTGATGCAGATTCTGAAGATCATCAGTGTGTTTTTTGTCTCTAAACAGTTCAGTGATGTTCCAATAGTTACGACTCGGAATGGTTTTTTCAGGTTCTATGTTCTTTAGAATACAATAGTTGGTAGTAAAAACTATTAAAATAAAAGGAAAACTTTAAATTCTTTATTACAGATGCACAAAAACATATAGAAAGAGACAATCTGATTACACACACACACACACACACACACACACACCAAACATTCATCACGCTGTGCAATCAGTAAATGAACCCGGATAAGAAGTTGCACAATTTTCTAAAATTTTGATTTAAGAAGTTAAAAAAATTCTAATTTACTGGCACACCTGTGACTAAAAATGTCTACTGTCACATGTGTTTTGTTGTTTTGCTCAGAACCCCCTACCCCCCCACACACACCCAGACCATCTCAAACAACTGTTACACACACACACATGCTTATGAACGCACAGGCGCGTGCACACACACACACACACAAACAGGCAGACACTAGGGAAGTTTTAGTGAAGCTGACCGCAGCACACGAGCACAGAATCCTTCAGTGTTATTGTTATTAGATATTTAGTGTTATATATTTTGTATTATATATATTTGTTTTATATATATTTACTGACGAGCTTCGGAAGAATATTCGATTTAAGGATTCTGGAAGTTCCACCTGATCGACAGAAACTCCTGGAAGAAGTAAGAACAGAAATTCTGATGGTTTATTCAGTAAAGAGAAGCAGTGAGTTCGGAGAGTTGGGGGGTGGGGTGGGGGTGCTCGGTGCCATGTCTGCTGAGTGAAGGTGAAGTGCCTGAACGAGATTTTATCCTTTCTTTCATTTGTCTCTCTCTCTCTTTGTCTTTCTGTTTCTCTCTATCTCCCTGTATTTCTTTCTCTCTGTGTCTCTATCACTCTGTCCCTCTCTCTCTCTCTCTCTGTCTTTCTCTCTCTTTTTCTCACACTCTCTTTCTCTTGTCTCTCTCGTTTTCTCTCTCTCTCTGTCTTTCTCTCTCTCTCTCTCGTGTTCTCTCTCGCCCTCTCTTTCTCTCCCTCTCTCTTTTGCTCTGTATCTGTCTCTGTCACTCTCCTTCTCTGTGTCTCTCTCTCTTTCTGTCTCTGTGTCTCTCTTTTTCTGTCTTTCTTTCTTGCTCTCTCTTTCTCTCTCTCTTCCTGTGTCTCTCTCTCTCTCCGTCTCTCTTACTCTTTCTGTCTCTGTCTCTCTTTCTTTTTCTGCCTTTCTCTCTCTGTCTCTCTCTCTCTTTTGCTCTGTCTCTCTTTCCGTTTCTGTGTCTCTCTCTCTCTCTCCGTCTTTTTCTATTTTGCTCTGTCTCTCTTTCTGTCTCTGTGTCTCTCTTTCTTTCTCTCTCTTTCTCTTTCTCTCTTCTTTCTTTTCTTCATCTCTCTCTCTCTCTCTCTCTCTCTCTCTCTCTCTCTCTCTCTCTCTCTCTCTCTCAGGATGCCCGCTGTTCTCCTCCTGATTCGTGCGGCTCTCCTCCGGATCCTCGGCAGCAGTCTGGCGCGTGCAGCAGCTCGGTCTCTCAGCAGGTGCGTTTCCGGCGCTGCTGCTCACGTGTCCGCCGCGCTGCGCCTCGTTTGGGAGCGTGTGAGCTCTCAGGAGTCCAAGGAGGCCATTCTCGGCTGCGTGCTGTGTATTCTCAACATGCACAAAAAAGTGGACAACTGACTGGCTACTCCTCACACACACACACACACACACACACACACACACACACACACACACACACACACACACACACACCACACACATAATCAGTGTTTTGATGAAACATGTAAAAAATTATTTGTTACTGAACATGTGATTCTGATGCGGACTGAATGAGCGGGGATGATGCACTCCGCCTGCATCCACACACACACACACACACACACACACACACACACACCACACCATCAGATGACGCCGGGGCAAGTGGGGGTGGGTGCTTTTTTTTTTGCCATATGTGATATTATATTACTATTTCAGTGTAAACATAAAAGTTATTGTAATAGTATTAATTAGGACGGTGATGATGATGTGATAATTTGATGATGCTGTGCTGATTTGATGAAGATGATGATGTGATGATAATGTGATTTTTTTCTGTAATTTGTGTCCTTGGTTAAATATAACAACGGGAAGTTTAAAGCTCAGTTGTGAAGGTGTTGGACTGCTGATTGGAAGATCGTGGCTGGCTGTCATCGCTGGGCCCCTGAGCAAGGCCCCTTAACTACTCAATGGGATAATAATGTGATAAATGTCTTACTCTGAACGAAGATGTTTGCTGAATGACAGAAATGTCAATGTTTCTTTATTAAAACTGTGTGATTAAATATTTATTATTTTATATTAAAGTGATTTTTCTTTTAGTCTCTGGTGATTTTTATATTTAATGATAAAATCTTTAAAGTGTGTGTTTTATTGTGATCAGCTGATCATGTGTACAG
Organism: Bagarius yarrelli; assembly: GCA_005784505.1. Classification (NCBI taxonomy): domain Eukaryota; kingdom Metazoa; phylum Chordata; class Actinopteri; order Siluriformes; family Sisoridae; genus Bagarius; species Bagarius yarrelli. Next base: position 246,862 of record VCAZ01000217.1, read on the forward strand.
GAACAGAGAATAAATATGTATTAGACGCTAATCTCTCAGGACAGGATATCGGAGTGAATAAAGTTTTTTCCCCTAAAGTTAATTTTTGTATCAGTGTTTATTCCCGTGTTCCTCTGTTCTCGGTTCCAGGTCTCCGTATCACAGAGGATTTAGGAAGGGGTGATTATTGAGGAAAATCCGAGGATAGATATTATTACATTTTTTCTCTCACTTTCCCCTCTTTTAATAAATGGAAGTGAAAATCCTGACCCAATAAAAATGATTCCAAAGGCGACACTGTGATTGGTTAAAACACCACCCATGTGATCGGTGTGCGCTCGTTTGTTAGGTTTCTCATGTCAGAGAGAGAAGGAGAGATCGGAGAGGTTTATGGAGGAACAGAAATAGTGTGTGTGTGTGTTAGGATGTGGAAAAGCATTAATCTATAAAAATAATGAACACCACCCACAGGACACACGAGAAACTCACAGGAAAGAGTGTGTTTAATTAATATCACAGGACGTGAGCTTATCTTAAATTTCCGGTTATGAGCAGTTTATCGGTGTTAATCGACAGCAACAGATTTGATGGCTTGAATACCTGATGAGGTCACAGCCCAGATCATAGACATGAAAGTGGACACAGAGGCAACACAGGACACAGACATGCGGTATAACTCGGCGTCTCCTACAGAGTTCAGCACCACTGAATGTGTGAGATGTTCAACCTCCACATGATGTGATGATCTGCTCTCCATCATGTTTCTACTCAGGAGGGTCTGATTCAGATAGAGATTTTATTTAAAAAGTCTGATCTAATTCAATCCAACAGATCAGCTCGGTGGATCTCCTGCATCACCTGCTCAAAATTATTTTGTCATGATTTCTTTATACACTCATGCTTGAAATACTAAAGCGTTATTATTAATGTGACACACGAAGAGACTTTCACTTTAAAAAAGGGTTCCAAAAATGTTTTTTTCCCATGTGAGACTTACTGACAGATGAAACTGCAGACACTGATAAGTGGTGAGGTGAGATGGTGTGTGTGTGTAGTGATTAACATGACCACCAGAATTTTTTAATGAATGTTAATTAAATCTGAGTTTATTGATTTATGGGTATTGATCTCATTCCCTTCAGACTGCACTTTTCATTACATCATGTTTTGTTTCTTCTTTGGAAAAGAGAATTCTTACCCACACACACACACACACCTCTCAAGGTTAATTCAGTTTAGTATTTAAATATCTGTATTTTTAAGATTTAAGCAGGGTTTAGATCACATCCCCGTCATTAGCATTTATAATGTAGTTCAAGACTTTAATCAAATGAATTTATTTTCTTTTGTGTGGGGAAAAAAACTAATGCTTTTATTTTTTTAATTGAAACTTTTTTTCTGCTTAACTTTTATTAGTGAAACACATTTGACCGTTTTCTTCTCTTACAGGCTGCTGATCATCTGGACCAGTCTGGAAAACTGTTCCTGCTTTGCTGTGGGATCTTCAGCCAATGAACACACTTTCCTGGAGAGAGAATAGAAATTAATTATTATTTATTTATTAAAATGTCTCACTGCACACAGCAGAGCTGGTTATAAATTCTAATCATTATTTATTTATTTATTTTTTTAGAAGGGAACGTTTCTCACTTGAAGACCCTCAGCGTGACGGTGCTCCTCTCAAACTCGCGAGCTTTTCGGTGTCCGGACTGAATCACCTCTTCTGGAAGATCAGCGAGGCGTGCAGCATTAAAGCCATAACTCTTGGGACAAGCGCCACTGATAAACTTGTACAGGAACGTGATGGTCTCCTGGCTGGGATCCTCATCACACTCGTTCTCCACCATGCAGGCCTGAGAGCAGATGTGATGGATCACATCTCAAAACCAGCACCCAGTTCTCAGTCATTAACCACTAAACCCAACACCACCCCTTCTTACTGAATGACCCGCTGCTCAGATACATTAATGACTCACCATGTGACCCAGTTTCACAGCCGAGTCCCGAGCGTAGTCTTCCACCAGCGAGTGGTAGTGTGTGGAGAACAGAGTTCGGCAGCGGATCCTCTGCGAAAGCTCCTTCACCACTGCGCTCGCTATAGCTGTGCCATCGTAGGTGGCGGTACCCCTGCCTGGAAACAACCACATTAACCGCAGCAAGTGATCGGCATTAAGGGCATTTTAGGATTTTGAGAAAAAAATAAAATGCAGTATAAAATGGTGTGTTACCCAGTTCATCCAGAAGAACGAGGGAATGCTCGGTTCCGTGTAGAAGGATGCTGGCGGTTTCGCTGAGCTCCACAAAGAAAGTGCTCTCACCTGATGAAACCACAGGTGAGAAATGTCCGTTCAAGTCGTTTCTCGTTCCCTTTTTTAACCTTAAGCAGATATTGTATGCATATAAAACAGGAAGTTGGGCAACTCACCTGACATGATGCGATCTGAAGCACCGAGGCGAGTGAAGATGCGGTCTACAGGAGTCAAGCGCAGGCTTTCAGCGGGAACGTAGCAACCCAACTGAGCCAAGATCACAATCAGACCACACTACAGCGAGACATGCACAGGGTTACATCACCACTTAACAACATCACGCACGAATCGAATGTTAACCAATTAAATCCAATCATTTGTTTAAAAGAAGATTTACTAATTACACCAGTGTCGATAGAAATGACTCACCTGCCTCATGAGGGTGGACTTGCCCCCCATGTTTGGTCCTGTGACGAGTACACACGGTGCAAGTGTCTTGCTGTCGTCTCCGCTCTCTTCTTCCTCATTGCCAAGACAACCGATACAGACGTCATTGGGGATAAAGTCATCACCAAAATAGGTTCTGGTGACACAGGGGTGCCGGGATCCTCGGAGGTCCAGGAAAGGGGAGGAATGGGGGCTGGTACCGGGCAGAACAATCTCTGGTTTTACCATCGACCCATTTCCACCCTGGCTGTATCGGGACAAACTCAACAGCACGTCTGTAACAGGGAGGAAACCCCACATCATTACTGTACTGTACCCCCCCCCCCCCCCAAGCTTGACACACCCCTAGCTGTCTTGACGCCCCCCAGTGGTCTGTAGGGGTTACAGACCTGAATTAATACAAGCATAAAATGTGGAAAATAAACCACAGTTCTATTTGCCCTTACCCAGAACTGCCATGCACTCCACCGCTGTCTGCCAGTCTTTGTAGTTTTTATCAAAGTTGTAAAACAGTCTCCTCATGCAGTCTTTCAGTGCTGCATCCCGTTTGTCCTCGCAGCTCTGTAACTCGGAGAACATTCGCTCGATCTCCTTGGTAGAGTATCTTTTCCAGCCTTTCTTTGTGGACCTCACCTCAAATTCTTCCGGGATGTTCCTCTCAGAAACACTGTCTGGAACCTCCATTTGATAGCGGTTCCGTCCAGTGCCCCAGTAAGACAGATTCCTGCAGCCGAGTCTCTTCTTCTGTCGATCCAAGTAGTCTTGCAGGTTTCTCTCACAGTCTTTAATCCCACTCAGCGCCTGATCATACTCTGGGTCGAAGCCGGCCTTGGGGGTGATCACGCCGGTGGTTCGTGCTTTCTGATGGTCGAAAGCGGTGTCCCAACGTTTCAGCTCCGGTTTGAGATCGGGGAACAACCCCTCCTCATTTCTGGTCTTCAGGATCACGACTTGTCTCAGCAGTTTGGACTTGAATTCTCCTGAAACCGACTCCATAACAGACACGATTTCCTGCATGGATTTAAAACCCTCCAGTGCTGAAAGAAAGTCTGCGATCTTGCGCTTGCTGTAAACCGTCTCCTCGTAAAGAACCGCTCTGCTGTCTGGGTGATCCTGTCCTTTCAGAGGAGTTCCTATACTATGGATTTTGCTAAGTAACCTCTCGAGGTCCGGAAGTTTCTTCAGAAATTCTGTAACCTCAGTAGCTTGTGCTGGAGCGGACATCAGGTCTTCTACGGCATTTAGCCGATCGTTAATGTAGGCTGGGTTACAGAGGGGACCACCGAGCCACTGTCGAAGTAACCGCTTACCGAAAGGGGTGCAGCAGGTGTCCAGCTGTTCAGCAGAGTTCCTTCTGTGCCTCCCGTAGAAGTGTTCTGGAGAATCTCCAGGTTAGCCAGCGTCACTCCATCCAGAACCATTCTCTGACGAGTTTGAGCAAAGAAATTTGAAGCTTTCTCCGATCGCTGAATCTCCACATCCACTGGAACATATTCCTGAAAGTTAGCCATAGAGAGAAGCTCCTGATCCACTAGACATTTTTTAAGATAGAACACACAACCCCCAAGTGCAGACAGAGCAAGTTCATGTCCTTCTTTAGGAGTAAGACCTAGAGAGTCGTTCTCAGAAGTCATGGCTTTCAAAACACTGGGGAGAGCAGATCCTGAAGAATCGCCAGCATCTTCTCTACTTTCCTTAAAGTAGTCCTCATCTGCCAGGGTCTTCAGGGTTTTTTGGGCGTCCCAGAATTGTGAACCGGGACTGAGACTCTCGTGCATTGCCGAAGACACACAGGTTTTGAGGATCTTCCGTGTCTCAGCTGACAAGTTCCCCTTCTCGAACAGCACCTGGGCTGGGACGTAATGTGCCAGTAGGGTACGTAGACGAGAACAGTGGCGGTCATCTTGGAACTGGCCGATGTGAAAGCGACCCACCGAGCTGTCGACAAAGCTGACTCCATAAATATGACACTGGCCGGAATGTTCCGCCAGATTCTTTTCTTTCACACTCAGCAGGTACTTGCTGTCTGCCTCAGAAGGGGCTCCATCGAGTACGCTATACGTCTGAGTGCCACGGGTGATTATTCTGCATACCTCTCTCCGAACTACTCGATCAAATTTAGTAGGACGTGCCATAGCCTTGCATCGTGCTTCCATCATGTCAGGGGTCTCGGTCTGTTCCACTCGTGCCACCTTGTAACCTTTTTGTACAAGAACGTCAGAGAAACGTCCAAAACCAATCTCAGGGAACCCCGAATGTGCCCAGGTGCCTTTCATGAAGGTAAGCCCTAACTCGTTGACGCCGATTACGGCATCCATGTGGTAGAGCTCATAAAACTTGCCAACTTTATAGAAAATCACTGTATCGAACATCTCTGACTTTAGCTGCCACCAGCGGCGCATCCCAGGGGTCACCTTGTTTATGAATTCTTCAGGCACATACAGAGTGGTTGGGTCGTAGTCCTGGTCTGACTGACGCCGCCGCCGAGCATCCTTTCTTCTGCCATCTTTCAACCAATCCAGTTTTTCATGGTCCCACACCCCAGCCTGGTCCAGGGTTCCTGCAGCACCGTTCTGACTCTCGAAGCTGTCAGGAGCAGAAAAAGCAGACAGACGGGACTTGGTATCAGTAGTGAGACTTGCGGGATTTTTCTTGTGAATTTCCGAGGGTGGAGCGGAACTCTTAGTTTTAACAGGTTTTCTGTTGCACGTTTCCGTTTTACAGGTTTCACTGGACTTTCGGGTCCTGACTCGGGTTCTGATTCTGGTTCCTCCACATCACTGACGACTCCATCTTCATCCTCACTGCTGCTTTCCACCTGATCCGGCTTGAACTCCTCCCCCGAGCCCTCGCTGTCAGACGCCACCACAATACGCCGGCGTTTGGGTTTCTGAGCATGTGCCGTCGTAGCACGAGAGGAGCGCCTGCCAGCCTTCACCGTTTGAACCTCTTCTTCAGACAGTTCTTCATCTGATAGTGTCGATTTTTCAACCTACACACACACGTAAAGCAAATATCGAGAACAAAATCTGATTTATAACCTAATTAAAGATCTGACAGCGATTTTATCAATATAATATCTTAATAAAAAAACATTGCTTGTTACCTCCATTTCTTCCTCCTCAGCTTCCTCATCAGAAGCATCCATACACACGGGTATCTTCAGTCTCTGGTCCAGAACTGTCCTTCATCACGCAGTCTGCCATCTTCATTGCCCTGCTAATCACGGGTTTGCCACTGAAGAACAAACCCCCCGTCCTCGCATCCGCGCTGTCTGAACCTGTAAAAAAATATTTATATATCATTTAGTCTTACATTTATTGATTACGGCTTTAATACACACACACACACACACACTACAACATCAGAAGTATTGAAACACCATCCTGGTCCAGATGTTAGTCTCACTCTTCCTCCTATAATCCCCTCCGTTCTTCTGTGTAGGTTTTTTACTAGATTGGGTCATGTGACCGTGTGGATTTGATCATCCAGTTCCGATAGTATTAATGAGATCAGACACTGATGATGTAATAGCGAGGAGGTCTGAGGTCCAGTCGGGGTTTGAGTCTCTTAGTTCCTTCCAGTGAGGGAAGAATATAAGGATGCGACATGTGTGTGTTTTGGAGGGGACACACTGGTGTGGATGTGCTGGTGTCCACAAACTTTTGACCAATCTGCTGTGCCCTCCGCTCACCTTTATATTCCCGGATGTATTTGGTTCGGACCCACCCTCTGGTCGCTGGCTCGTCAAAGAAATGGACATGTATCCTCTGATCTGCCCCTCTGCCCCTCATCTGCTGCCCACTGAGGGGCTGCGGTACCACCATGCACGGCCACCAGGGATGACCTTCCAATTTCGCCCAAACCAGATCACCTGCATGAGGAGAGAATGAAGAGCTGGAGAGAAAAAAAAAAACATTTAATAACGATAAATGCTAAATAACGAAGAATAAATATACTTTAGGGTTAAATTTCACTGGGTCGCGGCTTTAAAACACAGAAAGAGTTAAAAACGTTTTACACAATGAGTCAATTCTAACAGCAGAGAAACAATTAAGGGCAGCAGAAGTGTGTATGGAGTGTGTTCGGGGGGTGTATGAAATGTGTGTATGTAGTGTGTGTTTGGTGTGTATGTGGTGTGTATGTGGTGGTGTGTTGATTTGTGGTCTGCGTATATAGTGTGCGTATGCGGTGTGTGTGTATAGTGTGTGGTGTGTATGTGTGTGTGTGTGTGTATATGGGTGCGTGCATAGTGTGTGTAGATGTGTGTGGTGTGTGTATTGGGGTCTGCGTATATAGTGTGCGTATGGGGTGTGTGTATGTAGTGTGTGTGGCCAGAACATTATACACGTAATCAGTTAAGTGCTTTAATGCGTTCTAAATAAAACCTTATAATCTAATTTATCACAATGTTCCAAAAAAAAAGTTATTTAGTCCATTTTTCAGATTAGCTTAACTAGCCAGCCACACACACACACACACACACACACACACACACACACACACACACACACAGAGAGAGAGAGAGAGAGAGAGAGAGAGAGAGAGAGAGAGAGAGGGGTGTGTGTGTGTGTGTGTGTGTGGGGGGTTCTTTTCGCACCTCGCCTCTGTTTGTCCTGTAGTTTTGACTTGAGCTCGAGCCCCGCTGCGGTTCTCCGGCTTCTTCTTCGGTTCTGCTTGTTTCGCTTCCTCTTTGGGGGAACTGTTGGATTTAGACACTGAAGGTAAATCTGCCTCGACTGGAGACGGATTCCGTTTGGTTTTAGCGACGGCTGGAGGCGACTTTGTGAAGAAATTAAAGATGGAACTTTGTTTTGCCATGACTGAAAAACAGAACTGACGTCCGGAAATGCTAAAAGCTGCTTCACGTGCACACAAACTCTGCAGAGCATTCGCGGGAAAGTGTAAGGAGGAAGTGGGCGGGGCTTGGCGTCATCTTCAAATCCAGACACGGATTCCTGGAACGGATGTGGTTACAGTTATTTTCACCTACATGTGATGTAGGTATTAAACACAACCTGTAGTAAAAAAACTCACACAATCTGTTGTACAAGAAGCTGCAAACGAACACAATAAGCATTAGCATGAAATAATCTACTAGCTAATAGCTTATGAGTAAAAATTAGCAGAACCATTAAGCATTTTTCACATGACTTTACTGTAAATACAACTGTATTTAACTGGTGAGTTGAGTTTAGTAATTATTCTGTTAATTATGATGACGCAATTGACGCACATTGTTAAATAAAGAAGCTTCGCTCTTTGTTTACTTGCAATTGCTGTTTTCCTGATTAACACTCAAAACACACGGCCTCGGGTTTAACCAGCTCTCACCTGTAGATGGCGCCAATATCACATTAATATTACTGTAGAGCTACTGTTACTAATAATTTATTAGAAAGTGTAATTTTTTAGGGAAATATTATATATTTTCAGCCGTAAGAAACAAAATATAAATAAATTCAACTAGGATTTTTATTATATGTTATATATTTATTTATTATATATTATTTAGGATATTTATTATATTTTATGTAAACTAGACAATGAAGCCAGTGTAAATTAAAGTGATAAATTAAAAGTGTGTGACACACACACACTACACACACAGACACACTACATACTACATACACATCACAAACACCATACACCCTACTTACAAACACACACTACACACACACACTACATACTACATACATATCACATACACCACATACACACACACACACACACCAAGTAAGTATGTATATATATATATATCTTGTTTATCATATTAATAGAGTTAACTGTATTATATTAACTTACTATATTTACTGTGTGTGTGTGTGTGTGTGTAAGTAGTGTGTATGGTGTTTGTGAGGAGAATGTAGTATGTAGTATGTAGTGTGTGTGTGTGTGTGTAGTGTGTTCTAACAGAAATCATCTGACGACACTGTGTAAACAGCAGAAGGACAATCACTATTGGTCAGTTGACTCTGTAATGGGCGGTGCTCTGGACATTAGCCACGCCCATCGGTTATAGGCGGCACTGCGTCTCACCTGGCAAATGAAAAGGTGAGCAATCCGATATCATGATTTTTGTATTATGTAAATAAATCATAAATCTGTCTATGATACACAGACTTTTAATAATATAATAATAACAGTAATATCCAAATACACAAACAAACAAGAGAATAAATACAGAAATAAAATCATTTTAAATACAATAGAATAAAATACGAATGAGCTTTTAAATTAACTTTTACAGCACAAAGAGGGAAGTCAATTAATTTTTGACCAGTTTTAATGATTTGTATAACAGTTTTATCTCATTTAACCCAAAAAACTAAAACTGGATTTAGATTTAAACCATCTGCACATCCCATAACATTCATTCATCTTCTATAGCCGCTTATTCCCTAATTCGGGGTCACAGGGATCTGCTGGAGTCTATCCCAGCGTCTCTGAAAGGGTGAAAGACAGGAGGGGGACACCCTGGACAGGTCTCCAGTCCATCACAGGGCCACACACACACACACACACACACACTCCTATGGCCAATTTAGAATCATTAATCAATCTAACATACATGTTTTTGGACTGTCGGAGGAAACCGGAGAACCTGGAGTAAACCCACACAAGCACGGGGAGAACATGCAAACTCCACACAGAAAGACCTGAGAATCGAACCCGAGCCTATTCCCAATCATTGTTTTCTAGAAAAATACCAATTTTTACCACGTTTACACTGAATGATGGGAAATTCAGACAACAATGGAACATAAACAATTATGTACGTCTGTCCAAAAAACTACTGTGGTACTGTGTACATTATGTTGGGTTTCAATATTCTATTTCTATTCTATTTCTATTCTATTTCTATTCTATTTCTATTCTATTTCCAATGTTTTAATTTCAACCTTATTAAACTCTTTACACTCATAATCTTGTCTAACCGGTTTTGGGTAAAACACCTGTGAAGTGCAGTTTTTCTTAGCAACTTTTTCTGTGTGTGTGAAGAAAGTGGAATAACGCGAGTTCTGGGACGCGCGTACAGCGCATGCGTATATTTTTGTCGCGTTTTAGCAAAGCCCCCGCCCACCAGCTTTTTCCGTTCCCTACTCGCACACCAGTAGGCTCGAGCTCTCCATCATCTTCCACAACTAAGAATAGTACACGCACACACACACACACACACTCTCTCACACACACTGTCTCTGAGAATACTAAAAGGAAATGTGGGACACTGACCATGTCCTCATTAATGAAGTCCCGCACCGTCCCGCATTGTCCTGCTCACGCGCCAGAGAAGAATTAGGTGCACAGTTGAGAGTGCACACTCTCAAAACAACACACACACACACACACACACACACACACACACACACACACACACACACAAAACCACAAAAAAACATACACACATACTTAACTTCATGTGGAAATAATAATTATAAGTGTATTATTTTTGCTGCACGCGCTAATGTGTTGTGTTGCTCTTTAGAACGTTTGTTTTGTTTAAAGGTAAAACTGGCGGGAACGTTACGCGCGTGACTCTTTGCAGTGTTTGCAGTGTCTTTGTGTGTGTGTGTCTCGGTCAGTTTGGTGCAGCGAGCCGATTCTGTGCACGGAGCTGCACGCGCTCTATAAACCGCATAATTTGCTAACAGGAAGCACGCGCCTCTGAAACACTGCTGCAGGTCTCTGTCCACTCATTAATCCATTCACTCCCCGTCTCGCGCGCGCGGGACGCGTTGACATGTGACTGCTTCGGTGATGTGTTTTAGCGATGTGATCATTGACATTGTTTTAGGGAGGGATTTCTGGAAAGGCGCGAGCTCTAGTGCTGCTTGGCGCGTGCTCGCGGGCTGCTGGAGGTGAAGTGTGTGTGGTGATGTAGTCACCCCAATTTTTTTTTCAGACATGAGCTTCCTGAAGAACAGCACAGCATTGAGGAATCTCTGAGAAAAGAATGGATCATTTGATATTTTCATCAGGAAGGAATTTAAAAACTTTATTTTATTTTTTCTGCTCAAGATTTTCGGTATAGGATGGAACGCACGAGCTCCAGTGTTGTCCGGTGTGGTTGCGCGTGGCGGGGTGGAGCTACTTGCTGTCCCGCGTGCTCGTGGTGCTGAAATGTGCAGGATGCTCGCGCGGCAGAGGCTCCCCGGCTGCCGCTCTCTGCATATGAACGAGGACACCGGGCGGTTCGTGCTGCTCGCGCTTCTCATCCTCTTTTACCTCCTGTGCGGCGCTGCGCTTTTCTCAGCTATCGAGCGGCCGTCCGAACTGCAGGCTCGAGCTCGGTGGAATCACACGCTGCACAACTTCAGCGACGCTTTTAACATCAGCGTGCACGAGCTCAGCGCGTTCCTGCGTGAGTACGAAACCGCCGCGGCTGCTGGGATTCGAGCCGATGCCCTGCGACCGCGATGGGATTTTACAGGCGCGTTTTACTTTGTGGCGACGGTCGTTTCGACTATCGGTGAGTCGCGAGCGCTTCAAATGTGTGAGAAACTTCCTTAAAAAATCTAAATTTTACTATCAAACTAAAGTGTGTGTGTGTGTGTGAGAGAGTGTGTGTGAGTGTAAGAGTTTGAGTGTGTGTAAATGTGTGTGTGTGTGTGTGTAGGTATGTTTGTGTGTGTGTCCGTGTATGTTTGTGGAAATGTGTGTGCGTTTGAGTGTGTGTGTGTGTGAGTGCAATAACACACAATCTGATGTGCAGGAATCAGTTCAGGTATCATGGCCGCCCCTTTGACCCTGCAGTCACTGATACACTCTGAAAAGTGCAGTTCTGTTTCACACACATGTCCCGTGTGTCACTGCATGACAGCATGTGAGCTCATGACACACTTCTGATCAAGCCAGTCACTGACCTCAGGACATTTTCCCTGCTGGTAAAGTTCAGTTCTCGTCCTCAGGCTTCCCGTCTGCTGCACTGCTGCTGCCAGAAAACATGTAAAAAAAAGTGTAAAAAAACATGAAGACGTTAAACAGGTGACTAAGGAGCAGAAATGTAGGAGAAGTGCATATGTGTGTGTGTGTGTGTCAGATCAGTAAGGACATGTCCAACAAATTACCTAAAGGTCAGATGTCCTTGTATCCTCGTGACCATAAAACTCAGAGATGCTCAAGATTCTAATCCCCTCCATTCTTCTGTGCAGGTTTTACACTAGATTGGGTCATGTGACTGTGGGGATTCAATGATTTAGTCCCAGGCGGTGCATTTGGTAACTGGGGTTTCAGTGTGGATTTACCCGACTGATACACTTCTTAATACCACCACTATCACACCACAATTACAGAACCATCAATACTAAACAAACACACAATATAACACAGCGTGGAATTACAGACAGAGAGACATTTCACAGATTGAGAGTAAAAACCATTTTTATTAAAGCAAGAAACAACCACAACTGTAACACCTACAACATCTGGAGCAGTTCAGAATCAATATTTATCTTAATATTAATATAACATCACAAAAACATTACAGATATCAATAAAATACATCAGACATTTAAAGGCTGTAAATCAGTGTTACCGGTCAGCGGCACTGGTCTGGAAGTGGGAAATAATCTCTTTCCCGCGCTGAGACAAGCTAGTTATCTTCAGGGTACCAAACTCTCCTCACAATGTCTAACTTTTCCGGAAAAATCTTTCTTAAATACGTATTTTTGTCCGAGACAAAGTTAATTTCTCCTCCTCTGTCAGCCATTGTGGGCATAAAAAATGCTGATGTTATTGCATGCTAGCTAGCTGGCCTTGTCAAGGCAAATTTGAAATCTGATTGGTTGAAGAAACAGTCTTTAAAAATGTTAACCAATGATCAATCTGCCACTGCTGATATAGTTTAAATTCCATAGGCAGCACTACTGATTCTGAAGACTTTGGGCGGATTAGATTAACATGGCAGCACATAGAAACTGAAATCTGATTGGACAAAAAAATCCACATACACAAACTGGAAGCAGTGAAGCGAGAGAAACACTACGAAATGAAGAGAATAAACTGTTGGAATAAATTAATACAATTTAATGGAACAAATATTAGAATTTAGGTTGTAAATGTAGGTCAGTGATTCTGATAGTGTTTAAGCAGCAGAGGAAGACTGACTGGTCCAGGTGCAGGAGGTGATGAGCACCTGTCAGATTTCCCATCAAGTCTCTTGGCAGGTTCTGATTTTTTTCATCTGAAGAAATGTCCCGTTTTAGGTGATGTCATTATTTTCAGTGTTTCATAAAATATCTAATTACTTGATTACAGTACGATCTGGGTCATGTGTTCTAATATCTTTGCACTGGTTCCAGCAAAATCTGACAGAAACATCTGGTCATTATCGTGTTAATCATAATCACTTTATCGATGAGGCGTGAAGGAGAACTGTGTTTATTCTGGATGCAGTCACATGGTTAGTTGTACAGTAAAAACATCTGCACATTTAACTGGTTTGTTCTAAGTTCTAGTTTAGCCTCCGAATATTTTCCTTGCTTTATTAGATATTAATAAATATCTGGCAGGATTTACACCAGAGAAGATTTCAGTTCTAACACCGAGACTTCTAGAGACTTATATCTTCTATCCTGTACTGTTTTTCTTTTCCTCCTAATCAGATATATGACTGAAGTAAATCTTAGAGATCTTTTTGCATCCTCCAGCACTCATAGACTGGATGTTGTTGCTGATCCTGTGGTATTTTTGCTGCAGCAGCTTTCTTGACTGCTGAATCACCAACTCTCAGCACCGTTTTCTGTTATCTGGTCTGCAAATTTATTCATTAGGACATCATAATAAAGCCGATAGAGACGTGTTAACCAGCACACAAACTAGACAGAGCAGAACAAACTGATTACCACATTCAATCTTTTTTTCTGTCTGTCTCTTTTCCGTCCAGGTTTTGGGATGACGACCCCCGTGACTGTAGCCGGCAAAGTGTTTCTGATCTTCTACGGTCTCCTCGGGTGTGCGGCCACCATTCTGTTCTTCAACCTTTTCCTCGAGCGGATCATCACTCTCTTAGCCGTGGTGATGAAAGCCTTTCGGCTCCATCGTATGCGCACTAGTGGTCTTCTCCCGCCGGGGATCTGCCAGGACTTTGCAGCCAGCGCTCTTCCAGGTTGGAAGCCCTCTGTCTACCATGTGATGCTGATCCTGGGCCTGTCAGCTATCATCATCTCCTGCTGTGCTTCAGCCATGTATTCCCCTGTAGAAGGCTGGGCTTACCTGGACTCCCTCTACTTCTGTTTCACCTTCAGCACTATCGGTTTCGGAGACTTGGTGAGCAGCCAGAACAAAGCCTACAGCTACCAGGGTTTGTACCGACTGGCTAACTTCCTGTTAATCCTGACCGGCGTCTGCTGCATCTACTCGCTCTTCAACGTGATTTCTATTGTTATTAAGCAGGTGCTCAACTGGATGCTGAGCAAAATGAGTTGCCTTTGCTGCCAGCGTTGCAACAAGGCTAGCGCTTTCCTCGCACGCCGCAATGCTATCCGCCCCGGATCGCGGTATAGACGGGGCAATTTTGGGTACGCGTATGACTCTGAAGGATCTTGTGAGAACGACCGGGATGGAAGAAGGCTCTCTGGTGAGATGATTTCCATGCGGGACCTGTCAGGCTCTAATAAGATCTCTCTGGCCATCATGCAGAAACAGCTGTCAGACAGTGCAAACGGCTTTCCCAGGACAGTGTGTGGAAGCTCCAGACTCGGAAACGGATTCTCTGGGGGAGTCGGTGCTTTGGGTATTATGAACAACAGACTGGCAGAGACCAGTGACTCGAGGTGAAGGAGTGTTCTGGATGAAGAGTAATACTGTAGTTTATTGGTTCAGATTTTGTTTCGACTTTGCATGATGTGTTTGAGACTGGATTAATAATGGCAACCTACTGGATAGGAAATTAATCTAAACGGTGATAGATTTAATTTTAAGTGGCGTAATTATCCTTGATAAAGTCTGAAAAACCACATTAATGTTCTTCTGAAGACATTGTAGGTTGCACAGTTACTCTAATTAATGTATTTCTAGCCATATTGACAATTTGCCAGCAATCTTCTTTTCTTCTACAGGATCTTTGCTGGATCTGTAGGTTAAACCTGAGTCTAGATTTCAGCTATGCATCTCTTATTTATAGGATTATTGCTTGATAATCTGGATTGAAAATTAAAATGTAAAGCATGCGTATTAAAATGATGGTCATGCAGCCGCGAGAAAAGTCTGCAGCCCCTTTGGAATAAAGTACAGTAACATTAAAAAGCTCCTTATGATCCAAATCTTTATGATAAAATGAAAACAATAATGAATAGTGGAATTGATTCTGTTTTATAATTTAATAGTTAGAAATGAGATTATGGATGCAAATGTACGTTTTTTTTACTCTAGTAGGTGTTTGGGGGTCAGATGGTGTTCTGGTCCAGCCGTGTTGAGGAACCGGCTCAGTTCAAGTGTGAGCAGAGTGATGCTATTAGCAATTTAGGCCCTTTAAAAGAATATGAATGGGTGTGAAGCTTATCACACCCATTACACACCAAACATAATATGACATCACTGATAGTACTGTTACTACTAATAAAACACATCACTGGGGGCTCCCAAAGTGCAGGGCTCTTAGAACCGTCCAGACCACCCCGTCCGTCTCAGCGGCTCCCCTGTGTGTAGGATTTAAGATTTGTTTTAGTTTCTTAATTCTTTAGCAGCTTTTCCATCAGACTGAGATGAAGTTTTTGTTGCATTCGAGAACATCATTTCCATTATAAATGGTGTATTTTAATTCGGAAGAGTGTGTACCAGTGGAGGAGTGTAAATAAAATTAGTCCTTGTGTAACACTAAATTAAAACCTTTATGCCACTTTAGACTCGAATGCAGGTCAGTAAACATTTCAAGCAGTGTTTAAACAGGACCTGCGTCATGGTTCCACATCGTCATGTGCGATTTTGATCCGATCCACACACACGATCCCGTCAGTGTAGCAGCTGTAGATATTTCACTCACCTCCGCATTTCAACGCCGCATCCCTGCAATGCTGTAAATAACTTTGGGGTGTCGGAAAATGTGCAGCATGGCATGGGAGGACGTATAAACTCTTTATCGTATCTGAGAAGATAAATGAAGTTTAAATTGTGTGTGCTGAATATAAAACAAGAGAAAACCCCTCTCCCACACACCCCCCCGGTTAGAGTAACCATGTGACCTGGTGTCGAGTCTCCTGCATGTTTTTCTGCTGAAGCCATATGAGAAACAGGTGCATAAACTCCTATAAGTCTATTTTTTTACTGTATATAAAGCTGTAAAAAGGATTTATTGGTATGTGTAATACAGTCAGACTGGAGAATGAAGAATGTTTTGTGTGTGTGTGTGTGTGTCTGTGTGAAGCGGTTTGTCTTACTGAAGCCTGAGGAAGCATAAAGCATTCGGAATGTCTGTCTGGGAAAATGCATTTAGTTGCAGAAAATCCCGCAGTGTATTAAACTTCAGGAATAATGTTGCATGCATTAGTGAATATTTACTGTCTTATTTTAATCCGATATATATTTTTTTCTGAAAATCTTTTGCATTCTGCAAAATCGATCTCCATTGATTGCAATGGATTTACCGAGTTTTTCATCTGCTTTCTACAGTAAAGGAAAATAATATTTATTTATCAAACTTTGGCATATTTTCCAAGATATACAACAAAGACGTACATTTTACTCACCCATAAGTGCCCCACAATTACACAACAGTGAACCATATCTTACACTTTCAGGGGTAAGGAGGCGGGGAAAAAAATTCAATTAAGTAATAATAGGGAGAAAAATAATAATAATAAAAAAAAATAAAAATGATTAAATTATGAAAAAAAGAGGTATTTTCCCTCTTCTTGGTCTGCATACTTGTCTACCTACATCCAGTATGGTTCATATTTTTTTTAAAATTTGTCTTCTTTGTCTTCTTTTTTAAACATTTTTTTTATGCTAGCAGCTACGGCAGCGCCGTTAATCCATCAGGTTTGTACTGTATATGACGTATGGTCTGTATATGGCGCATAAAAAAAAGATTTAGATTTAGATTTTTTTTTTAAAGCAAAGAAATAAAAGGCTGTGTTTTAGACTGATTGACACTTTGAGCTTGAGACAATGTGACATTTAGCAGTGTTGCCCGGAGGGAAGAGACAGTATGACATTTACAGCACACCAGAGCCGCTGATGTCAACACTCCTACAGGACTTCAGTGGGACAGGGAACGAATCTGACAGTAAAATCAGTCCAGCGTCATCAAACCCGTAGCGTTATTATGTCCTCGATTTTTTTTTGTTTATTTGTGTATTTGATGTTATCCACATTAAATTTAATTATATTGTAATTATATGACTTGGAGTAAAAATAGACAGAGATTCAGTTTAGGCCTGTCTCTCCATCTTGTTTGCCTCTGAAGCTAATTTTAGCCACAGCACATAAACAATATTCTAATCTTCACTCTGTCTAATCAACTTGAACACGTTTATTAGCTCTAAAGTGGAAGAATAGCTATTTAACTGATTACTTGTTTTTTTCCCTGCTCCATGTTGCCTGATTTATCCTCACGTCTCCTGTTTGCATATTTATAAATGATGATTGTACTTTTCTATTTTATGCAAATAAAGACAACAAAACGACACACAGCTACAATAAAACCGATTTTAAGACTCACACATTCTTATTTTATACTAATATTTGTTAACTTTGGATTAAGTGAGCCTGTAACTGTTTCATCATGATTTGTATTTAAGCGGAAGACTAATCACCTCCAATCACAATCCACGGTTCCACTCTGAAACCTGAACCTCCACAATCAGGAGCTCCTTCTTCCTTCACCAGGATCTTATCTCAGGTTTATTTTGATGGTAACCAAAGCAGAAGTGCCGTTAAAGTATGAATTCTTATATTAGCTGTAATTACTATCATTTGATCGGATTAAACATGTTATCCAGTAAGCAGCTGCTGACAGATGTTCATCACAACCATGTGTAATGTGTTTAAACCCTAGCGAGGTTTTCTGCTTCCTTTTTCTGCTTCTCGACAGACTTTTTTAAAGGCTGAACTGCTTTTATAAACTCACACACTGCTTTATTCACATGATGGAGGATCAATAAACGGGGATTTGAGCATGAAAACGATGGTATTGATGAAGCTGATTGAGATGAGACATCAAAGTAAAAGGAGGCGCCATGTGTCACCTCACTAATACGCCAATAACGTTTTGATGATGGACATTAAAGCAGAGTTTAAATGTCATTTGTTTTCACATGGAAGCGCAATGCAGTAACGGTGAAGGTCCTGCCTGGGGAACAACACCAACCTCATCCAATACCAGGACGTTAGGATTACCAGCACCTCGATTCATGTCAATAGTTAATTTAATGTTATGGGGTAGTATTGTTGCCATCTCACAGCTCAGACCTCCAGTCAGTGAAATGCTTCAAACATGTTAGACCAGGGGTGAGTGTAAATAGATTAGTGTGATATCCACACTCGGAGTTCCTCTGTTCATCTGGGACCCTGATCAGGCTTAAGAACTTACTGAAAGTGATTAAATGCAGTAAAAGTTAAGGTTACATTTTTCCATCTGTGTGGTAGCCTTGTGGGTGGCGTGTCGACATATAGCGCTATTTTGCTTGAGGTTAGTTATTAGCACAAGGAGCTTTTCCGATCCCACCTCCTTTACTCTCTCTCTCGCCTTGCTTCCTGTATATCTGCTGTCCTAAAATATCTTTAGGTCACATTTTTAGACTGAGAAATTAAAAATAGATATTAGCAAAAAACAGTGGCGGGCGGTGCATTTGGTACCTGGAGCTTCAGTGTGGATTTACCCGACTGCTACACCCCTTAATACCACCACTATCACACCACAATTATAGAAACCATCAATACTAAACAAACACACAATATAACACAGCGTGGAATTACAGACAGCGAGACATTTCACAGATTGAGAGTAAAACCCATTTTTATTAAAGAAAGCAACTCCGTTAACACACAACTCCAAACCTCTACACTACAACCACAACTGTACCACATACAACAACTGGAGCAGTTCAGAATCAATATTTATCTTAATATTAATATAACATCACAAAAACATTACAGATATCAATAAAATATATCAGACATTTAAAGGCTGTAAGTCAGTGTTACCGGTCGGCGGCGCTGGTCTGGAAGTGGGGAATAAACTCTCCCGCGCTGAGACAAGCTAGTTATCTTCAGGGTACCAAACTCTCCTCACCATCTACAACTTTTCCGCAAAAATCTGCCCTAAATACGTATTTTTAAGTATGTCTGAGACAAAGTTAATTTCTCCTCCTCCGTCAGCCATTGTGGGCGTAAAAATTAAAATTTTAACTGTACAGACGCGTTTGCTAGTCTGTGCTAGTCTGTAACACTGATTATATTCCCAGTAATGTCCAGTGAGAGACTCTGTGTGATGTGTATTGAGGTTTGGCTTCAAAGGATCAGCACTGTTACACACTGTATTTAACACACAGATTCTAATTCACACATGGAAAAATACAGAATAATAAATCAGGAGGCTATTTTGCTTTTTTAATATTGTGCGACATGCCAAAATCTAAAATCTCAAATTGTCCTCATTTCTCTCTTTTCATCAGACCGCTTTTTTTTCAGCCAGCAGATTCTGATCAGCTATGCCTTGTCCACAGGCTAGCCGTAATGTCAGCTGGTCTCTGTCCACATTGAGGACATTTGGTGTGTTTTCTCGAGAGATCACCACTCGGCATGCTTATCCCAAAACTGCAGGCTCCACAGCAGGGTGGGGTTCGAGACCAGCTGCAGAATGTCTGATCGGTTGGGATGGAAGACGAACGGTGTGACTAGAATCTCTCAGAACAAAGAAAAAAGACTCTTTTATTATTTTTGTCTTGTTTCAGAATATTAGATTTTATCATTGGTGTATAGTGTTAAATGGATCTGATGAAACAGCTGCATTGACCTGTTTGACCCTCAAATAAATCCTCCTAAAAGCACTGGATCCGTAAATGAAAATTCTGGCACGTTTGTAATGATTCTAAAGGACACGATGACTCTTAACTATCAGCATGGGAAGAAAGCCAACAAACAGCCGCAGCGAGAAGGAACATGTCCTCTGTACTGGTGTTAAAGCCTCCTGATAGATAAAATACACAACAGTGTTTTCTCTCTGCTCATTGAACAACACGAGTCATTTAGACTCATTACCATAAACCATTAGCAATTATTCTTTGAAATCTTTTAGATTTTTTTTAAAACTCATGTCTGAAAAAGTGATTTGGTCTCTGGACCTGATTAGCAAAACAATTGGCCGAATCTGATTGGATAAAAATGGGAGCATTCCTGTTCTGGGTCAGTGTTAACCGGAGACATAACAGGATACGATGCGAGTAATGATGATGTATGAAGCTGATCCTTATGGAGGACTGGCTGAAGCGGTTCCACCATGGACACTACACACACACACACACACACACACACACACACACACACACACACACACACACACACACACACAGCACATGCTGCTACAGCATTTTTGATGGCCAGATAAAAAGAAATCGATTTTATATAAAAAGGTTTTTTTTTTTGATAAAGATTAAAATATTTGCACTGTTTACTGAATCCTGTATAGAAATATAGAATAAATCAGCTCTTTAACCTGACAGATGTGTGATACACAAAGCACCAATAATTAAAAGAGAATTTTAAAACAGACTCATGCCTCCTGAACATATAAATGCAATTACAGTTTCCGGGAAAAAAGTTTTTGCTTACATTATAAATGACCATGTCATAATGTATAATATAATTAATAATGATTTATTTAAAATAATAGAAAACACCATCTAAAACGTATGCAATGCAAAACGAAAGTGATTTTCTCGACATTATTTTTTTTTTACATTTATTGCATTTCTTTGTAAAAAGAATACTTTTAATAAATAGTTGATCATTTTTAGATCAGCCGAAATGGCAGACAAAAATGGGTCTAAAAACAGCTCCTGCCATTGATCAAGGCCTTCAACCCTCGACTGCTCATATGAATTAAAAAAAAGAATTAAAATCGCGCTGGATGAGGATGTTTGCAAACTTAAAGGAGTAAACAAATCTATGAACATTTCTGATAAACATCATCATCATCGGCACGTTTTACTTTCTGTCGCTTTAATTTTTTTCCTCTTCGCTTTTTTTTCGTTGGAGCCTCTCGACCTGCCGTAGCCGCTCGCGCAGGTCCACGTCGGCAGCTGCGCAGTGTTCATCTTACCTCAGAAGTGAGAGGCGACATGACAGATACACAAATACTGTAATCTGGACACAGAGCCAGAATAAAAACTGTAATAATAATTATAATAAAAACACTCTGGAGGGTTCAACCTTCTGCCGGCAGTCATGTTCAAGAAACTGAAGCAAAAAATTAATGAGGAACAGTCACCCCAGAGAAATGTCCTGTCACCTCAACAGGCCCAGGTTAGTAGTGAGTTTAGCTGCCACAGCCAGGAACTTTGTTTTAATCATGTCATGTTTAACAACACAGTTTTTATTATAGTTAAATAATATAAAGTCGTTTCAGTTACAGATAAATGTGTTTATTACTGAAGAAAACCCGGGGATTAACTGTGTTTTGACCCTAAACCTTAAAGTCATCTGACATTAAAAAAAAAAAATCACTTTTTAAATCTTAGCGTTTATAAGTGTGTTATAAGTTCCCTTTTACTTATAAACCGTCTTTTTTTATTAATGTTTCTCACAAAAGCTTTTTTTTTTGTTTTCCACCAAAACATTTTCCGTATTTCGATCCTGGACTGCTTCGTGATTCTGCACTCTTAGCCAATCAGAGCGCGGTACGGCTTCTGAACAGCCAATCAGAATCACGGGCATCCGTAACTCTACTTCCGCGTTACACGCCTCTCGTCTGGCATGTTTCAATCTATTTATTTATTTCTTTATAATAAACAAGTGAAAATATACAAACACTGCCAGGACAATAATAATGTGCAAAGACAGATAACATAACAAGAAAAGTATGTGCATTAAAGGGGGAGATATTTAAAAGTAAGCAAGACAAAATTAAAATAAAGAAATAAATAAAAATAAATAAACGCCTTACATCTAATAATAATGCAGGAACACTAAATTAAATTAATGGAAGTAAATCTTTTCATATGGCATTTTTTATTGCTATTTAAAGCATCTGAGCAGTGAGTTTTTCTGAAAATTGAGAAAAAGTAGGAAATGGGCCTATAAATTTTTTGTTTATGTATAAATAATTTGCCAAACAAGATAAAAAGGTAAAAAATATATTCTTTAGATTGGCTGGAAGAGTTAGCGTCTCGTCTGGCAATTAGGAAACGCCTTTTATCCACAGTGACATAAATGTATCTGTTTAAAGGTTAAGGGGTTTTACTTAAAGGCCCAGTATAGGCGACTTGGTGATGCTGGGAATTGAACCCACATACTTCTGATCAGCAGTTAATCATTGATCCACTGCTTTTCGGTGCCAGATTCGAGTTATCAGTCAAGTCAAATGGAACCAAACCCCACAGAAAAAAAAAATTCCGGTTCTTAAACATGTGACAGTGTAAAAAAAAAAAATTAATAATTATTTGTCGTCTACATGAAATGACAGGTAGCGAAATGTTTCTTTACAATTGCACAAAAGGATATAGAAAAAATAAAAAGAATAAACTAAGATAAATAAATAAAAAGAATAAAAGAAATAAGTGGAAGGTGGGGTAGTGCAAACGGCAAATAAACTATGACATATTGTAAACATTCAGTAAACAATTCTTGTGCAAATATGTGTAAATATTGATAATGTGTGTGTAGAGCAGCTTGAAGTTCAGTTTCAGTGTGTGAAGTGTGTATGTGTACAAGCAGTGTCTGTTGTCAGTTTTTTTTTGTCCTTTTGGTTTTATTGTTGAGGGCCGGATTGGACTGTAGGAAAAAGGTTCCCCCTCATTGGCTCTGTCCCTGTCAGGATGGGTCGGAAGTGTTTTCCTGACCTCAGCAGAGTAAAGAGTTTATTGTTGGGATGACTGGGTTCCCACACTGCTTTCAGGGCTTGGGTCTGGCACCGCTTGTTGCTCTGTATGAGTAATGCGTTCGTCTGTCTGCACCACTCTGTGTAGAGCCCGGCTGTCCTGCATGGTGCTGTTACCGTACCAGGCAGTTATGTTACCTGTCAAGATGCTCTCAATGGTACAGCTGTAAAACTTCTTGAGCACCACTGCGAAAGTCTGAAGTCCCTCAGGCGTCTGAGGAAGAAAAGACGCTGTCTGGCTTTTTCACTGCGCTCCCAATGTAGCAGAAGGTACCTCGGGTAGCAGAAGCTGTCCACTCTCTCTACCAGGTTTCTGTTGATGGTCAGGGGCTGGTAGGTCCTCACTCGCTTCGTACTGAGGTCCACAATCATCTTCTTTGTTTTGCTGACGTTGAGGAGGAGGTTGCTATCTTGGCACCAGATCTCCAGGTGCCTAACCTCCTCAAGGTAGGCCGTCTCATCATCGTTGGTGATCACGCTCAGCTACCACAGTATTGTTAGCAACTTGATGATAGAAGTAGAGCTGGTCGTGGCAGTACAGTCAAAGGTGTAGAGGAAGAACAGCAATGGGCTTAGGACGCATCTCTGGGGAGCCCCAATGCTGAGGGTTATGGATAGGAAGATGTGATTATTATTTTAACTGCCGGTGGTCTGCCAGTCAGAAAGTCTGCAATCCAGTTGCAGATGGATGGGCTATATACACACATTAAGTTGATGTCTAATTGTGTGATCTGATCTGTATCTGCAGGTGAGTTCAGG
This sequence comes from Bagarius yarrelli, assembly GCA_005784505.1. Classification (NCBI taxonomy): domain Eukaryota; kingdom Metazoa; phylum Chordata; class Actinopteri; order Siluriformes; family Sisoridae; genus Bagarius; species Bagarius yarrelli. The sequence goes on from VCAZ01000217.1 coordinate 270,331, forward strand.
TGGGAGGGCAGTTAAATCACCGTTACTGCAGCCGGACACCGCTTCCTCCTCCAGTGAGCGAGAGGTAACGCACGGCACATCTGTTTAGAACATTAGAAGTCATGTGACTTAAAAATGTAACTGCTGTGGAACTTCCAGAGTCGGGGGTTCTTCTTCGCACCATCTAACCGTGTATGCAGGTTAAATCTCCTGCAGGCTGTAGTTCGGTTTGACAGGATTAACATGTTTACGTATGTCCTGAAAGTCCTGTTTTTCACGCCGTGTGCAGGAACACGTGTCTCTGCGGATTGTTTTTAGTTCTGGTTGCCGTATATTATGTGCTACAGACTTTAATGTCATTTAGGATGAAAAATTGATTGTTGAAAATAAATTCTGATATTTTTTAAAATAATAATTCTGCTGGTCTTGAGGTATTGATGATAATGCCCTGGGTGGGGGGTGGGGGGAAACAGACTGTGTGTTAGTGTGAGTGTGTATGAAGTGTGTAACGGTAAAGTCTCTGTCATTCTGCAGATTTTTAAGGTTTTCTCTTTTCTCACTGATATTCAGTATCATGTCAAATCACCAAATTCTGTCTGTCTCAGTCCGTTTGTCCTTCTGATGTCTGATATTTTTTGGATATTCTGGTAGAATAAAATCATGTAATGGTGAATAAATGGATTAAATCACTTTACCGGATTAAAGGTATCAGATCGAGTAAAAGACTGAGAACATGCAGCTTTCACTGTCTCATCTCTCTCTTCTGTCCTTCTTCTGTCCTTGTTTTTTCATCTTCATGCTCTTCCTCACGGTGATGTGATGTCACGGCTCTGTGTCTCCTTTGCCCCACCTCACTGCCTGCCCCATCATTAATGCACTGATTTTATTTCTTTATTGTATGTGTGTGTGTATGTGTGTGTGTGTGTGGGTGTGTGTGTGGGGGGTGGTCTTGGTCAGCTGCTGGCTGGGATGATAGCCGAGCCTGCTTTTCTCTCTGAATACACTATCTTTGCTCTGGACCATTCAAATCGACCCAAAGCGGCCCAGGTGCCCAGTGCGGTGAGTTCATCCTCACACATCGCCTCCTTTCCTTTGCCCACCCAACTAAAACCCGGACTAAACCTGCTCTTCTTCCTGCTTCACCCTTTATGATATTTTTGTTTTTTTTTCTCCTCACCTGCTTGCAGTCGTCTGTTATTTTCCTCCTGCAGAACATTCCATCTGAGATTCCTGCCTATAAATCCGTGACACTAGTGTCTCCTGTTCTCTTTGCACTTTAATTACCCTAATTAATTGTCAGTTGTTCATCTGGGGTGAATGTTCGGTCCTGTTATTCTTTGTTTTTCTCCTTCCCCGTGATCGTGCCTGATTATATCCTCCTCTATAAGAGACCTCTGCGTCCTTTAGGCTGCATTTACACTGCCGGTTTTAATGCCCAACTCCAATTTGGTGACTGTATCCGAGTTTTTTCTGATAACTCGCTTACATCATCTTATAAAACTGACCCGTATGCGATATCTGCATTTACACTATAAACGGCAAAAACAAACCAAGGTGGACGTACAGACCGGAAAGGGAAGTTTCGCATCATATTAAAATGTCGGAAAAAAACAATGCTTATTTTAGGCACTGAGAGAGAAAAGAGACTAGTGCGTGAGTGTGTGTGTGTGTGGTGACGTCACGTGCCACCGTGCCACCGCGCCCCGTCGTTTATTCAGTGACGTTCGTCTTGCATTACCGGGTAAAAATCTGATCTGCCTGCTCACACTGCACACGTTAATGCATATATCCGATTGAGTCCTGAATCCCATCCTCCGACATTGGAGAAAAAAAATATCGGAATTGGGTCACTTGCAGTGTAAATTCGGCCTTAGTGAGCCTGAAAGAAAAAAATAATACGTTTGTTCTTCATAGTTATTGTTATTATATTGTAATAATCAGCAGTTTTAAGAAATCGGACCTATTTCAGCTGCTTGCGATTGATGAATTGTTTACGTAAATCTGGCAACTTTAATCATAAACAGGAACTGGTATTACAGATGTACTAATTCATTTTTTCCAGTTATTAACGCAGTTCACTAACACTGACACCCTTTTATAAATTAAATCATTCCATTGTGTCATTTCCTGTTTAGTCTCGGGCTGTTTGGCTGCGTTAATGAAGCTGAGGTCATGTGGTACGTATTAAACCAGGGGGTTCGGTGTGAAATTTGGGGTCAGAGGAAATATGAGTGTACTTTTAGGTCTCATCTCGAGCACATCTGGAAGACGGACACCTCGTTTATCTTATAGTCTCTGATGACCTTTAGTGGGAATTGAGGGGTTAACCAAGGGTTTTGTCACATCCTGAAACCCTCCAGTCAGTATTTAATGCTCGTTCCAGGTATTTACACAGTTTATTCTGTAGCACATCTCTCTCTGCTCTGCTCTGGAATCTATAATTTCCAGCTGTTAGTGATGCTGGGGTGATTTTTTTTTTTTATTATTGTCTAGGAGACAATATCAAAGACAGGTTTGTAAATGTCAGCCTTGCTGTAAAAACAGGGACTGGAGGAATGATGTCCCGTCCTTATGGGATTTTGGAGTGCTGTAGATGATCTCATCCTGGTTAAACACTGTGTTATAGAGTGAACGGTGATGAGGGATTATTGTGCCTTTACTCACACACTACTCATCACTGGCTTGCGTTATAAATCTATAAAGTCTAAAAAAAGTGAGTTTTTTTTTTTTCCTCACCGGGTCGTGGCGTTCTGGCTGCTGTGTGTTTAGTGTAACTGCTGTTTTGTCTTTAACGCAGTTTCCCAGTGCTCAGACTGCATGTGTGGAGCAACTTGAAGCCCTTGCATTGCTCACTGCAATAATAATAATAATAATAATAATAATAATAATAATAATATTGCGTCTGGAGTAATCAGGGTGCAGCCAGCTGGATTAATGGTAGACTAACCCAAACCTGTTAAAAAATCCTTCCATCCGCTGATTATTTCTTTATCTTTTCAGAACTTTAGTAAAGGAGCAGTTAGTCCTCAGAGTGGGAGTGTGAACGGAGATGGAGCTGTCTCTCCTCTGGCAAGTAGCACAACATTTCAGACAATAAATCTACATTTTATATATATATATATATATGTATTTTCACGTCTCATCTGCGTTTTGTCTCCGTCAGAGAGAGGAGGTGCCGTCTTTGGCACAGAAGCTGCAGCAAAGGGTGTCCTCGGTCGAGTCTCTCTTTCGGGGTTCGGGACGTGCTGAGGGGCTTTTCCGCTCCGGCTCAAGGGACAGCCTAGTCCGTAGCGCGTCACGTGAATCTCTTACTCCTCTGGGAGAGAATGAGGCTCCGGGGGTCCCTCCCTTCGATCCTCCATCTGACATCGAGAGCGAGGCTGAAGATTCTCCTGGAAACGCAGAGGCTTTGTCCAAAGATCAGCTCGTATATCGGCTGCACAGAGTGGAGAAGAGTCTGGCGAATTACAGAGGGAAATACTCTGAGGTATCAGGAACACTTAAAAAGAGATTGTGACTGTAAAGTCATGGTGGAAGACATTGTAGCCAGACAGCATAGGATGGTGATGTGTAAGATGAAGATGTTGGTTTGAAAGAAAAAGAGATCAAAGGTAGAGAAAAAAAAAACAAGTGATGGAAGCTGAAAAAGGAAGAATACTGTGAAGAATTTAGATAGGAGTTGAAACAGGCTCTGGGTGGTCAGTTAGTGTTTCTAGATGAATGGCAAACTACAGCAGAAGTGATTAGGGAGACCGGAGGAAAGGTGCAAGGTGCAAGGTGTGTCATATGGAAGGAGGAAAGAAGATAAGGAGACTTGGTGGTGGAATGAAGAAAAGGTTAGCCAAGAAGAAGTGGGACATGGAAAGGTCTGGGGAAAGTAGACAGAAATACCAGGATTTACAGCACAGAGTAAAGGAGGAAGTGGCTAAGGCCAAGCAGGGGGCGTATGGGAAATATGGGAACGATGTGCAGCAGGTTAGGGTTATTAAGCATCTGCACCTTTTCACCGATCCATGGAAAAATCTTCATGCATCAAACTGGTCCCTGGTACAAAAAAGGTTAAGGAGCGCTGGCCTAAAGGCCCGAAATACATTTCAGATATGATCACTGAATATAAACCAATCAGATGACTCAGATCAGTAAGGTTGAATCAGTTAGATATACTTTTAATAAGGGGGCTCTGATTTTAGTTATTACACAGCTGCAGTTATAAAGAAGAGTTCAGATGTGTTAAATCAATAACCATCTTTAAATCCAGACTCAAAATCTGTTTCATTCTGTATTTAATGAATGAGCACTGTGACGTCCAAACGATGAACTGTTTTCGTTCATTTTATGATTTTAATTCTCTTATTTAAAGCACTTTGAAAGACCGCCGAGTATGAAATGAGCTAGATTATAAATAAACCTTGTTCATTATGACGAAGTATCAAAGAGTGTCGAGACCCACCAACAGATGGCAGCACAAGGCTGCACATACAGTCACAGAGCGCAGGTAAGCGATGATATCAGTGGACTCAGTATTTTTTTAAAAGGTGATGGAATAACAACACCTGATAAATGAACAAAAAATGTATCACCATCAGGATCACCAGGATAATAAAACAAGAACTAATAAATAGAGCAGGAGAAACATGTCTATATGAGGGGATAGTGAGGGAATGGCAACCCACGGAGTCCCTCACCAAATGGATTACTAGTTAAAAATAAGACAGCAAGTCCGGTCACATGTCAATGATGTAGGCGGGTTCTGATCCCTGCCAGTACAAAGGCCAACCGGTTGTCTTGGAAGAGTCCGTGTACAGGATCACAGTGAGATTTACCCCCCCTTTCCTTTTTGTCTGTTTTCTCCCCCAGCTGGTTACAGCCTACAGAACAGTGCAGAGAGATAAAGAGAAAACGCAGGTAACTCTTCATGAAAAAGTCCTACGGTCATGTCGAGAATTTCAAATCTAATTAAATTAATTAAACTAATGATGTGTGATGAAATAATTGAAACACTCCATTTGTTTAATTTTAGAAATTAATCTTAGATATTCATTATATCGCTGTTACAGGTTGTCCTCAGTCAGAGTCAAGACAAAGCACTACGGAGAATAGGGGAACTCAGAGAAGTACACACACACACACACACACACACACACACAGTCACAGGGCTGATACATTTTATTAATTTTATGACTCTGTAGAAGGTAATCACATGGCTGTGTGTGTGTGTGTGTGTGTGTGTGTGTTGTAGGAGCTGCAGATGGATCAGCAGGCCAAAAAGCACCTGCAGGAGGAGTTTGATGCTGCGCTGGAGGAAAAAGACCAAATGATTACCGTCCTGCAGACTCAAGTGTGTGTTTATGCAAATGTGTATCTGGACACACACACACACACATGCGCACACTCTCACATACATCATTTATTTATTTTTTTCCTCTTTTTGTTATTAAGGTTGCCCTTCTGAAGAAGCGGCTGCACGGTTCCCCAGGGTCTTTACTCACATCTGAGCCAGGAGATTCCCAAACCGCTAAGACTACAGAGACGATCGCTGACCCTCAGAGCGTCACCCAGGCGGAGATTGAGGAACTAATTCAAGGTAGAGACACACACACACACACTGATTCATAATATACCACGTACAGATTAATTAACATACATCATTAATACGATTGGAAATGAATGATCACAAATCAACATAGTCACATGACCTAAATCTAGTGGAAAACCTGTACAGAAGAACAGAGGGAATTATAGAAAGAAAAAGACGACAGGTGTCCCAATACTTTTGACTGTATAGTGGCTGTTATTAGTTTTACAAAGAATTTCACTTATGTCTAAATCATGGTAAAGTCCAGGCAAAGTAACAGAGTGTGTGTGTGTGTGTGTGTGTGTGTGTGTGTGTGTGTGTGTGTGTGTGTGTGTGTGTGTGTGTGTGTGTGTGCGTGCGCAGCAGGGGGCAGTAGTGAGCCAGAAAACACTGCAGACTCTGAGGCTCTGCAGAAGCGAGTACGGAGACAGGAGACGCTGCTGCAGCGCTGCAATGAGCTGATGAAAACCAACAAAGAGCGCAGTGCTCAACTCGGCAGCGAGAACGACGTCCTGCAGCAGCAACTGCAGGAGAGACTGCAAGAACTGGAAAAGATGAAGGTGTGTGTGTGTGTGTGTGTGTGTGTGTGTGTGTGTGTGTGTGTGTGTGTGTGTGTGTGTGTGTATGTGTTTAACTGCGACTGCGAAATACTATGCTTATAAAGTCCACCCTGAATCACACACACATCAATATTTATGAATCAGTGTGTCAGCTGTTGGTAAAGTGTGACCCCCAAAGTTAACATTGGTGTGTGTGTGTGTGTGTGTGTGTGTGTGTGTGTGTGTGTGTATGAGCTGTAGGCTAATGTCCTATCTTTATAAAAAGAAGCAGGACAATCAGAGGAAAAACATCCTGAGCTTCAAAACACAGTCTTTCCTTAAATCCTTATTGGATTACTTTTTAAAAGTCACTTGCAGAACGGTGGCTTAGGGGTTAGCACTGTGGCCTCACAGCAAGAAGGTCCTGGGTTTGATGCCCGAGGTCTTTCTGTGTGGAGTTTGCATGTTCTCCCCGTGCTTGTGTGGTTTTACTCCGGGTTCTCCGGTTTCCTCCGACAGTCCAGAAACATGTAAGATTTATGGGTGATTCTAAATTGCCCATCGGAGTGAGTGCGTCTGTGTGACCCTGTGATGGACTGGTGACCTGTCCACGGTGTCCCCCCCCCCCTTCTTTTTACCCTTTCAGAGACGGCTGTGATAGACTCCAGTAGATTCCTGTGACCCCGTTTTAGGGAATAAGCGGGTATAGAAGATAAATGAATGAATGAATTCACTTGAGTGTTAAATGTTTGGAGCAGTCCCAGAAATATATAACATATAAATTAATTTTTAATTGATAATATATATATATATATTGTTTTCCTCAGTCATTCTGTACTTTTGGCAAACGAGGTGATGGCCAATGGCTTTGACATTTAAGAGGAATATCCTGTTTATATTTAAACACCTGTTAAAAAAGCAGCAGATGTTGGAATTCTCATTTCTTTTTTTTCTTTTTTTTTCCCCAGGAGCTTCACACCAGTGAGAAGACAAAGCTGATCACACAGCTAAGAGATGCCAAGAACCTCATCGAGCAGCTGGAGCAAGACAAGGTGAGAGTGACACACCAGTGTTTACAGACAGATCGAGACCTTGTGTGAGTTCATCAGAAAGCTGTTCAGATCAGATTTTTTTTTAAAAGACTGAAAGAAAGATGTAGTAGTGTTAGATGTTATTGATGCTTTAGTTCCTGCTTGGAGATGTTGGTGTGATCTGCAGAAATGTGAACTTAATGTGCAGGTTGGCCCTCAGTCCTTAGCTGAACTTCAGGTACTTTACAACCCGACTCGTTTCCGTTTCTGGGAGTCTTGATCCGATTCCAAATAGCAACAGTGTACAAAATCCACAACGGAGAACAGGCACAAATCCATGGCAGTAAAAACCCACCAGTGGCCGAGTAATTATCTTTGCCATTGTAGAATTGTGGTCGAAGCTTTGCTACTTGCTAGAGAGGCATTTAAAGAGAATTTTCCTTTCTCCAGCTCTGAGTGGAATCGCATGATATGTTTCTCCTCCATGTTAGTCGTGTTCACGAAATATTTCACTTTGGTGCTACAAACTTTTGCACACAGTCTGGCTCCTATAAACGACCTCCTTACTTGCGTTTATCAGTGCTAATTATTTTTCCGTTTCTTGCTCGCGCACACGCAGACCCGCACCGTCTCAAAACTAATTTAAATTCAGAATCGATTCTGAACTTTTGAGAATCGATTCAGATTCGTTAAAGAAAGAATCGCGATGCATCAATGAATCTTTTTTTTTTTCTCCCCACCACTACTTGACGCATTTTGGTGTAGAAAAACACTATCCATCTTTGCAGCGTCTGTCTAAAGTTCCTGTTTCTTTTTTCATGCATTTTTTTTTTTTTTTTGCGCCTCCCTGTGATTGGCTCAGCCTAATGTCAATTAGGAGAGGAAACAATAGGCTTCTGGTGAAATGTAAATAGAATGTAAATGTCTTTATTTACATACACTTTTTTACTGCACAGTAAAATGCTTTTTCCGCATATCCCATCTTGGTAGGTTGGGGGTCAGAGCGCAGGGTCAGCTATGATACAGCGCCCCCGGAGCAGGAAGGGTTAAGGGTCTTGCTCAAGGACCCAATAGTGGCTGGCTTGTCGGTGGTGGGGCTTAAACCCAGGTCTTCCTGGTCTTCAGATCAGCAACTCAGTGCCTTAACCATTTGAGCCACCACTGCCCCATCAGGGGGAAAAGGGCATCATTCCCGAAAGTGGTGTTATACAGGGTGATGCGTGGAGAGGAAAGGAGCAAACCCCTAATCCATCTCCCTGTTCCGAAGTCAGACTAATATATGGTTCCCTAATAGGGACCCATCAGATATTAAACTGACATGAACAGTGGCTACAGTAAATGTCACATGGACCGGTCTGTCTGGAGGACTGGAGGAAAATACATTACGCCACCGCAAAGATCGCAGCAGCACCATCAAATGATTAAGCAGAGAAAAAAAGAATTGGCTTATAAGAGTGATGTAGGCTGAAAATGCCCATTCTGCCAGGTGGCCAGTCCATCCCTGTCCTAAACTTAACTTAAGTCTGATAAGTGTTTACAGAATCTCACTGAAGTCTGATCTAAGCTGTTATGTTCCTGTTGATTTCTTTTGGTGTTTTTCAGGGCATGGTTATCGCTGAGACGAAGCGGCAGATGCACGAGACTCTGGAGATGAAAGAGGAGGAGATCGCTCAGTTACGCACCAGGATCCAGCAGACCCTGACCCAGAAAGAGGAACTGCAGGAACAGCGGGAAAAAGCTGAGAAAGCAGGTAAGAGAGCCGGAGACACTTTTTTCTCTCTCTGTCTCTCCGTCTGTCTTTCTCTCACCCTATTTTAGGAATAATATTGCTTTAATCATGTGATCTTTGTAGCGTTTGAGGAGTTGGAACGCGCCCTAGGCGTGGCACAGAGAGCAGAAGAAGCCAGACGTCAGCTGCAGGAACGCATGGAGAAGGAGGTAAAGCAGGTGGAGCAGACCAGTGAGGAGGAAAGGCGGAGCCTACAACAGGAGCTCACCAGAGTCAAACAGGAGGTCATATCCATTATGAAGGTGAAATTATTCAACCAAAGTCTGAATTACAGAAAAACAATGTAGGAAGTGTAGGAAATGTCTGATAGCCTCGGAGGTGATGTTCTACAATAATCTCACAATGAGAAACGATCTATGAAGTTCTTTGCTTCTCATTCCATCGAACTAAAATCAGATGAATTTTTCAATCCTAAACATGTTCAAATCTTTTAATGTTCTTCTGTTGTTCTGTGTTTCAGAAGTCTACAGAAGAGAGGATAGCGGAGATGGAGCAGCAGCACCTAGAAGATCTGGCCAACAAGGACCTGCAAATGAGTGTTCAGATACAGGAAGCAGTGGTAGAGTTACTGTGTTGATTCTCCTCACTTTTATCACTCAGGACAGTACAGAGCTGAAGTGTGTGACGGATTGTTGTTGGTTGTTTAGGAGAATTGCCGTAAGGAGTTGTTGGAAGCAGCGCAGGAGAAGGAGCAGCAGGCCACGCTGGCAGTGGAGGAGGCGGAGCTGCAGAAGTCTGCTGTCCAGGCTGAAGGAGAAGCTAAAACCAGGGAGCTGCAGCTGGAGCTGGAGAGCGCAAGAACCGTGAGTTTAATCCAGTGTGACACCGACATCATCATTTTAATAAATCTGTAAAGACGTCACTCTATTTAACTAAATGCACTTTTTTTTTTTTTTTAGAGAATTCTTGAGCTGGAAAGTTCCATGGTCAAGTCATGTCAAGCAGATCAGTTCTCAGTGCAGATTGAAGAACAGAGGAAGAAGTATGCAGATGAAATAGCTTCTTTAGGAGAAAGACATCAGCAGGAAGTGGAGAAACTGAAGATGGAACATGCAGAAGCTCTGAATCAGCAGCACTGCACTGATGTTGAGGCGCTCGAGCAGAAACATCAGACTGAAACTGACGTCATGATGAAAGACAAAGAAAGAGAGTTTCAAGAACATGTCAAAGAAATGAACCAAAAGATGCTGGAGAAGCTGGAGATCAAGCAGGCCGAGCTGGAGGCTTTGTCCTCAGAGCTCAGTGAGATGCAGAAGTGTAAAGAGCAGCTGGAGGAGGATAAGGAGTCCGTGAGGATGGAGTTAGAATTGAGACTAAAGGATGAGCAGGTGAAATTTCAGAAGGAGGTGGATGATTTGAAGCAAAAGCACGAGGAGATGTTAGAAGGACTTAAGAAGCATCAGAAAGAAGAGATAAATCAGCTACAACTGGTACTGGAGGAGAAGATTAAAGAGCTGGAACAATATGTTAAAAAGGAAAGATCCTACAAGAAGATACTAACAAGGCTAAACAGGATGTGGAGACGATGTTAAAGGAGATAGAAGATCTCCGGTGTGTTGCTCAGTCTGAGAAAGAGAAGCTTGCTGAAGCAGCTGCTCAGACTGTTTTACTCAAAGAGGAACTTACGAAGTCACAGAGTCGATTACAAGACTTGGAGAAACTTCTAGAGGAAAGTCGTAATGAGTGCCAGCATAAAGAAGAACATCTTCAACAGAAGACTCATGAAAACTTTGAACTTCAGCAGAGGATACAGCAAGCTTCCAATGACCTGGCTGAAACAACGTCTTCTCACGCTCAGACCCACCAAGCAATGCAGGAGGAACGGGATGGGTTAAAGAAGCAGTTAGAAGAGGAGAGAAGTTCTTCTGAGAAAAGAGTCGAGAGCTTTAGAAAAGAAATGGAAAGCAAGTTAAAATCCCAGGAGACCAAGATGGAGAAACTCAGACAGAAAGCCAAAGAAATGCAGGAAAAGTTCAAGAAAAAACTGCAAGAACAAGAGGAGAATGTGAAAGCAGAGATGGCAAAGAAGGAGAAAGAACTGCAGCAGAAAGAGCAACAGGTGAAAGAGAAGATCCTGGAGATAGCTCAAGCTAACTCTGAGGGTCTCAACAGCGCTTTGTCAGACTTGGAGGCGAATCACAAGGAGCAGTTTGAGAAGATTCAGAAGGTTCATAAGCTGGAGCAGGATGACCTTCTGCGTATTTGGCAGGAAAAGCTGAGCCAGCAGGAGGAGGAGCTGCAGGAGAAGCATGCTCTGACGATGCAAGAAAAAATGCAAGAATTGGAGGACATCTCTCAGCAGCTTTTAACCCACAGAGAGGAGAAGCGACAAATGGATCAGGAAATAAAAAACCTTAAAGAGGAGCTTTCAATGAGGGAAACCACTGTGCAGAAACTTCAGACTGAGCTTAGGGAAGCTGCAGGGAAACTGGACAGCCTGTCTAAAGTAGAGGAGCTCCTCAAAACACAAGTGGAGACTGTAGAGAAAAACCTGAACCAGGCTTTAAATGAAAGAAACATCTTTCAGGATCAGCTCACTGCAGCTGAGGAGACCAGTAAGGAAAAAATTCAGGCTTTGTCTGAAGAGCTCGCAAACGCATGCAAGAAGCTCACTATTCTTGAAGCTTCCAAAAGTAAAGAAGGAGAAAACCTACAAAAGAGCCTTGAGGAGAAAACGTTTGAGCTTCAGAATAAAGAAAGCAAGTTTTTGGAACAAATTCATAATGTCGGTGAGGAGCTGGAGCAGCACTGTCACACGGCACAGACAATCATCAATGATTTCTCAGCTCGCCTGTGCGAAAGAGTCGAGACGAAGGTGAACGAGCTGCAGAGTAGAGTCATGTTCAACCAGAAGAAAGTGTGTCATTTAAAAAACCTCATTTTAACAAAGAACCACCGAATCTGTTGTTTAGAGCAAGAGCTTCAGCAAGTCGTAGAGGAGAACCAGAAGCTCAAGAACTCACTCGAAGAAACAACTCTTCAGCTCCATGCAAATTCAGAGAATCTTAAAGCCTTAACCGTGGAGAAGGAGACCCTGCAAAATGATGCTAAGAATCATTCGCAGTTACTTTCTGAGAAAGATCTTTCTATAGAAAAAACTCATGAAGAAAACAAAAACTTATCCGAAAACCTTAAAGCAAATATTTTGCATATCAGTAACTTGGAGAACGTCATAGATGACCTGAAGAAGCAGTTATCATGTAGCATAACTGAGAAGGAGGAAGCCATATCTCTGCTGAATCAGCAGCACCAGGACGAGAAACAGAGCGTGCAGAACCAAATGGAGCAAGCAGAAAATGAAAAAGGTTTAGCTCTCAAGCAAGTCGAGACACTCAGGAATAAACTGGCTGATTTTAAAAAGAAAACCGACTCCAAGATTTCTCAGAACCAGAACACGGTTAGATCTTTGCAGCGCCAGATAGAGGACATGGAGAAGCAGATTGCGGAGAAGGACGAGCAGCTACAAAAACTCACTGCCAGCATCGACAATCAGTGTATCAGCAAGTCCGAGCTGGACCAGGTGCTGAGCGAGAAAGAGCAGAAGGTAAGTGCCTTAAATGTAGAACTGGATGACTGCATGAAGAAGATAAGTGAACTGGAGCAGCGACTCAAATCACAGAGCACGGAACAGGAGAAGAGAGAAGCTGAGCTGCAAAATCATGCCACCTCGAGCGAGGTGGAAAAGACGGAGCTGATTCAGCAGCTGGAGCAAACCAGGCAGCAGTGTTCTCTTCAACAGGACCTCGTCTCTAAAACCCAAGAACAGCTCCATGCTTTGGAGAACGAGTTCCAAGCCGTCAAGCAGAAACTGGAGAGCCAGCAAGAAGAATTTGAGCGGGAGAAGTCGAAAGAAGAGGCTTTGAAAGCGGCGGAAGGTAAAGTCGCTGACCTGAAAAAGAAAGCTGAGCAAAAGATCAGCTTGATCCGTAAGCAGCTGACTTCCCAGATTGAGCAGAAGGAGCAGACGATCAAAGAGCTGCAGGCACAGCTGGAGGACATCATGCAGACGCAGAATGAGAAGGAGCAACAGGTGAGGAATTTGGAGGAGAATGGAAGGAAAATGGAGGAGGCCATTAATAATCTAATGGAGGAACACAAAAAGCACCTGGAGCAGGTACTGAGTGATGGACAAGTAGAAAAAGAGTGCATGGACAAGGAGGATTTGGTTGCTGCTGCTGCTACTGCTACAGTAAATGACAGTGAGGAGGAGGCCTGGTCAAGGATCAGAGATCTGGAAGCCAAACTTCTTCAGTCTGAAGAACAGAACACCAGCTGCCGAGCTGAAATAAACCAATTGAAAGAAGAACTCTGTGAACAGACTGGTCTGGTTCAGGAGCTTCAGAAGAGTCTGGAGGTCCAGGTTAAAGAGAAAGAGACGAATGTCATTCAAATGGACAAATGCTTTGTGGAGAAAAGCAACAATCTCTTAGGAATGGAACATGTTCAATATGTAGGAGACCAGAACACTAAATCACACCAAGACATTTGGGAGACGGAGAAGGAGCGCTTGGTGAAAGACTATGAGATGAAGCTCCAAGACCTCCATAAGAGACTGGAGGAAAAGGAGAACGTACAGCTGGAACATAGTTTAGAGCAAAAACTGCTAGACGCTGAAAACGAGAAGCAGAAGATTCATAAAGACTACACTCGCTTACAGAAAGACCTTCGGTCTTTGAGGCGAGAACATGAAAAGGACCTGGAATATCTGCGGAAAGAAATCGCAGAAGAGAGCGAGAAAAAGCTGAAGTAAGAAACAAACAATGCATGAAATCGTGAGTTTTTAAAAAAATTAATATATAATAAACCTTTGATTTTTTTTTTTTTTTTTTTTTTTTTTTTTTTTTTTTTTACAGAAGTGACGTGGAGGATTTAGAAATGAAGCACAACTCAACCCTAAAGCAGATGATGAGAGAGTTTAACACTCAGATAGCGCTGAAGGATAAAGAGCTGGAGACGTCAGTACGAGAGGCTGTGGGTGAGAGGGGCAGGGTCTGGGTAGAAGGTGTTCAGCAGTAACTGGTGGAAAATTAGATGAGTTTTGACCGTTTCGTCTCTGTCTCCTCCATACAGAAAAAGCGCAGATGGTCGAAGCGGAACTGATGGGAATCCATAAAGAAGAAGCCAATCAGCTTCAACAGATCATTTCCCAGAAAGACGACGACCTCAAAAAAACCATCCAACGTTACGAGCAACTCCTTCAGGTGCCCCAATAAACGGTTTCGGTGTCAGCGTTGATGATTAGAAGACAGTTTTCCATGAGATTATTCCTTATGATGGAGATGTTGGTGCATCAAGTAAACATGAAGGACGGTCGATATTTAAGATTCTCTGCTTGCAGTCATAAGGAAACAATTACCCCGACATGAACCGTCCACCAGCTCCCCATGGGGCAGTTTATACGATTTATGCCTGAAGGGTTTTATATCCTCACTTTACCTTTCTGTCCAGTTTAGTTTAGTGTAAAATGAATAAAGAAGTGTTTTATATATAATGTGTGAATATAAACCTCGTCTTTCACGTCGTCTTTGTAGAGTCGAGAAGAAGAAATGGGCAGTCGAGTGTGGGAGGTGCAGCAGGAGCTGGAGGAGCTGCAGCAGAGGAGTCAAACCGGTCCTCAGGTATGAGCTAGAAGTTCCCACCAACATGAGCAGATGGTGCTGTTTTCCTCCTCGTAAAAACTTACAGTTGGGTTCCCTTGTCGTAGTCAGGCATCTTATTACTGAAATAAAAATGGCGGCATGCCAAAGAAATCAATGTATAGAGTTTGGACTGCACAGAGATGAGGATGATGATACCCCGCAATCCGTTTTCAATTAACCCTCATAAAAAGTGGGTTTGAGGAGGTGGGGGTGGAATCTGGGGTAGTAGGTGTATGTGAAAATATTTGGTTAGGCAAGATAGAAATCTGTGTGTGTGTGTGTGTATGTATGTGTGTGTGTTGAAAGTTTTAGTGCTATCAGGCTACAGTTAGCTTTTTTTACCCCAAAATGTCCACCACACCTTTAAGATGTTTCCAGGTCCTGCTTGTTGGTGCTGTTCCTTTTATTGTGTGTGGAGGTTCTCACCTCTCTGTTCTGTCTCTCTCTTTTTCTCCTGTCTTTAGGGTGTTGATGAGCTTCAGGTTAGTTGTTATTTTTCCACCAATATTCTTAAATAGTCAATAATAAGCAATAATCCGTCAACTCATCATTTCACCTGTCACCTTTCTCATCTGTCTCAGGTGCAGCTCGCCGAGAAGACCACCCTGCTGAGTGAAAACCGGCTTAAAGAGCAGGAGTACCAGGATCGGGTAAGTCAGGACCTGGAAGCAGATAGGAGCCAGAGGTGTGAAGTTCTGTGCATGTTCTCAGGCTTCGTCTCGCCTTCAGGCAAAACAAACTGGAAGTCTCCATGAACTCAACTTCATTACTCAGCACATCTGTTTACTTTTACTATAAAAGTCCGTAATTAAACTCTGCTACCTCTCGCACCACACAGGAAGGGCTTGAACTGGATCTTACAGGGTTGCACTCGAGCTTTTCACACTCCTGGTGGAATGTCAGGGTTTTGTAAGGTTAAAAAATAAAAACAAGATAAATTATATCAGAATTATTTCCAGCACCGACGTGAGAAGTTCCTTATTTTCACTAACAAAAAAAAAAAAAAACATGACTGTGTCCGAAATCTCACACTGCTGTGCTATATAGTGTGTGTGAGATGTGTAGTATGTCAGAATCTTTAGTATGTGTAAATCAGTGTGTGTGTAAAGGTATCGGATTTTGGAGAACACATACGATGGACACTTCACAAGTGAGTGACGACTCGTCAGAGTCCAAAAATAGCAGAAATAAAGCGACAATAATTTACACTGTTGTGTCTGGACGTCGTGGGTCACATGATCAATATCAACATGGCAGATGTAGAACGTCCCAATTTCATTCATACTACAAAACTGAATAACTTGATTAACGGACAGGAAGTGTGTACTAACATAATAAAAAGTACAGACTTAGGTAGGACAAGATTTTGGATGTAGCCCATGTGTTGAGTCCATTGCAGAACATCATATCGTGATGTTTCCTGTCATGGCTGTATCAGATGTTTAGTTGAACCTTAGGGTCCAGTAAACATGTGCATGTGTATTTGCAGATGTTCCTCAATGTTCCTTCTGTTTTGTAAATGGAAAAATATCAATAATTGAGAATTTCTTTTTTTTGCACTTGCTGTTCAGTGCTTAGATCATGACTTCTCTCCACAGATCCACACTCTGGAGGACATGATACGCAAGGCTTATAAGAACTCAGTGGTGACCCACCTGGGCAAAGGTGAATAAATCCTGCACTACATTTAACATTAATATAATCTCTACTATAAACTAAAATAAACACTATATACTAAACAATATATCAAGCAGAAATTAATTATAATTGATTTTATTTTAGCTAATGCTAATTATATAATAGCTTTATAATGAATGCCGTTTATACTAGAATTAAAAAAAAAAAACATTAAAACAAAAATATATCTGCTGATTTAGTTTATTAATAAAGTGAACAAATTAATATTTCCACAATAAATCCTAATTTTTAAGAATTTAAAAACGTTAAAAAACATTTTAATGAGCTTAAAACTTTCACACAGTTTTAAAATAGTCCTTAAAAAGCTGTGTTTAATTTTATTCCGACATGAATTTTAACCCTGATACAGTTTTTTGTAGTGTTGAGTTTAAGTCATGAACTGTAATCAGATTTACGCTCATGATGATGATGATGAGGACGAGGACAGAAAGACAGGCCTTGGGTTTGGAATGCAGCGTGATGGTGAGAGAACGTTCAGCTCTTCATGGTTCCTGTCCTTCGGCCCCGCTGTGGCTGTGACATGGATTCAGTTCAACAGATCAGCTGATTTATGACTCTCTGCTTTATCTACGCTTCATGATCAAAGGCTGGTGTGATCTCGGCACCTCCGCTCCTCATCAGTTTGTCCCTTTTGGCACATTCAGGAGTGGGAGTGTCATCAGTCCCAATTTAATGGATATTCCAGAGAGCCGGCGGCTTTAGTTCTGCTGCTGTAAACTGCTCTCAGAGCGTCATGAGACTAAATCACACAGTCCACCATTGTGTGGTCGAGTGACTGGAGGCCTTGTCTCCTCCCTACCTTCTCCCTTAGTTTACTGCTTATAATAAACATTAGTGTAAAATGAATCAGGAAGTAGCTGAGATGATGAAAAATCAACCAGGCTTCTTTCTCATATACAGAAATGTTAAGAGTGCACCTACCCACCCCCCCCACCCCCATCCTTGGGGTAATACTCAATACCAGTTTAGGAGAACTGGAGAGTTTTGTTTGTTAGTTATTAAGTCTGTCCCGATTTTATTGAAAAAGGTTTCTTTTTGGCCTGCAGGTTTTTAGCTGTTCATCCCCACCCAAACCAATGGAACCAGCCACAATGTCACTTTTGTCCTTTATGAGTTTTAGGGTAATGCGCCGCGGCCTGGCAGGAGACAGAACACACCCAGTACTGCTGATTTACTGACTGATTATTAGTAGGCAAAAGGGGTGTGTGTTTGAGTCCCATCTGAGCAACACTAAAGCGTTTATGAATATGCTGGTCGTCTTTTCCTGTCTATAAATGTCAGTGCAGGAGCTGAGATAATGAGAAGAAAACGAGACGTCTAAACAAAGCCATGCATTCATGTCCCTCTCCATCTGTTTCTCTGAGAACTCGAGTCCTCTTACCACCAACTTACATTAAGACAGTCGATGAAAGACACGCACAGACAATCACAGACAGATGGAGACACTTGGAGAGACACAGACAGATGGAGACACTTGGAGAGACACAGACAGATGGAGACAGTCAGAGAGAGACAGACAAATGGAGACAGTTGGAGACAGACAGACAGACAGATGGAGACAGTCGGAGAGAGACAGACAGATGGAGACAGTCAGAGAGAGACAGACAAATGGAGACAGTTGGAGACAGACAGACAGATGGAGACAGTCGGAGAGACAGACAGGAATAAAGACAGTCGAAGAGAGACAGACAGAGATGGAGACAGTCAGAGAGAGACAGACAGAGATGGAGACTGTCAGACAGAGATGGAGACTGTCAGACAGAGACAAACACATGGAGACTGTCGGAGAGAGACAAACACATGGAGACTGTCGGAGAGAGACAAACACATGGAGACTGTCGGAGAGAGACAAACACATGGAGACTGTCGGAGAGAGACAAACAAATGGAGACTGTCGGAGAGAGACAAGAGACTGTCGGAAAGAAAGAAAGAGACCTGTCGAAGAGAGACAAAGAAAGAGACTGTCGGAGAGAGACCAAAGAAGAGACTGAGAAAGAAAGAAAGAGACTGTCGGAGAGAGACAAACACATGGAGACTGTCGGAGAGAGACAAACAAAGAGACTGTCGGAGAGAGACAAACAAAGAGACTGTCGGAGAAAGAAAGACAGATGAAGACAGTCGAAGAGAGACAGACAGAGATAGACATTCGGAGAAAGACAGACAGAGATGGACAGTCGGAGAGAGACATACAGAGATGGACAGTCGGAGAGAGACAGAGTTGAAGAGTAAGAGAGATAATTAGTCATGTGATAGTGTGATTAGTACACTCCGCCCCTCAGGATCTGATTACAGTGTGCTGAGTGATGGTTGGAGATGATGGGTCATTAATAATTGATTGATGTGATCTCTCAGATGTCTCACACCACACTGCGGAGTCCCTTAGCGAGCCCACCGAGTTGGAGTACCTGCGCAAGGTGATGTTCGAGTACATGATGGGCCGCGAAACAAAGGTAATATAAATATTCTGAATCTGAATGTTAATGATCGCGTCTGTGTGCAGAGATGAGAAACAACATCCAACTACATGTCTCATGTTTTCTCATACGTCTCCACACGACGGCTGTCTGTCTGCTCAAAGTGAGACCTTAATAAACCTCCTTGTGGCTTTTTAGCCTGAACTAATTGATGGCTAGTTAATGGGGCCCTAAACCCAGCAGGGACCCCTGGGTAATGATACCCAGCAGCTCTATGACATCACAGTACCCAACCCCCCGACACCCCCTACCCCCCTAATTCCCCTCAGCATGAGGACGGATGTCCGGAGGGTGACTCGGCAGGCAAGGCCACGTCATAACATTGAGAATAACATACCAGTAAAACAGCCGAAACTTAGCAGCAGTGCTGTTTCCAATTAGTGTCGTATTTACGAGCCCAACTGCTGATGCACACACGAACACACACACACACACACACACATTCTCACACACAGGCATGAGTCCGGAGCTGATTGCACAGCGTGCGACAGACAGTTAGCACTTTTGCTGGTGTTTGGGTTTTTAATATTTCACAGTATGGAGAGGAGCGGGTGGGGGGTGTTTGGGGGTCGTCGGTCGGAGGAGAGACGGAAAAGAGAAAGAAAGACAGAGAAGAGAGAGAGAGAGAGAGAGAGAGTCAGAGATGGAAAGGGGGAAAGAGAGACCGAGAAAGAGAGACGGGGAGAGAGAGGGAGAGAGACAGACAGACAGGGAGAGAGAGACAGACGGACAGGGAGAGAGAGAGAGACAGACGGAGAGAGAGAGAGACAGACGGGGAGAGAGAGGACAGACGGACGGGGAGAGAGAGAGACAGACAGGGAGAGAGAGACAGACGGGGAGAGAGAGACAGACAGACGGGGAGAGAGAGACAGACGGGGAGGAGACGAGGCGGGAGAGATGACAAGACGGAGAGAGAGGAACAGACGGAGATAAGGACAGAGAGAGAGAGAGTGGAGGGAGAAAGAGACACAGAGAAAAAGACACGGAGAGACGGGGAGCGAGAGACGGGGAGCAAGAGACAGACAGACAGAGGTGGACAGAGATGATGAGAGAGAGCGAGAGATTAGAGATTAGAGGTCATGTGACAGTCTGATTTGTGAACTTTGACCCTCATAAACAGGTTGAATGTTGTTCCACTTTAATCCGATTTATTCCATTTATTGTGAGATGATTTAATCAGTGGTTTGTGTCTCCCGGCTGTCTGTTCACAGACGATGGCTAAAGTCATCACGTCCGTGCTGAAGTTCCCCGAGGATCAGGCGCAGAAGATTCTGGAGCGAGAAGATTCCCGACTGATGGTTCGCGCCATTTTTACTGCAAAACCTTTTTCTCCTTCATCTGTTTTATTCTTTATAGCTGTCATTTTATTATACTTTCTCTGCACATGTCCGGAGTGTCGTGTTTTTCATGTTTGTGTGTTACAGACTTGGCTGCGGTAAGGCGTGTCTTCACATCTGTTTCGCTGCAGCTGGATTAGGGAGAATCCGAGTTCTGATCTTAACTCACCTGATAAACACTTCAACATCTCTGTGTGAGAAAAGACGTGAATTCCAGAGTGTGTGTATATATTTGTGTGCGTGTGTGCATGTGTGTGTGTGTGAGAGGAATCAGACTGACTGGTGTTGGATCTTTGATCTTTGGTTTCACTACAGAATCAGATCTTTAAGATCTTTAAGGGTTAAGATTTAATTTCTTGTTAAAAAACTTTAGATTTGATATCAGTTTTTTTGTGCAATATGTTTTATTTTTGTTTTTCCGAAAGTTTGTATGTTGTTTTTTCTTTTCTTTTTCTGTTTGTGGAAACGCTGGATTGGCCAGACTTCCTGTGTATGTGTAAATATTCCGATCATATAAACCCAAAATCCTAGAAGTCGCTTTGAATAATTCTACGGTATTTTTGGGTTAAACACAGCTTGTAAATTGTAAATCACTGGAACAGAATCTTTATATCTGAACTATAGGGCGGATTGTGACTGTCAGATTATTAGCCATCTTTTAAAACTGCTAATAAACTTTTCTTTACAATTTACACTCCTTTGACCTTCATTTATTTATTATTAATCATTTTTATTCAAACATTTCAGTGATTTTTGTATTGACTGGTGGTGGTGTTGGTGGTGGTGGTGGTGATGATGGGCGTATCCTCACACGTTATTTACAAGTTTATCATTTCTTCTCATCACTAATCATCTCCATGAACATGCCGCAGATATGAAATGATAAAACTCACCCTCTCCAAATATCTCATTTTTCTGTCGGGTCATGTAAAAATGGTGGCTCAAATGGTTACGGTGCTTGTTGATTGGAAGACCAGGATGTCCTGGGTTCATGTCCATGTTCACTGCTGCCACTGTTGGGCCCTTAAGCAAGACCCCTAACCCTTCCTGCCCCGCTGTATCATAGCTGCCCCTGCGCTCTGACCCCCAACCTTCCAACATGGGATATGCAAAGCAAAACATTTTACTATAAGTTGTACTGAGTGTAATCATGTAAGTGACTTATAAAATTAAAAAAAAATAAAATAAAATACATTTTAATCCTAATCATGCAAATACATATTAAGATAAAATCGTTTATTATCTATAAATATATACAATATAAATCTTAATTTATTTAACCGGAAGTCGCTTCTTCCAGTTCTTCTCTTCTTCTGTGCGCTTTGATCTGACCGTCTTTATTCCATTTCACACTCGTCCATTAGAGGGCAGCACCGTGCGGAATTAATTCTAAAGCCTCCCAGACGCGCTGTGTGAAATGTGATGCTTGTGCGCAATTCCGTGCGTATTTGGCGCGAGCTCAGTCGAACGCCGAGAGAAAGCAGGCGCGAGCAGTTGACTTGAACAGGATTACGGGCAGATGATCAGGCTGATGCCCCTGCGATCTTCCCCCCTCTAACTGCCCTTCTTTTTTTTGTTTCAATGCTCTTTACGGTCGCAGTAGCGAACTTTTTAAAAGGATTTAAGTTTTCATGCAGCTTCTGAAGACCTTCACTGAGATTTTATCGGTTCTTCTCGGTTCTTCTGCATGAACTTCAGGATGAACCGCAGGAGGACTGGACTCCCAGCGCGCGCAGGAGGAATGTTGGTTGTTGTGTGTGTGTGTTTGTCATTTTCTGTGGTTTATTCGTACAATATTGATGTGGATCATCCTGTGCTGTTCCGGGGACCGAATGCGACTTTTTTTGGCTACTCGGTTCTGCAGCATTTCCACGATAACACACGATGGTGAGTGAAAATACACGCGCCCAGGAATAACGCGCAGAACAGAATCTACACACACACACACACACACACACACACACACACACACACACACACACACACACACACACACACACACACACACATCTGTAAATCCAGCGTAAAAAATGCTGAAATGTTTTTTTTTTGCGGCTTTGTGAACTTTCTGATGAAACTTTGTGTAGCTGCAGATTTCACAACAATGCAGTCATTTATAAACCTGATTGTGAAGTTGGAATCATCTCCTCATCTGTAAATCTGCTACTAAACAGTTCCAAGAAAATTTATTTAATGCAAAAAAACACAAAAAAAAGCAACACAAGTTCCTACAAAAAAACCCCACAATGAAGTCATAAGAACACACAAGCTTCAAAAAGAGAACATATCTATTTAATCACATATCTATTCTATTTAATCAAACAGTCATTAGTTTATTTTTTTCATTTTAATAAGTGATGTCATGAAATGAGTGTGTGTGATGTTACTATATATACACACACACACACACACACACACACACACACACTTCTATCCTTACTCACAACTTTATTACATCTGTTTATAAACCATTCATAAACATACAAATCAACAAGTCACATTTTATTTCTAATCACATTTAAAGACAACTTTACACACACACACACACACACACACACACACACACACACACCACTGCTTTAATCTGCTTTATAACACTATAATGTCACATTTATATATCATACGAATAAAACTAAAGCTTTAAGAGAAGTTTTAAAGATTATTAAAGATGGAGTGAACCCTACATTCGAGGAGAGATTAGGATCAAGCAGATGAAAGACTCGATCACTCTGTATTAAGGAAGAGTGTGAAAAGGTCAGTGATGTGCTGTGGGTGAACGACAGACACCTGGCAATCAAACGTTCCAAGAGATTTGACCCTTTAATAAATGTGTGGAAAGATCTGAGATGTTTAAAAAAATTAAGAGAAATGTCAAAAAGGGGGATATGAGATTTATTTACCCTGCCAAGCGATGTGTGTGTGTGAGTGTGTAAGCGTGTGTGGGTTCCTCTGCTGTTCATGTGTCATCTGTAGACTGGTAGATGTCAAAACTGGTGTTTTTTTTTTTTGTGTGCAGGATTCTGGTCGGAGCTCCACAGGCGAATTCATCCTTTAGTAACTCTGTTCATTCTCCTGGCGCCGTGTTTAAGTGTCGTATACACAGCAACCCGGAGCGGCGCTGCACAGAGATCGACCTGGGCAGAGGTGAGTCTGTGTGTGTGTGTGTGTGTGTGTGTGTGTGTATTTGTGAGTAAGAGTTAAGATGCTCAACACATCTGAAATTAAAAAGGAGATCAGGAGAAATTCCTTATCAGAAACACAGCAGAGCAGCAGGAGGTGTTTTCGGGTTTCTGTTAAATTTCTCAACATAGAACTGATTCTGGCTCAGTTTTACAAAGCTTTCCTGTGTTTATCCCACGTCCCAGAGTTTATCCCACTTCCCATAGCTTCCCAGAGTTCATGAGGCTTACCAAAGTTCATCCAGCTTCCCAGAGTTTATCCCGCGTCCCAGAGCTCATCCCTCTTCTCAGAGTTTATTGCGCTTCCAAGAGCTCATCTCGCTTCTCAGAGCTCACCCCGTTTTCCGGATCTCATCCAACTTCCCAGAGTTTATCCTGCATCCCAGAGCTCATCTCGCTTCCCAGAGCTTTCCAGAGCTCATCCTGCTTCCCAGAGCTTTCCAGAGCTCATCCTGAATCCCAAAGCACATCCCGCTTCCCAGAGTTTTCCAGAGCTCACTCAGCTTCCCAGAGCTTTCCAGAGCTCACTCAGCTTCCCAGAGCTTTCCAGAGATAATCCTGATTCCCAGAGCTTTTCAGAGCTCACTCAGCTCCCCAGAGCTTTCCAGAGCTAATCCTGATTCCCAGAGCTTTCCAGAGCTCATCCCGCTTCCCAGAGCTAATGCCGCTTCCCAGAGCTTATTTCGCTTCCTAGAGCTTTCCAGAGCTCATCCCGCTTCCCAGAGCTCATCCTGCTTTCCAGAGCTTCCCGACTTGCTCTGGCTTTGGGAACAGATGATCTGTAGTGTGATTTGTGGAATAATCTGGCTGTCGCTCATCCCGTTGTCTCGCTGCTCTTGTGTTGTGGTAGATTTTTGTCCCAGGGCTGATTTTTTCTGATCTTTTTATTCTGATCTTTACACTCTGTGACGTGTGTTTAGTTATATCGTCTCTGTTAAACGGCGGTTTGAACAGATAGACTTGAAGCCGTAACGGAAAGTGTATCAAGCTGCAGTCCTGGAATATTTTCACAAAAAACGATGAAAGTTTTGCTAATATTTTCCGAGCGGTTGAGCCAATTCTTTCAGTGCTAGACATCTCATGGAGCTGCTTTCTTGTGGCTGATGGGAGTGAGTGGTTTCTGTGGTTTTAATGGACGCTCTCCTGCTTACTCTGTGTTTCACCACTGGAACACACAGGATAAAACACTGCCTGCCAGCGGGCCTGGGGCCGGAACGTTCCCGCCTTTCAGACCTGAACTCCCATGAATCATGTAGATTCAGACCTGCAGGTCAGAAGGAGCCTCTGAGGAACGACAGCAATAATATGAGGAAGTCGAATCGCACCGTCGAGTTTTACTGGTGGAACAGCTGTAAATTTCACAAAGGTCTAAAATGAATTTATATATAACTCACTCTCACTCACTGACTTAATAAATCACAGACAGGGCGTGGCGAATCTGGAGGTATGAGAGAGGACACACACACGCACACACTTACACATTCGCACCTGAGGATTTTATCTCACCAACTGGAATAAAACCTACAAGAACAAAACAGAAACTCTACATGGACAGTAAAATCCGCCTCAGAAGCCACACCCACAAATAAGCAGGAATGCCTGAGGCAATGTCTTCATCTGATTGGTCAGAATGTCAAAAAATGTCTTTTGACATGCTCTTTGGTATGATTGTCTGGTGGTGTGTTCTTTTTACTTACTTTACAGTTTCACACCCTAAAACATGACTCTAAACAAAATACACTGTGATTGGAGGATTTACATGTCAATCAGACGCCCTCTTGATAAATAAATAAATAATAATAAAAAAAAGGTGCTTTGGAGTGTGTGTTGTGTATCGTGTAGAACATAATGGCCAGTTTCTATGTGCTGCCATGTTAATCTTATCCGCCCAAAGTTTTCAGAATCAGTAGTGCTGCCCATGGAACTTTGATCATTGGTTAATATTAGTGAACACTGTTTCTTTATCCAATCAGATTTCAAATTCGAATCTCTCCAATGAAGTCAGCATTTTTCCGTCCTCTGATTGGTTGATCAGAGTAAAACTGTTACAGTTGAATTAGAATTTTTAGGAGGAGAAGAAAGTGACCTGGTATCGGACATACTTAAAAATCTGTTTTTAAGGCGGACTGTTCTGAAAAAAAAGTCATTGTGAGGACAGTTAGTCTAACTCCAAAGATAACTAGCTTGTCTCAGAGTTAATTCACCACTTCCAGACCAGGTCTAAAGGATGGTAACCCTGGCAATATAAATTTACTATATATTTTATTTATATATTTAATGCTTTTGTGATGTTATTAAATAAATATTGATTCCGAACTGCTCCAGATGTTGTAGGTGGTACAGTTTTGGTTGTAGTGTAGAGGTTTGGAGTTGTGTATTAACGGGTTTTTTTGCTTTAATAAAAATGTTTTTTACTCTCAATCTGTGAAATGTCTCTCTGTCTGTAATTCCACGCTGTGTGATATTGTGTGTTATTTTAGTATTGATGGTTTCTGTAACTGTGATGTGAGAGTGGTGGTATTAAGAGGGGTATCAGTCGGGGAAATCCACACTGAAGCCCCAGATACCGAAAGCAAAGCCCGTTACACTACAGTAATAATTAATTAACTGGTGTTTTAGCAAATGTTCTCTTCCATAGAGATTTACGTTTTTTTTTATTCCTCTATGCAGTTGAGCATTAAGGGTCTTGCTTCTGGGGCCCAGCAATGGCAGCTTGGTGGTGCTGGGAATCGAACTAATGATCTTTTGATCAGCAGTCGTACATTAAAATTAAGCCACAACTTCCTATAGCTTAATATAGCATGTTTACCCTGCTATAGATAGATAGATAGATAGATAGATAGATAGATAGATAGATAGATAGATAGATAGATAGATAGATAGATAGATAGATAGATAGATAGATAGATAGATAGATAGATAGATAGATAGATAGATCAGGATTATTTATTGACACTTTATTCTGTCTGTTGTGTTTTAATTGTAATGAATGTTTTTGCTCTGAACTGAACCGAAATGTTCCTGATGATCAAAGCAGAGTGTGTAGGCTAAACCCACTGTTCTCTGCGCCACCCCCCTCATGCCCCCTTTATGCCCTTACACCGCCTTCAGATTCTGGCTTGAACACTGACACACACTCCTCCACTCTGAGCTACACACATACACACACACACTGCAGAGCAGCTCGTCATGACGCAGGAGAACACAAACAGGTCTGTTATTAGGATGATGTTGAAGAGCAGAGCTGGAGGTTTGATGATGAGGTTTAATCTCACTCCAGATCTGAACCGATAGCCATATCCTACTGCATTCAGTCAGAAGGGCTTTGTTTCATTGCCTTTTAGCCGCATGACATTTGCTCTAGATCGGAGCAGTGAGCTGTAGATTTTGGACACAGAGCTGCTGTTCGTTATCAGATGTTTAGTTAGTTAAACACTCCTGATGTTTGACAGCTGAACTCTGCTGCTTATCTGTGTGTTTTTTATTATTCTTTATGCCCATCTGTGTGTTTCATGTGTGATGGTCATCATATCAGAGTTCAGTCAGAATGATAATGTTGGCGCTGCAGTCTAATATGTGAAAATGAACAGCAGCAGTTCAGTAAACCTTCATCATCACCATTAACATCACCATCTCCTTTACTTTCTCCTTCACCATCTCATTCACCTTTACCTTTACCATCACCTTTTCTTCACCTTCACCATCACTATAACATCACCTCCTTTACCTTCACCTTCTTTTTAACCTTCACCTTCACCTACTCTTTCACCTTCATCATCTTCTTTACCTTCAGCTTCACCTTTTCTCTCAAATAGAGGATTTCAGTCTGAAGCTTCTGTAGATCTTAGAGAAAGAGGAGATATTAACACACACTGGACTCCAACTGAATTCCAACAATTCTAGCATGAGACATTAAATCATGAACTTTTTATAATAAACTGTATTATTATTATTATTATAGGATGTCCTCTTGGAATGAACAGAATGTTTATTGGTCAATTTGATCTTTGGTCTTTTGCACTTTTGCAGGTAACAAGAAAAGGGAGTCATGTGGAAAGACGTGCCAAGGAGACCGGGATGATGAATGGATGGGGGTCAGTCTGGCCAGACAAGACAAACCCAACGGAAAAATTCTGGTAGGTTCTTTAAAAAAAACTGTAGAAGTTTTACCGTAAAAACCCGCCTTCAGAACCGATTTAGTTCGTATGCCAAGTTTCTGCTGTATTACAGATTAAGATATCTTCTCCTTTTCACTGGAAATTAAAGATGATGTCTCAGTAATGCTGCCGTGTGATGATGATGATGATGATGATGAGGATTCTGCTCTATGGATTATAAATAAAGGCTTTTCACTCTGCACCTGAATTGTACTTATCGTTCTTGCTATTTAAAGAAACGCCAAAATCCTGTGATGATGACGACGGGGTCTCAGAATAGACAGACTGTTTTTGTTTCTCTCCATCATTTGAGTTGATGAGAATGGCTGGACAGCTGACTGACCTGGTTTAGGTTTGGCTCTCATCCTGGTGGTCCCACTCAAAGGCAGAGGGCTTGTTATGTCTCACACACGACACTCTGCAGTGGGCGATGAAAGCTGGAGATTCTCGTTGGTCTCCAGAGGCCCGGCCACACACTTTGATGGTCAGTCTGAAGGGAGATAATTGCAGCACTTTATGAGTCACTGAAGGACGTGCTCGAACCTTCTGCTGCTGTGACGAGTGACGGGAGGTTTACAGAGGGCTGATGATGTCATAGATTAGTTTTTTTTGAATATTAATAAAGTTAATACGATGAGTGTTTGTTCTGTCAGTTGGAAGTGTGACAGCAGACGTCCAGATTACATCACAGTGTAGATTAAAGTGACAATAAATTTTACATAATATTAACAGTTTAATAAATAACAATGTTCTGTGGTGCGTAAGCTATATGTCCAAAAGTATTGGGACAATCACATTCATCACATTTTTTTCCACTAAATTGGGTCATGTGTGGATTTGATCATTTAGTTCCAATAGTATTAATGAGATCAGACACTAATTTTGAGGTGAGAAGGTCTGGGGTTTAGTCGGGGTTCCAGTTCATCTCAAAGGTGTTCAGTTTAGTCCAAATCAGAACTCTGTACCGGACATGAGAGTTTTTCTATTTTAATCAGAACACAGCATGTCTTTATGGAGATCATGGGATTTGTGCCTAGGACATTGTCATGCTGGAACAGAGTTTAGAGTTTGAGTCTCACAGTTCCACTGAAGGAAGTACGGAATGACATGACATACAGAGACGTTCTAGACGAGTGAGTTTTGGGGAAGTCACACTGACAAGGAGGTGCTGGTGAGATGTCCACAAACATTTTTTTCATGCTTCATGTGTTTCCTTTTATCGGCACTGCTTCATGTTTTTGTAAATGTATTGGATATTTGGAGGATCTCCATGGTAATCTCCTATCTGGGCCAATCACAGCAGGAGCTGAAACATAAGCACAGCAGGACCCCATGTTGGCTCTGATAGCGTCAGCAAAACAAGAACTTCTGCTCTTTCCTTCCAGTTTGTGCTCGTTAACATCTGTGAAGGAGACTTTTTTTTTCCATGATGATGATGATGATGATGATGTGAGTCATTTTGTTCCTATATTTGTAACAACAGGTCTTTTTTGTCAAGCTTGTTTGCTTGTTGCGTGAAGAAGAAAATAGAAAGATCCTAAACATTTTCATTACAGATGCATAGGAACATTTGGATGTCAATAAGGTCATTATGATGTTAAATAGCTTTAAAGATGCCAAAAGTCAACACTATTCTCAAACTCTGGATCAGTAGAACTCTTTAATGAGCTTCATTACTTTCACTACTTTTAACTAGGACTCTTTTTAAAGCTGAATTCTGTAGGCTGGGGTGCGTTCGAAGATATTTGGAGATATCTGTATAGAACCTGCTGGTGACGCAATATTTAATATGCAGTTTAGGACCGAGATTAAAGTATCAATGACTCAATGTTGCTCACACGTGTTTTGTATAAAAAAAATAGACAAAATTTATTATGCACTTCACCATCACACACACACCCCACCCGGTTACCGAGTCTTAGGAGAGAGAGCTTTAGGCCGCTAACTCTGACATCATTGTTCCCATTGTTCATTTTCTTTTTATATGTACGATTATTGTGTGTAATGAGCTGAAAGGTCTCAGATGAACAACACAGTGGTCCGATACAACAAATGTGTGTATGTGTTTTATGTGGGCGTTTGTAATCTCTTTAACTCTGGTGGACTGTGGGGGTCTGTGGAAAGAGTGGTGGTCTCTGTAGTGAGAGTGAGACAGCGGGTGGGGTGGGGTTTTGTCGATCTTCTCATCCAGAATCTGATCTCACGGTTGTTGGCAGAATTTTTAGCAATTTTCCCACTAATGTGTTTCTATTTTTGCAAACAGCTCTTAAGCCTTGACTTTTAGATGAGACGGGAATGTTAGAAAGCCGACAGGACGAACAGCGTGTTCACTGTCAGTAGATAATTTTAATGAGCACAACAGAAAAGGGAGGATTTTAGGATGAAATGATTTATGGGCTGTGGGAGATGAGTTACAGACAGACACTGTGATCAAATTCTTTGTCTCATATTTTATTTGTAATGATTATTTTATGTCCATCGTTCACTGTCTCTTACACAGACTGTCTCTGTCCTACAGACTCACTAGCCGAGATTAACGTCACTGCGGAGATTTTAGAGTTTATAAAAAAAGGAAGTTGATTCTTCTGGAACTGGAATCCATGAGTGGAGTTCAGACGGATCAGACTGAACTTTGTGTTTTGGCAGTTCTAACAATGTTCTTGATTATTTTCTATAACTGCCTCCATAACTTATTTTTTGTCAAGATAATTTTATCTCCATCTTTGACCATTCAAACACCAGTAAACGTTAATAAAAGACATTGCGACTGAAATAAATCTGTAATAAACACAGTTTTAGGGCTCCACCTGATCGCTGAGATGAAATCCAGAATCAGAAAATCAGAAACATTGCAGATGATGACGAAGCTGCTTCTCGAGTTAATGCCGCCATGTTGGCGTGTCTACCTGCTCTACCGTTATTACGGCACTCCTGCGATGACTGACCCTTTAATGATGTGTTCACATAAACAGTTCTTGGTTTTGTCCGCAGGCCTGTGCACATCGCTGGAAGAATGTGTACTATGAAAAGGAACACATTTTACCCCATGGCTACTGCTCTGTCATCCCACCAACATTACAGGGCAGGACTCAGGCTCTCATCCCATGTTATGAAGGTAAGTTAACAGCGTTTTGCAATTTTTGGGCCCTATGAAAAAATTTTATGAGGTCTAAAGTCCACTCCAGTAAATGGGCAGGGCTTTTCTTTTGGTAAAGTGATTGGGCGGGGCTTATCGGTCAGTAAAGTGATTGGGCGGGGCTTGTCTTTCAAAAAAAAATAAAATGCGTAGGATTTATCTTTAGGAAAATTTTATGGGTGGGGTTTATTTTTCAGTAAGGTGAATGGGTGGGGCTTATTATTTCCATTAGGTAAATGGGCAGGGTTTGTCTTTCAGAAAGTGAGTGGGTGGGGTTTATTTTTCAGTAAAGTGAATGGGTGGGGCTTATCAGTTTAGTAAAGTACATGGGCAAGGCTTATCTTATAGTAAAGTGAATGGGTGGGGCTTATCTTATAGTAAAGTGAATAGGCGGGGCTTATCTTATAGTAAACTAAATGAGTATAGCTTATCTTTCAGCAAAGAGAATGGGCAGGGCTTATCAGTTCAATAAAGTGAAAAGGCGGGGCTTATATTTCAGTAAAGTAAATAGGTGGGGCTTATCTTTCAGTAAAGCAAAAGGGCGGGGCCTATCTTTCAGTAAAGGAAATAGAATGGAAGCCGCAGTGTTTTTTCAGCTATACTGTCCCCTGTGTTTGATTTCTAACAGATGTTACTGTACAACTCCACATAATTTCCCTTTCCTGAGCTTCTCATCTCCACATTCCAGAAGCCCCCTCAGAATTTCAGATTTTGAGATTTAGCCCATGCAATAAGTGAGAAGACATGCAAGGTTTTTTTTTTTTTCGGCGAGTAAAAATCTCCACTGGTGCAGTCGATCTCTTCCTTCCGTTTCCTTTCACGGCTGCATCTCTGTCCTGCTCAGTCAGTCTTCACGCCGGAGACGGGAGTGTGTGTGTAAACCATATTTTATACAGCGATCCAAGACTAATATTTTCTGTAACTGTAGAGGACAGCATTAACACCCCTCCCCCCAACCCGCACCCACAGATGATGCTCCCCGAGTGTTCTTTGATTCCTCTTCGAGGGTCTCGAATCTTTGACTAGCTCCATATGGAATGCAGGAAGAACTCCAGTAACTGCTGGCTCAAACACAGAACCAAATCATTCTGAGGTTTGCTGGAATTTTGTTCCCCCTCTCTCTCTCTCTCTCTCTCTCTCTCTCTTTCTCTCTCTGCAGATCATAAAAAGACGTACGGGGAGGAACACGGCTCCTGCCAGGCAGGAATCGCAGGAGCTTTCATGGAGGTCAGGGGCAGTGTGTGAATGTGTGTGTGTGTGTGTTTAATGTGTATTTTGTATTTTTGTGATGCTTTTATATCACATTCCACTCATAGTGAGTTCTGGCCTCTGCTTCAATCGCTCTAACACTCATTTATTAATTGTGTGATGAGAAGCAGTGTTTAACACATGAAATATTTTCCCTCTCCGTCACTCTGAACTTTGGGATGTTTCCCTTTCGGGTTTTTTTTATGCGTTCGAAATGTTTCACCTTTTTGTTTAATGTGCAGCCAGAAGCTGTTTTGATGTAGGAGAGATGAAGGAAATTGTTGCCTAGCGGAATTTTGGACATGATACCAGAATGTAATCTGACAGAAGTGAAGCCCTGAATGCAGTTTTTTAGCATCATCACCAGACTGAACAGGATCAAAGCTGCAGCCTGTCTACCGATTTTAACCAATCAGAAATGGATTTAATCAGTAAATCACAGTTATAATATTCCAGTTATATTTAAACACACGTTCGCTCGAGAAGTTTGATCCAGAGTGTGTTAAAAATCCCGGTCAGCTTTCAGAAGGTCTGTTAATGTCCATTATTTACAGTCAATTTCTCGGTTTATTCTTTTTTTAATGTCTAAAAATTTCTATAATAAATTGAAATTAAACCAAATATAAGGAATTTAAATTTTTACCTGTTTTTATATGGTGACCAGATATTTTCGAATATTGCTAAGAGTAAATGCTTAAAAGTAACCAAATTATCTCACCAAAGAAAACAAAACTTTTTTAAGTAGATCATAAACAGTTATATTACTTTTTTGAAAATACTAGATTACATGTCTTCTTCTGTTTTCTGTTAGTGGTCGCTACAGTGAATCATCTGTCTCCACCTAACCGCTATTCTCTACATCCTCTTCACTCACACTTCATGTCCTCGCTTATCTCGTCCATATACCTCCTCTTTGGTCCTCCTCTTTACCTTCTGCCTGGTAGCTTCATTTCTAACATCCTCCTACCGTTATATTTACTATCCCTCCTCTGGACATGTCCAAACCACCTCGATACGTCTTTCTTGACTTTCTTCAAAAAACATCTAACGTGAGCCGTCCCTCCTGATGAACTCGTTTGTAATCCTGTCCAACCTCGTCCCTCCCAAAGAAAACCTCAACATCTTAAAATACTAGATTATATGTAAGGTATTTCAGTTAGCTGTCATACCATATGTTGTAGATCTGTGTAAACACACACACACACACACACACACACACACACACACACACACTGATCTACACCAAAATATAATAATATTCATATATCTAATTAATGTAATGTTTAATATATAATTAGACTTTGACTAGTTTTAGGCTTAAACTAGTCTTGTTTTCTGGTCAGATGATTTTGCTAATTTTAAAGCATTTATTCTTAGAAATTTTTTTTTTGATAATTAAAACAAAAATGTTAAACGTAAAGGTTTAATTCTCATATATTTTATTTTATTATAAGAATATAAGGAATAATGGATTAATACATTTTGGTGTAAAAGTTTTGACCCAGAAGAGTTGGATTTGTTTGGTCGTCTGTGTGTGTCTTGGTCTGTTTCTAACATCTTAACTAACCATCAAGCCGTAAGCGTTTAAAGCAGATGGTTAACCTGTTATAAATCACTCATTTGGATGCTGATTGCTGATTGGCTGAACTGAACTCCAAGACCATTTGTGTGGTTCTGTTTCTTCTCAGGCAAACAAACAGAACACAAAATACTTAACCGTTTGTGGTATTTAATAACCGTTTGTGGTATTTAAACAGATCCACAATCCTGTGTTTATACAGCCAAGAGACTCTGCTGAAATGATCATCACATCAGTCAACAGACCGGTCGAATACTGGATCGACTACATCGGCTGAAAAAAACCCCCAGCATCAGGTTCCAGTCCCTAAACCCATAAGCTCATAAAGAGGATTTGATAGCTGATATGTTGATATGACGGACTGCTAATCGGAAGATCATAGGTTCATTTTCTTGCACTAGCAAGCAGCTCCTACTGGGCCCTTAACCACAGAAACGTAGATCAGCTGAGGAGTTTAAGTAGGAAAGATGTTCGCTGGTCATTTTTGGTCGATCTTCACATGTTGTTCTTCAAATATTTGACAGAAGACCATCAACCAACAAAAGCTCCAGATGTTTAGAGCAGATCCCGTTTGCTTGGTTATTAATGTGTTTCTGGTGGATGTTGCAGGAGCTGGTGGTCATGGGAGCTCCTGGTTCATACTACTGGACTGGAACAGTGAAAGTTTTCAACATCACCTCTAACACACAGTACAGTCTCCACAAAGATCAGCTGAGTTCCCAAAGATACAGTTACCTGGGTGTGTATTTATTCACTGTGCACTGTGCTTTAAAGCCGTCAGATCTGAGAGTAAAGTGTGTGTTCACTCTGTTCTCAGGCTACGCCGTGACGGCTGGTCACTTCTCCTCACCTACGGCCGTGGATATCGCTGCTGGAGCTCCTCAGGATGCTGGAGGAGGAAAAGTAAAGCGATCTGTTTGGTCTCTATGACTGTAGCAGAACTGCGTCGTACAAATCTCTCCATTAGTTTGACTCTGTTCTCTCACTTCCTGGTTTTAGGTTTATGTCTTCAGAATCGACGGCGTCTCGCTCGTGAAGGTCTTTCAAGCCTCAGGGAAAATGGTGGGTATCATAATGACCAGAAAAAACTAAACTCGAAACCATTTTCTTATTTTATACAAACAGACGGGATCTACACGGGTTCTAGGGTACATGTTTGGTCTGAGAATCAAACACAGGGAAACAAATAAAAAAAAATAATTCAGTGTCCGAGTTAAATTCATTTACATTTCTGGTGTTTGGTAGACGCCTTTATCCAAAGTGACTTACGCTTATTTTTTTAAATTAGTCTGAGCATTTAAGGATTAAGGGCCTCACTCAGGGGCCCCAGCGGTGGCAGCTTGGTGGTGCTGGGAATTGAACCCATACGCTTCCAATAAGCCAAACCTTTTTGTTGGCCGAACTGAAATAATTCTTTATAATCCTTTGGCCAAATTATTCACTTACATTTACATTTACATCATTTGGCAGACGCTTTTATCCAAAGCGACTTACATCCAGCACCAGCAAGCCACCACTGTTGGGCCCCCGAGCAAGGCCCTCGACCCCTAATTGCCCTTTTGTATAAATGAGATAAATGAAAGTCGCGCTGGATCTGCCAAATGCTGTAAATGTAATGTAACGTCATTATTGCATCAGTCCGATCCTTTGACTTTTTTTCTGAAAATGCAGCACGTCTTGCACTCACTGAGAACTTTATTAGGAACACCTGTTCACACCTTCATTTATTTAATTGTCCAATCAACCAATCAGATGGCAGAGAATCAATTAAACCAATGATGATGAATGAAGTTCACGTCAAACATTCGATCTCAGTGAGTCTGGCTGCTGGTTTGAATTCCACATCGACTTTACACAAAGTGCTACTATTTGATTGGCTGATAAAGTAAATGAACGTTCCAGTGTGTAGTTTAACATTCTGATCTTGTTGAGAAGGTTCACCTGGCTGAGGTTTTAATCTTGCAGATGGGTTCTTACTTTGGCTCCTCACTGTGTGCCGTTGACCTGAACGCCGACGGACTCTCAGACCTGCTGGTTGGGGCCCCGATGTTCAGTGAGCTTCGGGATGAGGGCCAAGTTTCTGTTTACATCAGCAGGGGCAACGTGAGTTCATTCTTTCCTAAAGTGACATTATTTTAAACAACACACACACAGCTGAAAACTTCGAGAAACACACACACACTGCCTTCGAAAATGTGTTCCTCTGAGTGTCTGTTTGATAATCCTCTGTGTGCAGGGGGTGATGGAGGAGGCGGCGGTGTTGAAGGGGGACAATGCGTACAACGCTCATTTCGGGGAGTGTATCAGTGCCATCGGGGACGTGGACGATGACGGGTACCAAGGTCAGGCGGTGCATAAAACCTTCTTAATCCCTTAAAGATAATAAATACAGTTGGCTTGACAGTAATTTATTAACTCAGGAAGTATTTTAGCTGCTTATGGGCTGTGATCACACAACCTCATGTGTCTTCATCTTCACATCTTTATTCACACCTAAAGATTGATCCAGCATCGTATCAAAGTTAACCCACATGCACAGTTGCGCTCCGGAGACCCAGATTCGATTCTGGCTCGGGTCCTTTCCGGTCCCACCCCTCCCTCTCTTGCTATCTCCCCCATTTCATCTCTGTCTGTCCTATAAATAAAGACAGAATGTCCCAAAAAATATCGTAAAAAGTTAACCAGTAACAACAGAAAGTAAACCAGAGCTCAGCAATTTGATGGTCCTGAGAATTGAACCCATAATCTCTAGATCAGCAGTTCAACACCCTAAATAACGGTCACAGAGTATTTAAGATATTTATGCAGGTTATTACAGGTTAATTCAGGTTATTGCAGTGTATTACAGGTTATTACAGTTTAATACACTTTATTATAGGCTATTACAGTTTATTGCAGGTAAATACAGGTAATTACATATTAGAACAGGGTATTACAGGGTTATTACATTCTAATACATGTTATTACATGTTGTTACAGATTACTACAGTTTCTTACAAAAAGTAACAACGAAAAGTAACCGGAGCTCAGGGTCGAACCGGTGATTCTGGAAATCTGCCTGAACTTTTGTTATGAAATAAGAAAAACAATTTTTAAAGGAGAACAGAAAATTAATATGTATTTTAAATGCTTTATTCACCACAAAATCTCAGCATGACGTCGGATATGTTGGACTTTTATTTTCATATCTTTCAATGATATTGTTTTTGGAGACTCTGTGGGGCAGATATCAAAACACACACACACACACACCACACACACACACAAAAACACGTGTTGATTTAATTTTTTTTCCACTTACTGAAGGTACAAAGATACAGGGTTTCTAACAGCACTGTTTTTCTGACACTCACACGCTCACACACACACACACACATTTCCTCTCAGTTGTTGATTTTTTGCCCCTCGGTCTGTCTGTGTGTTAGACGTGGCGATTGGAGCTCCTAAAGAGGATGAGTTCAGGGGTGCGGTGTACATCTACCACGGTGACGCTAAAGGAATAATCAGCACCTTCTCCATGGTAGCTGCACAAATCCACAGTTTATTAAAAGTTCTTCATGAATTATTTAGTAAACAGAATGAACGAATGAATAAATCAATAAATAAAAACGGAACCTGGTTGCTGGGTGGAGTTTTTCTTAATCGCAGCTCGGCCCGGTGCCATGAAGAGATTTCTGCCATTTAGCAGACGTCCTTATTCAGAGTGACTTATCTTATGTTATTCTAATCAGCAGTTAAGAGTCACACTCAGGGGGCCCAGACATGGCAGTTTGGTGGTCCTGAGAATTAAACCTATTATATCTTGATCAGCAGTTCAACACCTTAACCAGTGATCTTGTTTCAGGCAAAACGATCAAAGATATTTATGCGGTTATTAC
Organism: Bagarius yarrelli; assembly: GCA_005784505.1. NCBI lineage: Eukaryota > Metazoa > Chordata > Actinopteri > Siluriformes > Sisoridae > Bagarius > Bagarius yarrelli. Next base: position 307,569 of record VCAZ01000217.1, read on the forward strand.
AGCTTATTACAGTTTAATTCAGGTTATTACAGTTTATTACAGGTTAATACGGTTTATTACAGGTTAATACAGGTTAATACAGTTTATTACAGGTTAGTACAGTTTATTACAGTTTATTACAGGTTAATACATGTTATTACAGATTACTACAGTTTGTTACAGGTTAATACAGTTCATTACAGATTATAACAAGAAGTGGCAATTTGGTGGTCTTGGGAATTAAACCCATCATCTCTTGATCAGCAGTTTAACACCTTAATCAATGATCTTAACCATAAGTGTTAGGGAAAAAGGTAACAAGGTATTTAAGATATTTATGCAGTTTGTTACAGTTTAATTCAGGTTATTACAGTTTTTAAAGGTTAGTACAGTATATTACACCTTATCACAGGTTCTTAAAGTTTAGTACATCTTATTACAGGTTACCACAGGTTATTACAGATTAGTACTGTTAATTACAGGTTAATACAGGTAATTACAGATTAAAACAGATTTTTACAGTTTATTATAGATTATTACAGGTTATGACAGTATATTACAGGTTATGACAGTATATTACAGGTTACCACAGGTTATTACAGCTTAGTACAGTTTATTACAGTTTAATACAGGCTATTACAGATTAGAATAGTTTATTACGGGTTATACAGTTATACAGGTTAGTACATGTTGATACAGTTAATCGGCGTTTCTCCATGGTAACTGCACAAATGTAAAGTTCTTCAGGAATTATTCAGTAAACAGAAATAAAAATTGTGCAAAAATGTTTATATTGTAAACGTATCCGGTTCTGTTGACACGAGTCGAAGGTTTCGTTCTGTTTTTTTGTAGCGATTGTCAGGACGAAGCATCAATCCAGCCATCCAGATGTTTGGTCACTCGATATCTGGCAACGTGGACATGGACGGGAACGGATATCCAGGTCTAAAAAACTATGAACATCATTAAATAACATGAAATTTAATATAACATTTTTTATGGGATGGTAAAATGTTCTAATGATATATAGCATCAATAATATTGTCATTGAGACTCTGATTCCTGCCCGAATAATAACTTCTAAATCTGGTTCTTGGTTCAGATGTGACGGTCGGTGCGTTCATGGCAGACAGTGTGGTGTTATTAAGGTAAAACTCGGACCTAAACAAACACATTCACGTTAAAAGTCCTTCGTTATCTGTTCACTTCTTTATAAAATCTCTGTTCTGCTGTGTGAACAGATCGAAACCCATCATTACAGTGGGCGTGTCCATCTCTCTGCCGGCCTCCATCAACATCAGCGTCCCTCAGTGTCATGAAGGTCCTCAACATCTCAACTGCTTCAATGTGACTGTCTGCATGAGCTTCAGCGGGAAACTGGTGCCAGGACAGATCGGTAAGGAGAACGCTGAGGAAAGAAGTGTAGTAGAGAGAGAGAGAGAGAGAGAGAGAGAATGAATGAATGAATGAATGAATGAATGAATAAATAAAAATGGAACCTGGTTGCTGAGTGGAGTTTTTGGGATCTAAGCTCAGCCCGGTGCCATGAGAGATAGACTTTATTCACATTTATATTTCTGGCATTTAGCAGACGTCCTTATAATGAGCAGTTAAGCAGTTAGGAGCCTCACTCACGGGCCCAGTGGCACTTTGGTGGTCCTGAAAGGTGAACCCATAATCTTCTGATTAGCAGTTCAACACCTTAATCAATGATTCTAACCATAAGTGTCAGGGAAAATGGTCACCGAGTATTTAAGATATTTATGCAACTTATTACAAGTTATTACAGGTTAAATCAGGTTATTACAGTTTATTACAAGTTATTACAGAAAAGAACAGTTTATTACTGGTTAATAGAAATTATTATAGGATATGGCAAATTAGAACACTTTTTTACAGGTTAGTACAGTACATTAAAGGTTAATACAGGTTATTACAGATTAGTACAGTTTATTACAGGTTAGTACAGTTTGTTACAGTTTAATACAGGTTAGTACAGTTTATTACAGTTTAATACAGGTTATTACAGATTAACACAGTTTATTACCGGTTATTACAGGTCAATACAGGTTATTACAGGTTAATTCATGTTATTACACATTACTACAGTTTAGTGAAGGTTATTACATACAGTACAGTGTATCACATGTTAATACATTTTATTACAGGTTATTACAATTACAGGTTAGAATAGTTTATTACAGGTTAATACAGGTTATTACAGGTTATTGCAGGTTACTACAGTTTATTACAGGTTAATACAGGTTATTGCTCTCCTAAAAAACTTTAATGTCTTCACAGTAACTCACTCGAAACTATAAATGGAACGCAATCTGAGGCCAATAGTAAAAATCTGACTATAAAAAAACAACTGCTGATTTTGTGAACAACAATTCTAAGCTTAAAAACATCAAATTAATTAAATTATTTTTAAATACTTTTAAAAAAAAGTCTGTAAGTCACCTCTTGATTTTTGACCATGTGCTCTATAGTATAGAAAATGTGTGTGTGTGTGTGTGTGTGTGACCGAGTGTTTCCTCGGTGGGTGTGATCAGTCCTTGTGCTGACGGGTCTGCCCGTATGAGAGAGACGCAGGAAATATAAAAAGGGTGTTGTTCCTGCTGGCTGTTTTCAGGTGAGGACAGAATAAGAGCTCTTGTGTTTCTGCTGTTTGGCATCAGGAGTGGAAACGTTCACCTCTTCGGTGTAGAACTGAAAACCTCCCTTCCTCTGTAGGGGTGAGGTCACAGCTTCATCACAGCTGGACGATGGCAGAGACAGACCGAGGGTGTATTAGTGTGTGTTTCAGTAGAGTAACACCCTGACTAATGACTTCTTATAGAAAGTGTGAGTTTGTGTGTATCAGTGTTTTAAACTGCAGTCACATGATGTGGTGTGTGTTTTTGATGATTATCATGTTGGGTTCGATTCAGAGCTGCATTACACTTAAATTCTATCTGTGAAATGAATTGATTTGTTGTGTTTCCTCTCAGAGCTGATTTACAGTCTAACAGCGGACGCGGATAAACGCTCTAAAGGTCTGCCATCACGCGTCTATTTCACACACGCCGGAGAGCAGACCGGAGCCGTGAGTCAGAACTTCAGCCTCAGCATCAACCAGCCGAAGTGCCATCACTACACAGCGTATGTACGGGTAGGTCTCTCTCTCTCTCTCTCTCTCTCTCTCAATCCCCCCCCCTTTTCTTCACTCTCTCCTTTACGCTCTCTTTGCCTCTTTCCCTCTCTCTCGCTCTCAATACCCCCCTGTCTTTCCTTTGCTTTCCTATTTTCTCTCTGTCTCTCTCTCTCTGTCTCTTTCTCTCCTTCAGTCTCTCTCTCTATTTTTCTTAATCCCCCCTCTATTTTCTTCTCTCTCTCTCTCTCTCTCTCTCTCTCTCTCTCTCTCGCTCTCGCTCTTTCTCCCCCCTCTCTTATTCTCTCTCTCTCTCTCTCGCTCTTCTCTACCTCTCTCTCTCTATCGATACCGTAGTTCAGGGGAGTCTGTGATCACGATAAACTCAGATCCTGTATTCTTCATCATCATCATCATCATCATTATTATTATTATTATTAGCTGGGTTACTGTCCTGTGCGCATCATGTGGTCAGTGTGAGAGTCTTTTTTTAACTAATGCATAATTAAGTGTTGTGTTTATGGTAAGTTATGGTAACTTTATAGCTGCTAGGAGGATGTGGTAGCTTAGTGGTTACTGTGTGGGACTGTTGGTAGGAAGAGTGTGGGTTCAATTCTCAGCACCACCAAGTTTCCACTGCTGGACCCCTAATCAAGGCCCTTAGCAACATCTGGCACATATCGTGAACGTAAATAATGGTTTTTTGTGTGGAATTGAGCTCATAATCCTCTGATGAACCCCCGATACACTCGGTGATGGTGTATGGGTTTTTTTTAGCGCTGTGGTAACACTGTGGTGTGTTTGTTTCTCTAGGGATATAAATATAGACCGATCTGTTTATTCAGATGTCCTGATGTGTAAGTTTCACTCCGGAGGTTAAACGTTAATGTCTCTTTAACTTCACGTTACTCCTGCCGGCTGGTCTCTTAGAGCACTGGCATCTCTGTGGGTGAGCTGTAACGAGGCTGAAAAGATAAACACACTCGTCCCGTGCGTTCTAGATGTGTAGCGTAAGTGTATAAGTCAAGTGTTGAATTCTAGTGTGTGTGTGTGTTTGAAACTCATGACATCATGGCCCTTTACCTTGGAGTGAAGGTGTGCAGCTGCATGTTGTGCGTTTTCTTGGCCGTAGTACAGTGTGTATGTGTGTGTGTGAGGCTATAGGGTGTCTCAGCACTGCTTACACTGCTCAGTCTGGAGCTGCTGATTGTTGGCTTTAGATTATAGTGTTTATTGTGTGTGTAATAATGTGTGTGTGTGTGTGTGTCTTTATTTTATACAGTAGTCTTTAGTCTAGACGGCTGCCTCGTACACACAGGACGTGACTGGTGGACGTGTCACAGGGCTGTGAAACATTTAACATTTTAAACAGTATTTTTAGTAACTTTTCTGTAACTTCCTGTTAAAGGTTCGAACCTGAATCCTGCCATGATGCACTGTTCGCTCCGTTTCAGGGCTCTGACCAATCCCCTCTCATGCTCTGGAGCTCGACCCCCTCCTCTTCATGAGCTGAATAAAGCTAATGGAAACCAGCTGGTGCTTTGCAGACTTTTCAGTGAGAGCATTGTACAGACGTACACACACACACACACACACACACACACACACACACACACACACACTTCTGCATCACAAGACTCTCACTAATCCTCCAGCAGCCTTAGAGAGTTGGTCTGGTGTTTTGTGGACCACTTTGTTGACTTTCTGATGATGAAAGCGCGGTTATAAGGCTTCGTACCCTCGCGCTGGTCTCTGATCCCCCGAGTGTGTGTGAGTGTGTGAGCGTGTTGTGTGACTGCTACATGATACGCGGGGGTATTAGCAGAGGGGGAAAGTGGGTGTGTACATAACACCATCATGGTTTTTCTCGGTTTTAGTGTGGTGGATTGTGGATTGTAAATAAATTTCTGGAGATTCGATGTTGATAGATTATTTCTTTGATCATGGGATCTTTACTAGCATGCCTCAATGATTTTGAGGTTCAGACAGCAGAACATTAAATCTTAACCATCACCAGGGCAACGCTCTCCGAAATCACGACCAAACGTCCCACTGTAACGCTCGTGCTTGTGAATTATTGCGCCGTTATGTAACTTTTTTCATGCTGGTCATCGGAACATGTTTCTGTTGGCAGCAGCTGTGGAATAGCATATCAGCTCGCCAGATGTTTCTTGTTTGGTTATTTTTAGCGAAATATTTCAAGCACTTGCACATAAAAAATAAAAATAAAAAAGAAATCGGATCATTTATTATATTAAACGTCACCATTTTTCGGGAAGATTCGTGAGGGTTTAAACTCGGACGCTGAGGTTCCTCTGAATCATCAGCTAATTAACAACTTTTAAATGTTTCCAGAGGAAAAAAAAACACACGTCAGAATGTCACTCAACAAAATTTTATTATTTTGTTATTTTATATTACTTAATTATTTCTATTTATTTATTATTCCCAAACCCGTCTTTATCTACAGATACTGAGAAAAGTTTAGTTTCCTGTTTCAACGTCTGTCTCGCAAAGTGACTTCCTTTAGCAGGAAATGTTTTAGTATTTGAAGGACAGTTTAACTTAAAGTCAGATGGTGGTGTGAGACAAAAATGAGATTTAAACCTTTGCAACATGAAACAATGACCCGACGGCGGGCAGTAATGTTTTCAGGAATGTTTTGTGCTGCTGACATCGGGTTCGACTCCAAAAGCTTAAATTAGAATTTTATAAAGGCTTTTTATTGGTTTATGCTGTAAAGACGATAAAGTGCTGCTGCTAAAAAAAAATGCACTTTATTAAATTAAACTTTATTTTTTCTGACTTTAGCAGGTGGACATTTTACATCGATTATCACAAAAATGCAGTTTCTTAAAGTCAAATTTAAATAAAATTTTTGATTGTTTGCGTTTACACGAACACTGTAATTCTGCTGACATAGAACGCAAAGATGACACACACACACACACACACACACACACACACACACCCTTTCCAGCAGTGTAGTGATGCTATGCAGTGTTCAGGCTCATCATGGCAGAGGGTTCGAGAACCTTTTCCGTGTTTCAGCTCCACATGACTCCCTCAGTGTCATTCCACCGGCTTCATTTAGTCCACGCCAAGAAAGCTGATACAATGAATGCACATAGCAGGAAGATAATCATATCCAGCTGTCTGCTATTATACATGCTTGCCACTCCAGCACCTATTTATAAACCCCTGCCATGGAAAACACACGGAAATGTGCACAGAGTCAGGAGGAACTTAGTGAGGAAAGATCCGGTCCAAAACCAGCAGCATGGAGTTCCAGACTCATGTTCCGCCATTATGGAGTGTATAGTCAAGTCCTTAATGATGTAGTCAAAGGCAAAAGGGAAAAAACTCCATCCTAAAGGTCATACATTTTGCTTTAATATTAATTATAATATCATTTTGTACCATTTAGACACTTTTTTCACTGCATAGAACTGTGAAGTATTTAATGATTAAAAATACTCATGGCTCCTCCTGTTCCAATTCCGAAAAAAAATGGTCTGGTAACTAAATAAGTTTAAATATATACAAATATAATATAATACTAACATTTAAACCTTTAACCCGAAATAAGGTGTGATTGCGTCTCCTGTCCACACACTTTAAGTTTAACCGGTGAAACCCAGTAAAGGGTGATGACATCATGTACCCACAGCCTCCGTCAGGCTCTAAACCCTGTCAAACATTACTTCCATATAAGGACATGATCCTAATTCCCACCCCTTCTTCGAATGTGTGTGTATTTTTTTCAGGTCAGTTCCCCCCCCCCCCCTTTTTTCTTAAACATGTCTTTCCTGGTTAAAGTTAAGAAAACAATAAAACTAAGCCGGAAATTCAAACGGTAAAGTAATCATGATGACTAGATTAATAATGATCTCACCAGTATTACCTGATGAAACCCACCTGCTCATCGTGCTGATCGTTGCAGGTGGAACCGAGGAGTGAATTAATTATTCGAGGAACTCGAGCATAAATCAATCTAAAGGAGAAAACAGAAAGGGCAAATACATGCATAAAAACACCACAATAATAAAGTCTAAAGTTTTACATTTATTTTAATTAGAAGAGGTTGGTGTTGGATTCCGTCATTATCATCATCATCATCATCATCAAGGCATTTTTTCACATGGCAGTGTGTACCGAGTAATCTGAGACGTGTTTGTTCGGGTGATTGTGTGGAACTTCTGTGTTTCTTGGATTAGAATTTCCTGGCTAAACATTTTTCTTTTTCATACCAACAGAATTGTTTTTGTCTTCAATAAAAAAAGAAACACATGTGGTGCGATTCATAACAGTTGTAAGAGCTGCAGGTGTTTCACTGATCCTTTAATAATCCATTAATAATCCATTAATAATTTAGTAATAAATAAATATAAATACACTGACGCCTTGACGAAGCTCAAATTACTCGTATGTCGAATAAATTTTTCTCCCAATGCCAAAACGCTGCAATTTTTTTTACAAAAGAAAAATAAACTTATAAATACTGAATATTGTATTAAAAAAACAATCCAATAGGATGTACTGGAATAAACTGTTTTTTTTAAGTATAATGTACAGCATTTACGCGCATGTCTGACTAGCTATCGAGTGACACACGGGATGCTGGGTGGATGTTTAGTGTGGCGTTCGCTAACGCTAACTAGCAGTTGGGTATTTAAAGCTGGCTAGTAAATCCTAATTTTAGCTCGCAACTCAAAGCAATAAAATCGTCCGAGAGACGACTCGTATCTCGAAAAACAAATTAGCTGGGACACTTGTAAGTCAAAGGAACCCACTGTACAGTGAAATCCGCACAGCTCAGCAGGTGATGTATTTTAAAAGACATGGATCATCTATAAGACTACAGAGGAACATTAGAGGAACTGATGATGGTTCGGTGGCTGTTTTAAACTCTGTGAGAGCTGCTGCTGCTGCTGCTGCTTTTAGAAGTGACACTCTTTTTCTTCTTCTTCTTCTTCTTGGCTTCACTCGCAGCTTTTAGAGAGCTTTTAGTTTGATTTGTTTGGGAAATGAAACATTTGGGTTTACGGACTAATGGCTAAGGAATGAGTATCTTTGTTTAATGATGAATTTCAGATGTGCTTAGGTATTTTGGAGGGCAATTTACACCAGTAAGATGTTTATGTCCTCCTCTCTCACGTTAAACACACACACACACACCACACACACACAAAGAGAAAGGATCATGTGGTAGACTGGAATTTTGTTGATGATGGACTCAGAACTGCTTATATTATTAGACTGATGTTTATTATTTGGTATATTTTGCTTAAAAAACCTGTTAGTAAACTTTTATTTACGATTCTTTTGGAATGTATACGGGTTTCATTTAGCAACACTCTTTAAACAAAAACAGCAAAACTCCACAAACAAAAGCAGAAAAACTCCACAAACAAAACAGCAAAACTCCACAAACAAAAGCAGAAAAACTCCACAAACAAAACAGCAAAACTCCACAAACAAAAGCAGAAAAACTCCACAAACAAAAAGCAGTTTTTACAACAATAATATTCAAAGGGTTCTTGTGGTTTTGTTTGTGGAGTTTTGCTGATTTTTGTTTTTGTGTGAGTTTTGCTGATTTTTTTTGTTTGTGGAGTTTTGCTGATTTTTTTGTTTGTGGAGTTTTGCTGATTTTTTTTTTGTGCTGATTTTTTGTTTTGTGGAGTTTTGCTGTTTTCGTTTAAGGATTTTTCTGTTTTTGTTTGTTGGTATTTTCATACAGAAAATTTACATTTACATTTGCAGAATTTGGCATGAAAATGTTTTGAAATTGTAAGAAGTTGTTTGGAGAGGATGAAATGTTTTAGTGATTATGAGGGCTGTACTGTACGAGGATGTTTCACTCGAGGTGTTTAGCGTAACGCTGATTCCACACTCTCGGCTTTTCCGTGCAGTCGGCATATTTCTGGCATTTGGTTATGTTTTGCCTCAGATTCCTGCTGTTTATAGTAAAACGTTTTACAAGCGTTTTTAGTGAAACGATGGAAAAAAGCTAAAAGTGCTTACGGTTATTTTCTAGTCACAGATTAATTAATATCTGATGTTACATGCTGTATGTGTCTGTCTGACGTCACCCTCACGCCCTCATATGGGTACTGAAACACTCCTTCAGCAGAAGGGAAGAAACTGTAGCGTGATTTATTGGGGTTTCAGTAGATCAAAGCAGAGTTAAATAATGTCTGTGATGTCATCAAGCTTTATTACACTTCATTATATCAGTCTCACTCATCACACCGGTTGTTCAGACTTTATCAGATTATTGATTACTTTTGATCTCAGTTTATAATGTGACAGCCAATCAATCTCTAAAACACCACATGACATTCAGTCCACATGGAAATATTTAATAATAAATAAATCAATTATTACACAAAATGATATTTGCCAAAAGGAGTAGAAAAATAACCAAACCTTAAATAAATGCTATAGACTGAGCTTGTGTATCAAACAGTTGCAGATTCTGGGGGTTGGGGGTTCGAATCCTGACTCTGCCCTGTGTGTGTGTGTTCTCCCTATGCTTTAGGGGTTTCCTCAAGGTACCCTGGTTTCCTCCCCTGCTCTATTGACACGGATTGTGGGCTTATTGCATCTCTAAATTGTGTGTGTGTGTGTGTGTGTGTGTGTGTGTGACTGCACTCTGCAATATAGTTGGTATTTTTGGTGTGATAGACTTCATGCTCCCTCTGACCCTGTATTAGACACACGCTACAGAAACCAATGGAATGCCTCCAACTAACCCTCCCCCCGTTTCTGCTTTCTATCACCCCCCCACCCCCACCCCCTACTCACTTTCTAGCTGCCCCATTACACGACAGCTGCCAGCTATCTGGGGCAAACATGTGCTTCCTTCCAAACACACAAATCAGAACCTATAGATCTTTTCTAACTCTCTGCTGTGTCACAAGGCGACATAACACACTCCGACGAGACTGGCTGTCTGTCCTCTTTCGCATCCTCCAGCCTGCAGTCACTTGCCACGACGACCGGCGAGCTATCAGAATGACAGGAATGAAAGACATTCTCACCCAGAGAGCAGTTCCTCAAACTTGCATTTCTTCACATGTCGGTTTCGTCAATCTGAATTATTTTTGGAATGTTCGCCGTTTTTAGCTTGTGGCCAGATGATTTTATTGGCCAACAAATGATCCTTCATGTCTCTCTGTTCCCATGTGGTGCAGTGAGAATGGTAGACAGACGGCCAGAAGCCTGTGTTGACGTCTGGATGTTGACGTCTTGATCTTAATTAGTCTCCAGGGCAGGGGTCACTGGCAGGACACTTTCCAAGACTCAGATATGCTGTTTACTTTAATTGTTTCTGCAACCAGGAGGGTATTTATCTCTCTCTCAACTCATAAACTCAAACTCATGTACTCTCCAAATGACTTGTGTTCATTTCATTACTGCTTCATTGTCTCGACCAAACGAGATAGATAGCGGAATGAGTTTCGACTCTATTCGTTCATTTTCTTGGCCCTGCAATCTGCTTCCTATATTGACGTATGTTCATCTAGTAAAGTTTGTTCAGATACACATAACAGCCAAAAATATGTCAATTATTGGCGCCGCTAGACATTTTGGGCTTTATAAAAGAATATGATGTTGGGGCGCCTATCACACCCATTCCGCACTGTTACTACTGATCAGAGACAGCAAAAGTACACACATCCTTTATTCGAGTAGAAGTACAGATACTCATGTTTAAAATGACTTAAGTTAAAGTAAAAAAGTTTGGACTTGTTCATAAAAAGTAGACACAATAATACTTAACTGTCTCCTGCACTGCGCTGGAGGAAAGTCCATGGGTCCATAGAACCACCTTAACTCCCCCCTCCCTTATCGATGCCTCTGATGTGGACACCGGACTGTTCCACTCCTCATTGCAGATTGGTGGTCCTGGGACCTGAACTCACTACCTTATGATCAGCAAACCAACACTTCAGCCATCTTAATAACTGGATTGTGTGCAAAACTCATCATCCTGGAAAGATTTTTGGAATAAGGAATTTTGCAAAAAGTTGTTTGGAGAATTAAAACATTAGTGGGAAGTGGTAGCTTAGAGGTTAAGGTCAAGTCAAGTCAAGGGGGTAAAAGTTCAATTTCCAGCACCACCCAGCTGCTGGGCCCCTGGGCAGGGCCCTTAACACTTAACTGCTCAGTTGGATAGAAAAAAGTCTGGATAAAGATGTCTGCTAAATGCCATGAATGTAAATGTAAGACTTTTATTATATAAAAGTCTGTCTGCTCTTACTGAACACTGCTGAGGAAATGATGGGTGTGTAACTGTAGGAAAAGCTGTAGATAAAATAAAGAGAGATGGAGAATAGAGGAACTGGAGGTCTATCAGCAGCCTGACACCTGTTTATACAGGAGTTTGAGTTATCAGACATCAGTGACATTCGGGTGTTTGGCTCTGAGCTGCTAACTGGGCAGATTGCTTTGGTTTCCTCTGTAAGAATTAAAAACAATAAAATGATGTCCAGCGTCAAAGAGCTGAGGGATGTTTAATGGACGTCGGAAAGTAGAAAGCGGACCGCTGGAATGTTTTACCGTTTCAACTAGCGTGAGGTTTTAAACTGTAATCAGCTCGATTGTGCCAAAGCAGCTCATGCCAGGATGAAGGATAGTGAGGAAGAGGAGGAGAAGGAGGTTAATGACATCTGATGGAACATGTTTGTTTTAAATTCTAGCTGAAATATTTCAGGAATTGGATGATGGATTGACGCAGTTAATTTTTTTAAATGTGTTTTTTTTTTTTGCAGAAAGAAGTGAAGGACGTGTTTGCAGCCATCGTTTTCGAGGCGGCGTACAGCCTGGGCAAGCACGTGCTTGATGGACGGCGTGAGAACGAGCTTCCTTCACTGTCTCCTGTACTGCGCTGGAGGAAAGGAGAGAAGATTGCAGCCAGGAATGAGGTTACCGATTATCCATGATTTTATAGTCATTTAGCAGACACGAGTCATATTATTTTAATTTTCATCCAATTGATCTGTTGAGGGTTCAGGGCAGTGGTGGTGCTGGAAATTTAACCCACAAGCTCTATTCAGAAGTCTTATTTTAATCCCTAAGCTAGCTCTTTCCGGTTCCTCATCGGTTCCTTTCCTCTACCACATTAGGACAGTTTCATTTTGTTCATTATTTTACAAATCTTTTCAACATCAGGTTTGAATCTGCAGATTTTTATGGATGTTGAGTGGAATGTAAAGGTCTGGCAGGTTTGATGGCCTGAAAGCTCATCCAATGCCTACATTCGTTTAGGTCGTATGTTGCCAAATGTTTAATTATTCCAACAAAATATTTTTAATATAGTTGACTGGAGCTATAATTTATTTTTGGAAGCAGTAGTTAATCTCTGTTTGGCCCCTAAGTAAGGCCCTGAACCCCATCTGCTTCTGGGTGCTGTATCATAGCTAAGAAGTGATCCACTGAGCTGTACTGTAATGTTAGCATTAATGTTCATGCAGAGAGTCTAAATTCTTACTTTACAGCGTCCTCTAATACTGACGTCTAATACTCTAATTCTGGACGTCTTCTGTTTTAGACCTGGTTTGAGAAGAACTGTCTGTCTGATGACTGTGCTGCTGATCTGAAGCTCCACGGCAAACTGCTGCTCTCAGGGTAAATTATCTGTCTATCCTTTATTCTCTTCTCTTCTCTTCTCTTCTCTTCTCTCTTCTCTTCTCTTCTCTTCTCTTCTCTTGGCATCTCTGCACTTCTCTTCATATCTCTATTTTTATCCCTTTCTTCTTTTCATTTCTCTTCTCTTATTTTTCTTATTACTTCTCTTCTCTTCTCTTCTCTTCTCTTCTCTTCTTTCTCTTTTTTCTTTCTCTTCTCTCTCTCTTCTCTTTTACTTACTCTCTTTCTTCTCCATCTCTCTTTCTCTTTCTTTCTTTTCTCTCTCTATCTCTTTCTTTCTCGTTCTTCTCTTCTCTTCTCTTCTCTTCTCTTCTCTTCTCTTCTCATCCCATCTCTCCTCTTTTCTTCTCCTTGTTGTTTTCGTTGGCTGCTTCTCTGGAGGCTTGTAGAACGCTGATGTCATGATGGTGGATTTGGTGTGGGTGTGTATGCTGGGGCTCTGACACATGCTTGGCTCTGACCAGTGCTGGATCTCGTCCATCTTCCAGCTCTTAAGAAGGTCCTACAACCACCGGGTCTTGTTGTCTAAACGGCAGCATGGTTTCCTAAACTGCTAAATCATTTACATTGCCTAGATGTTTAAATAAAGTGTGTGTGTATGTGTGTGTGTGTGTGTGTGTCACATATATAAAGTGTACTAGATTACGTCGAAGCCTTATCATTGAGTTTTGCTGCCATTTTTTTCACTCAGACATCACATCAGGCCTCATCTCGCTCTCGGAGGAGTGAAAAATGTCTCCCTCAACATAACCGTCCTGAACGCAGGAGATGACGCTTATGACACAAACATCTACCTAAATTTTTCCAGGGAGGTTCATTACATCAACTTTCTGCAGAGGGTGAGTTATTAAACACAGGGATGTGTCCCATAATCCAGCGTTTAAAACTACAGAGAGAAAGAGAGAGAGAGAGAGAGACAGCAGGTCTGTGAGGCAGGAAGCTCAGGAAACAGGAGGTGCCATAGATTTACTAATCATCATCATCATCATCATCATCATCATCATCATCATCATTAAACTGACCTCCTATTTTTTATTGAAAGGTTTTGGTGGTGATAAATGCTGACCGAGAGATAATTCCCTGCACCACCAAGCTGCCACTGCTGGGCCCCTGAGCATGACCCTTAACCCCTTAACTGCTTAGTTTAATAAAACTATAATAAATATTAGTCACTCTGGATAAAGATGTCTGTCATATGCCAGAAATGTAAACGAATCACGTATCCTGTATGATTATTAACTGACATTAATTAACATGAGCAAGCCACAAAATTCAGGTATGAATATTTTTCAAATAATAAGGCAAAATGTTATGCTTATATTCTCCTTATATAACTCCTGTATTCATGTTTTAACACCAAACAAAAGGTACATTAAATCCACACTAAGCAAACAGAAACCTTTAATACTCATCTGTCCGGGATGGGAAACAACCCCAGAAATGTTATCAATCGAAAAACATGCAGTAATTTAATAACTGATCCTTAATGTTTATTAATTGCTTATTAATTCTTGTCTTGTTTGTTTGATTCAGTTAACAGTATTTTAATAGATGTACAAAAAAAAAAACTCAAGCTGAAATAATTTATTTGATACGGAGTTGATATGAATAAATCTGTTGTGTAATAGAGGTGTGAATCTTTAGGTACTTTACCATCCGATCTGATTCTGATTCCGGGAGTCACGTTCCAATTCCAAAATCGATTTCGTAATCTACCCTTTTTTTCTAATTCTTCTGTTGTGTAAATACATGTTTACATTTTTACCTTCGCTATCTTACTTGAATTTAGAATCGATTCTGGACTCTTGAGAATCGATTCAGGAATCGTTAGAAAAAGAATCACGATGCATTAGTGTTGTGTATTTAGGGTCTTCATCTCTCTTATCTCGTTTTAGGCGTTGTGTCTTGTGAGATGTTTGTCAGGTTCTCACAGCCGCATGAGTGGCTGATTGATAGGGTGTTCCTAATAAATTGGACACTTGGTAAACTTCTCTATCTTGTGTGGTTTATTTTCTTTGGTTAAACTCTTGAGTGGAGGTGAAGTGCAGGAAATCCAATGCTGTTTATTCCCACTGATGGACCTCAAGAGAATTCACACACTCTTTTCATTAGAAACTTCACTGGTGATGCTTTTTAAAGCCATGTCCCAGAAGTCATTTGAGTGTGTGTGAGGGGGTGACTGATGTGCATGGGCAAACACACTCCTATATATATATATATATATATATATATATATATATATATATATATATATATATATATATAGATATATATAGGAGATAAAGGAGATAAAGATGCTGCATCACAGTGTGTGACGTAGCGGTGTGTCCCGGTGTGTTTTCTGTATTCTACGGTTAGTAAAATTATCCTGATTTCTAAACTTTCTCTTCAGCAGTCATAGGGGTGCCGTGAGAAGCGGAGAGAAAAGTGAGGGTCTCTTGGGAGATGTTATTTTCACTAAAGCCTCTCGGAGCAGAAAAGAGTGAAAGTGAGAAAGAAAAAACACACAAAACACAGAGTGCCCCCATGTCCCAAGAGAGAGAGAGAGAGAGAGAAAGGGAAATAGAGAAAGAGAAGGAGAGAGAGAGACTGATGAAGAGAAAGAGAGAGAAAAAAAGAGAGAGAGAGAGACAGAGAGAGAGAGAGACAGAATCCAGATGTCAGGTCTTTCTTATCGACTGCAAGGTAGAGGGCAAATAAACAGTCGGTCCTCATGTCCTTTACTTCCTCTACCCTGTCCCGAGGGAAGTTTGGTGTATGTGGAGCAGTCTGTGCGGTTACCAGCCTGTCGTTACTGGTGTGTGTGTGTGTGTGTGTGTGTTTACTCTTGCTTTGTAAGGGTAAATTAACACTCTGGGCCACAGTCAGTGCTGAAGATATAAAGTGAAGTCACATGACCTACACAGCGGAAGATTTCTGGACGTCTCTAAGTTCTTCCATTGCTCTTATCTGCATGCTTTGTTTATTGATGCTATTTCGTCGGAGTGCATTTGAACCTAAAAGAAGCCGGGATGTGCAGCCCTGCAGTCTCACTTTTCACTGTTCTCTGCCTCTCCGTGCCCTGCCCCTGTCCATGCCCTGCCCCTGTCCGTGTATTCTGGCTCTGAGCATCAGCAGCTTGTCTGTTTTATCAGTGTACTTGTCAGAGTCTTGATGGCTCTCAGCTTCTTCCAGTTTTCCCACACATGAACTTTAGAATGTCGTCTCTATGAAGCCTGAAAGCTCGTCTCCCTGCAGGGGTCAAAACCTCACTGTTTACATAATCCACTAAAAGAGCGGCGCAGTGTTTGGACAAGCTTCCAACCGCACAGTCTGGAGCGTTTCACTTTTACTGTCCATATCTTTGGGTGTGTGTACATGTGTACTGGTGTTGTGTGTGTGTGTGTCTCTGTGTATGTGCCTGTGTGCCTATTGGGTTGGTATGTATTGTAATGTGTGTAATTGTATGCGTGTTTACTGTGAGGTAGTGAATTGTGTTTGGTGTGTTTGAGTTAAGCAGTTTGGTGTGTTTGAGTTAAGGGGAGTGGGTGTGTTTTAAGCGGTTGTGTTTAAGCGCAGTGGTGTGTTTGAGTTAAGGGGTGGTGTGTTTAAGTGCAGTGGTGTGTTTGAGTGCAGGGGTGTGTTTGAGTTGAGGGGTGGTGTGTGTTGAGTTGAGCGGTGGTGTGTGTTTGAGTTAAGGGGTGGTGTTGTTTAAGCGCAGTGGTGTGTTTGAGTTGAGCGGTGGTGTGTTTGAGTTTGTGTTGGTGCGGCAAGGGGTGGTGTGTTTAAGCGCGCAGTGGTGTGTTTGTTGTGTTTGAACAGCAGTTGGTGTGTTAAGCGCAGTGGTTTAAGCAAGGTGTGTGTTTTGAGCAGTGGTGGTTGTTTGAGCGCAGTGGTGTGTTTTTGGGTGAGTTTTAAAGGGGTGGTGTGTTTAAGCGCAGTGGTGTGTTTGAGTTAAGGGGTGGTGTGTTTAAGAGCAGTGGTGTGTTTGAGTTAAGGGGTGGTGTGTTTAAGTGCAGTGGTGTGTGTTGAAGTAGTGTGGTGTTTTGAACGCAGTGGTGTGTTTTGAGTTAAGGGGTGGTGTGTTGTAAAGCGCAGTGTGGTGGTTTGCGCAGTGGGGTTTGTGTTTAACGCAGTGGTGTGTTTTGAGTTAAGGGGTGGTGTGTTTAAGCGCAGTTGGTAAGTGGAGCAGTGGTGGTGTTTGAACGAGTGGGGTTGAGCGTGGTGTGTTTGAGTTGTGGTTTGAGCGGAGCAGTGGTGTGTTTGAGTTTGTTGAAGGGGTGTGTGTTGTTTAAGCGCAGTGGTGTGTTTGTTAGTTAGGGTGTGTTTATAGTTAAGGTGGTGTGTTTGAAACGCAGTGGTGTGTTTGAGTTAAGGGGTGGTGTGTTTAAGTGCAGTGGTGTGTTTGAGTTGAGCGGTGGTGTGTTTGAGTGAGCGGGGTGTGTTTGAGTTAAGTGGTGTGTTTTTAGTTAGCGCAGGTGGTGTGTTAAAGTCGCAGTGTTTGAGAGCAGTGGTGTGTTTGAGTTGGTGTGTTTGAAGGGGTGGTGTGTTTAAGCGCAGTGGTGTTGTTTGAGAGCAGTGTGTGTGTTTGGGAGCAGTGGGTGTGAGTTTGAGTTAAGGGGTGGTGTGTTTAAGCGCAGTGGTGTGTTTGAGCGCAGTGGTGTGTTTGAGTTAAGGGGTGGTGTGCTTAAGCGCAGTGGTGTGTTTGAGAGCAGTGGTGTGTTTGGGAGCAGTGGTGTGTTTGGGAGCAGCATTGTGTTTGAGTTGAGCAGTAATGTGTTTGAGTTGACCAACAGTGTGTGTCCTGAGGATTCTCCTCTCACTGGTCATGTTGATGTCTCCTGCAGGAAGAGAAGGGAATTTCCTGTGAACTGCTTCAGCTGGACTTCCTCAGATGCAGTGTTGGATTTCCATTCATGAGAGCACATACTAAGGTTTACACATGAATCACTTCACTTTTTTAATAAATAATAAATTAGTAAAACAGACGTGTTTGGACGTTTTTTTTAATGTGTTGATGTTTCCTTTCTCTTTCAGTATCATCTCTCCGTCCTGTTTGACACCACTTATCTGTCTGGTGAGAACGACACACTGCTGTTCCTCGTCCACGCGCGGAGGTGAGATCAGACTGGATTTTATTCTGCATTCAGTGACTGATAGAATGATTATAAATATAAGATAAAGTTCTACTGAGGAGACTTAACCGTCCTGTAATTCACACAGTGCAAATCCAGAACATGAGAACACTTTGCATGATAACACACTGGTGCTCTCCATCCCACTGAAGCATGAAGTCGACACAACCGTCACCGGGTAAGAGACCATTACAGTAAACACAGCTCACACTAAATACACTGTTCCTTAAACTGTTCCTCAAACTGTTCCTCAAACTGTTCCTCAAACTGTTCCTCAAACTGTTCCTCAAACTGTTCCTCAAACTCTTTTTCAAAGTGTTCCTCAAACTCTTCTTCAAAGTGTTCCTCAAGCTCTTCTGCAAAGTGTTCCTCAAGCTTTTCTTCTAACTGGTCCTCAAACTCAACTTTTCTTCAAACTCTTCTTTAAACTGTTCCTTATACTCTTCTTTCAAACTTTTTCTCAGACCGTTCCCTAATATTCACTCCTGTCTCCACAGTCTGGTAACTCCTTCGTCATTCGTCTATGGAAGTTCTGTTGATTCTTCTCGCTTTGTCCAGCTGGAGGATTTAGAGTGCAACTTCCAGCCCCTCAACTTTACCTTTCAGGTGTGTAAGAATGTATTTATCGGATAGCCTGGAGATCTGTGACATTTATAGGTGTGGATTTTCTGACATTAAGTTTTAAAGTTAAAGGCTCCACAGTGTATTTTGGAAACCTTCACATGACTCCTGACTCCTGCATGCCCCCTTTCATGTTGTTGTAGGTGATAAACAATGGGCCGAGCAGACTGCCGGGCTCCACCGTGGACATCAGGCTCCCTAACAGACTGGCAGGAAACGGAGCCGACATGTTTCACATCATAGACACACAAGTGAGTACATCTTCCTCTATGTGTTAGCTTAATCTCCAGAGGAAGAAACTGTGCTCACAAACGCAGGGACACAATCTGAATCTCAGCTCTTACATCATCATCATCCAGACACTTTATCAGTTTATTTCCCAATCATGTATTTTAGGTTAAAGGTCATTCCGAGAGCTGATAAACAGAGAGACAGTTGTTTGCTTAAGTCATATGGTCAGCACATCCTGTTTCGGTCCTCTGTTTACTGACTGTGTGCACTTTTAGCTGTTTAATTTAGTCGTAGCTCACTTTAGGAATCTCTCCAGCTTTACTTCCTACATTCAGAGGAAAGATTGATCAGCTGCCTGCTGCATGAGCACACAGACGCCTGTGATTGGTCAGTGAGAGAGTATGTCATTCCTCCCTGAGACGCATGGACAGTTTTGCCCTAGTTTTAGGATTAGGATTAATTTTAAGGTTAGGATTAGGGTTGTTATTGGGGTTAGGGTTTAGGGATAAAGTTATTGTTAGTGGTTAAGTTAGGTTTAAGGGTTATTATTCAGGTTTAGGGTTTGGTCTAGGTTTAGTTAGGATCACAGTTGGAGGTTAATTTGGGGTGTTAGGGTTATTGGTTTGGATTTGGGGTTATTATTTGAGTTATTTGTCTTGTTTCTGTTGTACAACAAAATTTAGCTTGACTAAGTTTAGCATAGCTTATCTTAGCTTGACTAGACTTAAACACTTAATATATGAATTTTAATAGCAAACATGAATTTGACTAGATGAGACTTAGCTTGACTTAGCTTGACTTAGCTTGACTTAGCTTGATAAACAGACTCATGACAGCGGTACAGGGACCCAACCGAAATCCATGACGAAGACAGTGGGAAACACAAAGGCTATAAATACACATGACAAACCAATAGAAACACGACACATGGACAAGGAGATCACATGACAAGAAGCACATGAGGAACACGGATCAGGTGACTAGGATGAAACAGGAAGTAAATAAAGGCAAGAACAATGAACATGAACTCAAAACATAAACGCGAGATAAACATAAAACAATAAACCCAAAACAAGTACATGGACCATAAAACTTACAATAATTAAGTAATTTAAAATCATGGGCATAATTAATATAATAAAATAATCTTTTTTCATTAATAAAAGTCATTTATAAAGGTTTAATTAAGCAAGATTTTTTTTGTAGAATTTCTAGAATTTTTAGATGCTTTTATTATAAAATCTGGTGACTTTACTCTCGATATCAGAGGTCGTGTGTACAGATGTTTCAGAGATTTCTTTATTATTTATAAAGGTCATGTGATTTTTGACCTGTTAGTTAATTGCAGTTTAATAGAAGTTTATAAACTTTGATGGTTTGATGAACATTTATTTTAATCCTATTTGCTGTGATGATTTTAATTTCATTTCCTTTTGGTTTGTTGTATGAGAACGATATTACGGCCGGTTGTAAAACCCTCATTAGAGGAACAGTACAGTGACCCGACACTGCAGGTGGCTTCAGAGCAAAACAATAGAGAGGCCATTAGACGTTTCCACAGATGGAAGCTCCACCAGTCGCACTGAAAGGGGAGGGCAGCAGTGTGAGCTAGAGGTTAAGTAATAAATCACTCGAAATGAGGAAACCTGTTCAGGAGGAGGGTTTGAGCACCGACCGATCGGCCATCACGGATCTCCTAAATCAGCAACAGGTCAAAGTTCATATGCGTAGAATGCAGGAATCCTAAAACCTCTCGAAACATCAAATATCTTCATAAAACCTTAAACCTTGAATAGAGTGATGTGGTTTATGTGTGTGTGTGTGTGTGTGTGTTAAATGCAGACTTTCTGAGACTTTCTGAGAAGTTTGATTTCATTAAGTTCAGCGTATCCAGATGATTCAGTGTGTAAACATTTTTTACAGTTAGGAATCTTTACAAGGTTGTGACAAGGTTGGACAGGATTAGGAACGAGTTCATCGGGGGGGGCGGCTCATGTTAGATGTTTTGGGGAGAAAGTCAGGGAAGCCAGATTGAGATGGTTTGGACATGTACAGAGGAGGGATAGTGAATATATTAATAGGAGGATGTTAGAAATGAAGCTACCAGGCAGAAGGTAAAGAGGAGGACCAAATAGGAGGTATATGGATGTGATAAGCGAGGACATGAAGTTAGTGGGTGTAAGTGAAGAGGATGTAGAGAATAGGGTAGGGTGGAGACAGATGATTCACTGTGGCGACCCCTAAAAGGGAACAGCCAAAAGGAGAAAATGAAGATTCACACGTGAGATCAATTCACTGGATCTTCTGAACAAAATAAATGAATAAAACTACTTAACAATTTTCTATTAATTAACTTTTTTATGGTTTCCTCCAGGTAGCAGAAGGCAGAGGGAACTGTTCATGGCTTAGAAACCCCACGCCGTGCATCATTCCCCAGGACAGAGAAAGTATCTTCCATACTATCTTCTCGTTCTTCACCAAATCCGGCAGGAAAGTGTTGGTGAGCCAAGAACTTTCCTCTAAAAAATTCAATGTTCTGTTGAGTCTGTGTTTGGACATATGCTAATTTAAACCACAATATATATAATATCGGTTGTGTGCATGTGTGTGTATGATAACGTGTGCTACAGGACTGTGACCGACCAGGAAGAGCCTGTCTAACCATTTCCTGTAAACTGGGATCTCAATCTAAAGATGAAGCTGTAGTCATTGATGTGCGAATGCTACTGAACACGGAACCACTGAAGAGAGTAAGATTCCTTATTGTCCGTATTTAGGATCCATATTTTTAAAAGTCATAATAACCTTCATGTTTAATCAACACTTTAATGTTCAGGTTTCCCCCTGAACACACTGCAAAAACTCCTTATCTAGTCAAAAGTCTTACTTCCAGCCAATAAAATCTTAATGATCTTGTTTTGAGAATAAAATACTACCCAAGAGCAGATTGTGTTTTAAGATTATTTATCTTTTTTTCTTACTTAATTCTTAAAGTTATTTCATTTATCTGCAAATTAAGAATAATTACAATAAAAGGCATATTTTAAAACCTGCCTGGTATTTTTAAGACTTTATTTTAGCTGCCTATTAAAAATCCTCAATAATCACTTATTCTTATTTTAGCTGTAAGACAAGGGTGTCCTGGAGGGTCGGGGTGTCCCGCAGAGTTTAGGTTCAACCCTAATCAAACACACCTGAACCAACTAATTAAGATCTTGCTAGGTGTACTTAAAACTTACAGGTAGGTGTGTTGGAGCTAAACTCTGCAGGACACCCCGACCCTCCAGGACTGAGATTGGACACTTCTGCTTATAACTAATTCTTTGGCTCATTTTAAGACAGAATATATACAAAACCAGTTATTAAATTATCTTAGGAGATCTTTAGACACAAATTAAAAAAAGCAAAACATGATAAACAATGTTTGGAATGAGAGTTTCAATGCTTTTAGCAATATTTTAAGACATTTTGTTCTTTACCGGCAGATCATTTGACTAGTTTCTAGTTTATTGTCTTCCTAAACCACACATTTATTTCTCGTATTCAGATGGTTATTTTTTGCAGTGGCAGTAAACGTGTTCCGGGTTGTGTCTCATGCAGGACAGCTCCTCGGTTATTCAGTTTGTGACAAGAAGTCATGTCCAAGTGGACAGCCGGGCTATGGAGGTGTCCGCTGGCCTGCCGGAGGACATTTCTGTGAGTAGCAGTTTATTCTTCTGTCTATTTTTAAAGCGTTATAGTTAGCATTGTGTCTCTGCCTGCGTGACGGTGAGGAAGCCGTGACTAAAATAATTCATGACCCCGATGACCTCGGCACTCTCTAAAGCTTTAAACACAATGAAATAAATGAATAAAAACCACCACATTCCATCTCATCCTGACCTCAAACCCCCTATAGACCTTCACCTCAGCTGGTTGATGGCTGATCTCAGTAGACGCTGTGATTATGGTGATAGTGGAGGTATAGTGGCGTCTCAGCTAATTGTATAGTCCGGTCTGTCATGTGACCCTGAACTCTAGCACTACAGGACAGCACTTATATAATGGGCTTCTCTTCCTCAGCTGTAGCTGTGAGTGAGTAAACGCTCAGGTCCCCAGGCAGTTTGTGTGTGTGTGTGTGTGTGTGTGTACATTAAAGTAATTGAATCTTCAGCAATAAGGTCATTCTTTAGCACAGTTAGCTAAACTGTATAACCCCTAATTTACATCAGCTTTATTTATATTTATATACTTTATTTTATAGCCTGGAAATCCAGCTTATTAACGAGGTGTCTGGGATATTTAGGTCCTCGTCTCCGTCCCCATTGGCTGTTACTCTAACGGTGTTAATTCTGTTCACCTGTTGTGGATAAGTTCATTACGTCGCTCTATTTCAGCTCCTGTTCTTGTTTGAGTCTTTTATTATTCTACAGATTGAGATTCAATGCAGTTTTTTTTAATAATATCACAGCATCTATTATTTGTTCTTGAAGAACAATGAAGAACAAATAGAGTGATGTTATTAGCAGGTGTTGATGGAAGGGAAGAAGCTGGGAAGAAGATGCAGTGTGTTTATTTCTTTTCATCAAATTTTATAAATTTTTTTCCGAGTGAATTCACTATAACCATAAAAGTGGAGTTTAATAGATGATCTGATTAGAGACGTGTGTGTTTATATATTATTATTGTTATCTTCTATAGTTTCATATAAACTGAATGACCCTGATGGTACATCCTTGTTTAATCTTGAATAATCTGTTCAACGTGTGTGTGTGTGGTGTGTGTGTGTGTGTGTGTGTGTGTTTGTCTAATTCTGCTGTGTTGCATTGCAGCTGGTGTTTGAGGCCCTGCACAGTCAGGAGCCCCGGGGGTATGTGGTGGGCTGGATCATTGCCATCAGTCTGCTGGTGGGCATCCTCATCTTCCTGTTGTTGGCTGTGCTGCTCTGGAAGGTATTATTTTTATCCCGAACCAACCTGAATGACTGATTTATGGCGTACAGTCATGTGACTCTCAGCGTTAAGTCATGTGTATTATTCTAACTGCTTCACCCTTTACCTCCTGACCTGGAGACCCTGTGCTGGATCATGTGAAACCTGAGTATGAAACTTTCCCTTTATATGTTCTGAGATGCTTTAATAATCATATATAATTTAAAAAAATCAGAATTAAATAAATAAAACCATCCCTAAGACCGTACTCCAGACACGGGCTATTAACACACAGCGTGGAAGTATTTCCTCCCCTTTTTATAAGCATCACACACCCCAGAGCTCTAACAAACACTGGCATTCACACACATGTCCCGTGAAGGGCAGCTTTTGTTGGAAAAAAATAGCCTAAAGGGCCAATCGAGAGATTCCCATCCTGTTGCTGTGACCCTGAAAACCACGAAAGCAAACCTTGAAGGTAAGTGGTGGCTCATGGTTAAGGTCGTTGGACTACCAACGCAAAGATTGTGGGTTTAATTTCCAGCGCCACCAAGCCACCTCCGCTGGGCCCCTGAGCAAGGACCTTAACCCTAAATTGCTTAGTGATAAATGTAAAGTCGCTCTGGATAAGGACGTCTGCCAAATGCCTTAAATGTAATGTAATGTAATGTAACCTAGTTCATTCTCCAAATGATTACTGTGATTTTTCTTTTTTTTTTTTTCCACTGAACAACACAATCTTGGAATGCTGAGATATGCACCCCAACAACCCCCCCATACACCCCCCCCCCACCACCACCACCACACACACACACACACACACACACACACACACACACACACACACACAATTCTCCTCCGGTCCCCTAACACCCTTAGTCTGCCAAAATAAACCCCTTTTACAAGAGCTGCACAAATCCAGTACGGAAGATATTCAGGAAATGCCTGAGGAGAACGGAGATCGGAATCAATAAGTATCTTACAGCAAAGACACGTCCACAGAGTCACCCAGATTATTACTGCGGTGACATTTACTAATCCGGACAGAATTCCTAGATTTAATTTCTGGGGTTTTTCCAAGATTCTTAGAGTCGGGAATTGATACCAGGAATGTTAACGATGGGCTGGCGGTGGTGCTGGTGTAGTGTGCCGGGACCCACATGCGCCAGTTGTTGTGCTTCGGTGACCCGGGTTTGATTCCCGGCTCTGGTCCTTTCCGGCTCCACCTCTCTCTTTATCTTCCCCAATCTATCCCTCTGTCCTATCAATAAAGGCAAAACAGTCCCCCCCCCAAAAACAAAAAAATGTTAACGATGAGCCGTTAGCAGGATCAGACGTCCAGAGTGAAATGTTTTTATATGAAACTTTACCTTATCAATCGGCGTTCGATTAATAAATGAAGTTTTGTCAAAAATATCTGATTTAAACGAATATGATTAATTAACTTCCTTATGATTATTGTTCTCTTTTTATTCCGTGCTACTGCAAGCAGTCCACGTGGAAGCTAATAAACTTCCCCGCTGTTGACATTACTGGATATTAAACTGAACCCAATCACTTATCAAGATATTTCCGAGTAAAACCTGCTTGTTTCTGCCAGAAGAGTTCAGAGTTTCTTAGGGGGATGATGAGCTGAACATATTTCTTCCCCAGTGGAAAAACCTGTTCGAAAAAAGACAACATGCACAAACCTGAATGAATACTAAAATAAAGTGTGTGTAATAATGCATTAATGATCTATTTTATCGCAATTATTTGACATAACGGCAGTCGTTGTATCCAACTGCAGTTATCGTGCGCTTATATTAGCTAAAAAGGGGGAACTATAGTAGTAGCTGCTACACCGACTTTCAACTAGAGTATGTGCGCGGAGTGAAGCGGCGTGATGGAGCGGATTTTTTGAAATTCGGAGCGTTGGGGTTTTCTGATGCATCGATGACGCTTCGCTAACACTCCATCACAAGTTCAAATCATGTTAACATCCCATAATGCAACTGAATAAATAGACCATTTGCTGCTAAACACCACTGACAGACAAAATATATATTTATTTCCTTAATTAATATCCATCTATTTATTTAGAATAAAATATTTGCAGTGACTTGTTTATAATTTTTCCATTGAGCAAACATAGAGTGAGAGAGTGAGGAGAGAGTGCCTCACAGCAAGAAGGTCCAGGGTTCGATTCCCAGGTCTTTCTGTATGGAGTTTGCATGTTCTCCCAGTGCTTGCGTGGGTTTACTCCGGGTTCTCCGGTTTCCTCCTACAGTCCAGAAACATCTATGTTAGATTGATCGGTGATTCCAAATTGCCCATAGGAGTGAGTGCGTGTGTGTGTGTGTGTGGCCCTGTAATGGACTAGTGACCTTTCCAGGGTGTCCCCCTCCTGCCTTTCACCCTTTCAGAGACGGCTGGGATCGACTCCAGCAGATCCCTGTGACCCCGTATTAAGCGGGTATAGAAGATGAATGAATAAATGAATAAATGTTCTCCTAATTGTATTATAGAGAATATTATGGTCTGTCACACGCTGATCTGCTTCCTGTTCCTGTTTCCTGTTTCAGATGGGATTTTTTAGGCGACATTACCGAGAGATACTCGAGGCAGAGAAGAACCGGAAAGACAGCAATGAGAGCTGGGACTGGGTTCAGAAGAGCGACTGAAAGCCTGGAGTCGTTTCAGACGAGCCTCTAAGCTGTTATCACTGTTAACCACGTCCTCACACACACACACACACACCGTCTGTCCTCTTCCAGATATGGAAGAAAAGAATTTTCTCCCCGTTTTTCTCAACCTGGACACTTTTTTTGTAGGTTGAGAAACGGATATTTGGCATGACGGTGTGGTTTAGGGGATAAGACTCGCAGGAGAATTCCACACGACTCCAGCGGAGGTGGCTGTCTACCAGCTGGAGCGCTGAGACGGAAGGAAAGAGACTTTTTCCACCTACAGACAAGGATATTGCATGAAAACTAGCAGATCGTGATCACTCTCAGGGCGCTGTATAAGAGCAAAGAGCTATTTTTTTACCTGTAGTCGTGTTTGTGTTGTATAAATGAGAGCTTCACGGAGGCTTTATTTTTGGTGGTGATGTTTCAGAGCACTGATTAATGACACATGCTGAAAGGCTTGATTCTCGTCACACACAGATCGATGTTCCAGGAAGAACATCGAACTTCTAATTCACATCTATCAAATCACTCAGAAGAAGAAGCCTCACTGTGTGTGTGTGTGTGTGTGTGTGTGTGATAGTTAATTTCCTCTCATCCTCTGGTGAAATATTGCACATAAAGAGACGTTCGATTGTGCTGCAGTTCATAACGAGGTCTAAAATCTCACTCTTTGGAGCTTCTGGGAGAAGTTTTTATTTCAACACATCGGAATGTGAAGTTCTCTCATCAGTTCTGAAGCAGAGCCGTGTTCCAGGCAGAAAAGTGTGTGTGTGTGTGTGTGTGTGTGTGTGCAGTTAAGGCTCTCACAGCTCGTTTTACTCCACAGCTGATGAGGTCTAACAGTAAAACAGAACAACATGGACTGAAAAACTATTCAAACTCATCATTCTGGGTTCTAGATCGGTCGGTTCTTTTCCAGAATCTTTATCATACACTGAATCTAATTATTACAGATGCCAATAAATTTCTCAGATATATAATTTACAAAATGTTTATACCAAAGTTACCTATTTTTCCTGTTCCTTCACCGCTCGGCGTTCGTGTCCTGGTGTCCGAGAGAAGGCATGAACGTTGCTTGTATGTTGTATGAATGATTTATTTTCGTCACTGGCTGGAACTTCACGTTTCTCCTCTGAACCTGGCAGTTTCTTGCATGGACGAGAGAGAAATACTTGACGTTAAATATTTGTGTTGTATCCTATCATCACTTTTGAATGGTTTTGAATAAACTACTGTCACCGAGATTTTTTTTTTTTTTGTCATGTTTATGTTGTACAAGTTATGCAAGATGTCCAAGTTGTATATTTGTCTGTCTAGTGTTTTTTTTTTCCTTTCATTCTAAAATTAAAAACCTCCTGATTGGAAATCTTTCGTGTCGTTTAACCTTTTGAGTGAATTTTTTAGCAATGTCGCCATCTAGTGGTAAGTAATTTTATGTGATGAGTTTACTCATATAACTGTATATGGCACAATTCCAGAGTAAAATTGATAATAACTAAATAATTAATTATAAAATCTACCAAGTATTATTACTTAAAGTTTTTGCCTTAAAGTTTTTTCTTATATTATATTATACTATATTATATTACATAACTTTATATTATATTATATATTGGGTTATATTTTAATATATTATATTATACTATATTATAATACTTTATATTATATTAAATTATATTATATTATATATTAAATTATATTATATTATATATATTATATATATTAAATACTGCACCCATATATGTATGCGCTTATTGTTATTGTAATATATTAACCTGGTAAAATAGTAATATTTATTAATTGTACATGAAGTCATTGCAACATATTACATACAGGTCTAATAACTGTACATGACGCGGTCCTTAAAATGATCTCACACTTCTTGATGTTCTATATATAAAACCCCGCTGTTCTGCACTTAATTAATTCATTATTAAATAATTTTTAACCCTTTCTGGATTTGGTTTTAGGTAGAATAGTTTCTGTATATTCATGTATATTTTTCATCTGCTTGTAACTGCAATTTGTGTTAAACAGTAATGAAATATTTCTACCCCAAAGTCAGTGAAGTTTTACTGAGGTCAGTGTTTGGTTTAGATGTTGCTATTGGCTACAGGACAGCCAATCACAAAGTGTTCCAACAAACTACATGAATAATTTACTGCTGCTGGGCTGCTGGTGGTGACCAGGAGCTGCTTCACCACCAGGTATTTACAGAAGTATTTTTATTATGATGGAAATTTTCCCGGTTTTTAAGGGCAAAATTGTTTCAGTCTGGTTTGTTTTTAGTTTCTGGCATCAGTTTGTGAACTGTAATAAATGAGGAATGTATAAAAGTGCCATGTGTATGTGTGTTATTGTGTGTGTATTACTTTTATGTGTAAGTGATGGCATTCCTGCTGGAAGACAGTTTAATAAAGAGCAGTTGGATTGAGCAGGTCGTTGCCCCAATCGCCGCTCACATCTGTTACACGCTGCTGTCTGAGGCTGACGACACGACAGGCTGTTTCATCCAGCTGGAGACTTCAGCTCGTGCCGTCGCCAAGGCGTCCAGGAACATGACTGATGTGGCATTGAGGTCAGTTTAGGGCAAGAGGAAACACCCAGGCTTATGTTCAACATGGGGTATTAAACATATACGTTTATTGTAAATATATAGGCCACTTTATCAACTTCCTGTATTCTTAATCTTTCATACACATGAGGTTGCTGATCAGAAGATTTTGGGTTTAATAGCCAGCACCACCAAGCTGTCACAATTGGGCCCCTGAACAAGGCCCCTAACCCCTAAAATGCTCAGATGGAAGTAAAATAAAACATTATCTGGATTAAGGCATCTGGAAATTGCCAGAGATGTTAATGTAGTTACACCAAAACCTCAGAATTATGCAATAACTCAAAACAGATAATAATCAAAAGCTTGAAGTTTATTCATTTATTCATTCATTCATCTTTTATACCGGCTTATTCCCTAATTTAGAGACACAGGGATCTGCTGGAGTCTATCCCAGCTGTCTCTGAAAGGGCAAAAGGCAGGAGGGGGACACCCTGGACAGGTCACCAGTCCATCACAGGGCCACACACACACACACACACACACACACACACTCCTTTGGGCAATTTAGAATCACCAATTAATCGTCTTAAATGTTTTTGGACTGTGGGAGGAAACCGGAGAACCCGGAGTAAACCCACACAAGAACCCACAGGGAGAACATGCGATTGCCACACAGAAAGACCCCTGCCCGCTAACCACCGCTAATCTTTGGAGTTCAATTTACTTCAAATACCAGGATGAAAAATTCTTACTGATAGAGTTTGAGAAACGGTGGTATTTTCTGCTATTTTAACATTTAACAGATGTGACAGCACAACAGGACACCTGATTCAGTGTCTCAGATCTGCATCTATGAGAGCACAGTTATTACTGTAAACAATTAAATACACCATTTTAATACTTTCGTAAAATAAAAGTGAGGCTTTAATACACCTAATAACTAAAAATACTAAAAATCTGGTAAAGGAGACGCTGCATGTCTTTAACGAGGAACAAATGTGGCCATTTTTATAATAATAATCAGGAAAACGGTGATGCTTTTTCTCACATGGCTCTCAGGTCACAGTTTTTCTATCCACAGAGTGATGGCGGAGTCAGACGATGAGGTCATGAGGTCAGAAATGGGTTTACTCCTGGAACCTTTGATGATCTCGGGTCAGCATGTTCTTCTAGCCACTCAAAAGATCAGCATACAGCCAGAAGTACGAGAGCACAGAGAAGAACTTGTTGAAGCCACGCAGAACCTGCTCCTCTGGGTCGTGAAGGTAAAATGAGAAGAATTTGGGAAAGATTATTATCAGGATGAATAATGTTAGGAAGATTTAAGTGTGTTGATTTTTTTCTTGTCTTTGATTGATGCAGGTTCTTTCAGTGGATGATGATGCAACTGTAAGGAAAATCACTACAGCTGCTCACTGGCTTCTGGACTGCCTGAAAAGTGTTGGCGATGCCACAGACATGCCATCATTACTAAAGGCATTCCAGATGTTTTCCAAAGCGTTACTGCTGCTTCACGACCTGATAACGAACAGAGTCGGAGATCTGCGGGATCACAAGCAGAAAGACGGCGTGAAAACTTCAGTGAAAATATTGAAAAGAAGTGTTTCAATGCTTCACACGGCCACACACACGTCACTCAAACACCCGACCAGTCAAGTGGCACAAAAGTCAAAGAAATATATCCTCCAGCTGGTGACCTCCACTGTACACAATCTCATCCTGACGTTGGAGAGCAGCTGTCTTAGCAGGTCCACGAGCTCCTGCGGATATTATGCAGACAGACGCATGAGAGTGTTGAGACTGTTGTCCGATCCAGAGTCAAATTGGTTTAAAGACAGAAACTTTGATGTTGTTGTACGAGATTTGGTGTTCCATTGCATGGGTGTCGCAAACTGCTCTCAGAAAGAAACGAGGTCTTGTTTGACGGCAAAGTGTAAACTTGTTCTGGAACTGTGGTCAGAGATGAGACAGAGTACTTGTACCGATGGGCAGGACGCAGAAGACTTTCATGAGAAGCTGCGTGTCTCTTTTATTATACAAATCCATGAGCTGGATGAAGCAGTGGTAGAAGCAACTTTACACCAGGTAACGGACACCTTTGTCACAACATCAGGTCCTATAGAGCAGCTGGTAAACAGTGTCCGTAACCACTTTGAAGCTGAGCTGGGGGACGGTTTGGATCTGGATCCTATCCATACTTCATTTCAGACCTTTGTGTCCTTTGCAGATCGGATGACTCAAGTGTCCCGCTTTGTCTCAGCTTTAGCTTCTGATGAAAAGAGTCTCCAGAGTGTGGAAAACGCTGTTTCTTCCCTTGTAAGGATTAAGGATGGACTCGTCCCACTTCTGCCAGAGCTTGAGGGAGACTCAGTACAGTACCATGGAGCTCTACATAAACTGTTCACCTTTCACCAGAAATGGCAAGAAGAAACAGAACATCTACTGAACTCCCTCTGTGATGTCATTAACGTTAAAAACTTCGTAGAGATCTCTGTTAAGAAAATAAAGTGTGACTCGAATCAGTGTGCGGAAGCAAGTAAATCAAATGACCTCCACATTCTAAGCAAACATCTCAGACTTCTGATGGGTCGAATGAGCCAGGTGCTTCAGTGTGTAAGAAGATGTGTAGATAAAAGCGATGATCCAATCTACCGCAACGGATTACTGGTACTCGTTAAGCAAGCTGAGAAATCGTTAGCTGAAGTGACCGTGTATGCAACAGAAATATTCAACACCAACTTTCAAGAGGAAGCGTTCCTTAGCACAATTACTGTAGCTATAAAGAACGTTGAAGTTCTTCATGATGGTTTAGACGGTTTACAACATCCACATCTGCTGAGTCCATTAAGAGAAAAGGCTCGACAGCTGGATTCAACCACACCAGTTATCACACAAAGATGAACCAAAGGAGGTAACAAATAATCAGGCTGAAGTCCAAGATTTACATCATGGTGATAAAGATTCAGCAGATACGCTTCCAAAAAAGAAAAATCCTGAACCCATCACAGATCATCATCCTGAAACAAAGATAAAAAAGTTGGACTCAAAATCTGCCAAAAGTTCCAGCAGTACTGACTTGTTGCCCCTCTTATATGAAGTGGTTAACACAAGCGGAAATAAAGATGTCGAAGCTTTAAACATAGCCTGCACACGGATTCTGGAACTTTCTGCTTGTTACACGCAGGCTACAAAAGAGGCCACCAGTATTACAGAGGAAAACGATCACCAGGAGTTGGAGAACCTCAGGTCTGAGCTGGTCACTCTGACACCTCTTCTCATCCAGGCGGCACAGGAAACGGCCATGAGCTCGGTCAGGATCAGTGACACCGTCTATAAACACAGCGCTCAGTTTTCTGACCTTATCAGAAGCACACAACAAATTCTTCTGCCAGTGAGCGGCATGTGGTATCATGCCATACAAGCAATGGTTCAGAGCCATACAGCAAACATGGTGGACACCTGCCCTCAGGAGCTCTCAGAGGTTATGTGTTTGTGTGCAGACACCGTTGAACTTGTCACATCAACTGATATTAAAGTGAGAAGTGCTGAGAGTGTTGACAGCATAACATCTCTACTGAGCAAACTCCAAAAAGCCCAAAACAACACCAAGAATCTCACAGACCTCCTGGTGTCCAAATCAGGTCAATCTGACAAATTTGATGGACCTTGCATTCTCTGGGCCCTGTCCATCCAAGTTCTGCTGGCATCATTGGACAGGATTTTGGGAACAGGTAGCAATCATGGAAGACGACGGCATCAGATGACACCCAAAAAATGGTTCACAACAATGTCCGAGAACTCGCTTCGAATCCAGGAAGCTGCACGATTGTCCTCCTTGTACTGTCGAGACAGCCGTAAAGCCAAGCTCCTGAAGGATCGAGACGACGTGAAAGCGCTCACTGAGGTCTACTTACAGGCCATAGATGACCTCGGGATAGTATCCAAGTCAGGTGTCCTGAAGCTTGCGAGATCAGAGTTTCTACAGAGACAGCTTCAGATGAAAATGAAATCACTCTGTTGTGTCTTGAGCGACGTTAATGAGGAGTACGTACCAGCGGGCAACACATCGTCACATTGGCTTGCTCGGCAGTCAGCAAAAAATCTTCTCAAGAAATCTTTACAAAGTTTGATGGAGCTGCTGAATTTCTTCTGAGGGGCGTTGAAACCGCCACGGAATCCATCCAAAAATGTTTACAATTTATAAGAGACCCGCGAGAACGCTCCAGTCTGAGGTTCATCAGTGATCATTTGTCATTTCAGATGTCAGAAATCGTTAGTATGGCCAAGTTAATCGTGGAGATGCAGACGGTTTCTGAGAGTTTGAGCTTTGATGTTCAGACTCAGTGCTGGGCAGCAAAAGCACGTTACCTTGTAGAAGAACTTTACAAAGTAGATGGAATTTCACCAGTCACAAAAGACCAGATCAAACTAGACTTGCAGGGTAAAGTAGACATTGGAGTTGTGCAGACTGACAACAAACCAAGCTTCTTCACAAAGAACACAAACCCTCCTGGACCAGTCGCCTCTGACAAAACAAATCCTGTAAACGTTTCTTTTGTGAACAACAGCAATCACAAACCCTTAAAAAATGTTTGACATCCCTAACGAGTTTTTTTGTTAATTTTTAGGACTTATCCAGAAATAAAACCTTGATGTGTTACACGGAACCTGGACGGCAGAGAAGTACTGGAGTGCCGGTGTTCAGCTCTATGGATCCATCTTTGATCTACACTTCACTCTTCCTGAAACAAGAAGCAGAAAGATGGGATGTTCAAACAAATCAGATTGTTCAAGTGACCAGAGAAATGGCGGATAAGATCTATGACATGACTCGCTACTTAAAAAAGAAAGGCCCAATTCAGGTTATATAAATATATATATATATATTTTCATTCAAAGTCCTATTTTTGTTTTTAATTCAACAACTCCATTTTAATTCTAGAGTAAAGAGGACTTTGTGTCTTCGGCTAAGGAGTTAATTTCAAGCTGCCAGACGGTCACGCTTTTTGTGAAGGTCATAGCTGAGCACTGCCTGGATCAACACTCCACGAAGGAGCTGTGCATCATCGCAGAGCGGATCGTCACCATCACTAACCAGCTCACCATCATCTCCAGGTGAGGTGTATCAGACCAGAATACTTACTTATACTCAGTCAAAGTACTTAAATTTCTGCTCATTTCATCATATCAAGTCGAGAACTGGAACATTCATGTTGGTTTTTATTAGTAATAATTATAAAAGCGTCTAGTTTTAATTTTATCTGATCAAAATTTTACAAACATCAATTGTAGTGTCTCGTAAAACTTTTGTAAGAATCCGGCAGTTAATTTAATTACATTCAAAACTCTAAGACTGGTCAATTGTCTTAATTAAGATGTAATTAGGACGCAACTGTGGCAGTATTTAAAGCTTCTTTAGAGCCAAAGTGTTTCTGTCTTTTATAACAATAATAAGATTTAAAAATCTTAAGCCTTTGTACTTTACTTTTAACGTACAGTTGGTAACTTGACTGACGAGCGTCCCAACTAACGAGTTTTTCGAGATACGTACCGTCTCTCGGCTGTTTTTTTTTGCTTTGAGTTGCGAGCTAAAATTCGGGTTACGACCCAGCTTTAGACACCCAACCGCTATTTGGCATAGCGAACGCCACAGTAAACGCCATAACATCCGGCCAGCATCCCGTGTCTCACTGTATAGCTAGTCAGACATGCGCATTACCAAGTGGAGTCGTCTGATCTCCAAGGTAAATGCTGCACATTATATAATAAAACAAAGTTAATAAAACCAGTTTATTCCAGTACATCCTATTGTATTGTTTTTTATACAATATTCGTTATTTATATATTTATTTTTTTTATTAAAAAACATTTATAAACAACAAAAAATTCCGGTGTTTTTTTTTAGGACCCGGAATGAATTAATGGCATTTCAATTCATTTCAATGGAAAAAAATGATTTGACATACAAGTAATTTGAGTTATGAGCTCCGACACGGAATAAATTAAACTCGTAAGTCAAGGCATCAGTGTACTGTGGCTCAAAATGTTTAACCAAACTTTAAAACAACATCAATGGAAATGAAGATCGCCAAGGACACTAAAGTAGGTAGATATTTCATTCAGACAGTCTTACACTGCATGGTCTGACTAATTAATTTTTATTTATTTATAATATGGACTGATAACATTTGGAGAGTTTATTCCAAAATGACCATCCCGAACAATCCGACATTCAGTCAAGGACCATGCAAACCTGACTTAGTAACTGAGTTCTATCAAAACGAGGGTGCCGAGACGTTCATATCACTTTAATTAAACAATTGTGAGAAAATATTGTGTGAATGTAATGTCCTTCGTCAAGACGTACGCAAATTCTGATCCCGATTGTGTGCAGATCAAGCCACTTTTTTTCCCACACCTGTATTTCTACACTGAACTTGTCTACCAGCTGTCAACCATGAATTAAACAGGACAATATCTCATGTGACCCAAGGGGTGCATGGTGTCTCTCCAGTGTTAATGCAGTGACTCCTGCTTGCAAGTCCTCGGATGAAATCCTGGTGAAAAATGCCCAGAATTTACTTCAGACCGTTATCCAAGGGGTCCGAGCTGCGGAAACTGCATGCATAAAGGTATATTTATATCTACTTATAACTCTGATATTAGTATTAAAAGTTTGATCAGATTTTAAATTAAATAGTCAATTCCAAAGTTCATAACTTGGAAGTTTTTATATCCAGCAGGAAGGGTTATGGGTCTTGCTCAGGAGCCCAACGGCGGTTGGCTTGCTGGTGGTGGGGCTTGAGCCCAGGTGTTTCTGGTCTCCAGATCAGCAACTCAGTGCCTTAACCATTTAAGCCACCACTGCCCCCAAAAGAGAGACCGTTTAAGCCACCACTGCCCCCATTACTGTCCCCAAAAGACAGTGGTGCTTCAAAGCCACATGATAAATTTTGGCACAAGGTACCAAGATATTTTATTCCAAACCTTTCTTCCGTTAAGGTTGATTCGACGTATTTAGACCTTGAGTCAGATCATTTGGGCTACCCAGCAGATATTTGACATATTGGCCAATACCTGACCGACATGTACAGCAACCAATCCTAGTTTTTGCTTAGCGTCATTATAGAGCGCCCTTGAAAGTCTTTTCAAATCTGTCTGCCAGATGTACAACAGTTTGTGGACATGGCAGCTAAAAGAGACACTAGGAGTAGGACAAAATAAAAGTTTTGCAATAAAAAATTAGTCACCATATTTGAAACCTATATGAAAATTAAATTTATCCAGCAATTACGCATGTTCTTCTCTTTATAAAAGGGTCTGAGACAACCTGAGCCCAACTCTGAGGCAGCAAAGGCAGCTTCCTTGTGCATAGAGTGGAAAAAGAATCTTCTCACCGCACACAGGAGCAGCTGAACCCGGAGACAGACGACCTGGGTCTGCGCAAAACATCCCAACATCAGCCGACGCCAAGCTTGGCACCACCTATCAATGTTCTGGAGAGATATAAATAAAGCTTTTGTATATACAGTAAGAGTAATGATGATAACCGTGCACACTGATAAGAAAAGTCACAGCATATGCAGTTTATTTAGGACGATATAAAAGTGATGGACAGTCGAACAGTGTCCTTTCACACAGGTAACCAAAAACAACTCGGTACAAAGAACTGCAAAAAACACATAAAACAATAAAATCGTGAACTGAACTGTTGTGTGTAAAATAAAGTGCTGGGCGTCTTCATGAACTTCACCATACAAAATGAAAAGAATTCCTTTGATGAATTTTGGTCTTTCGTTTTTTTTCTGCTAGAGTTAAAATAAGTAAAACAGAGAGTCGCAATTTAATTAGCCACTTGTTCACATATACCTTTAAATAATTACAAGCTTAGCATAAAATAATTAGCATAATTTTACATCTTTATGTAATACATGGATTTCATATTTGGAACTGTTATTTTTCAGTTCTGTACATCACACACCTCATATTTGCCCTGGAGTGATAGCTTTACACCTGTAAAGGTTCCATAGTCGGTATATTGATCAAATATATTTTTTGACTGATGACGTTGTGTAACATTAGCAGGTCGTGGTTTTGTAAAGCGTATGTACAAGAAGATAAATATATGTACAATGGCAAGACACGGGAGTGTTTACTGACAGAACGGTGAGGCTGTGGGGTCGAAGGTCTTAAACACATCCCTTAATGGTCGGTCCTTCTTTTCCACGTCTTTGTCATCATCGAGTTCCTCCTCCGGGGCTCCAGCAGTTTGTCCGGTGGGTCTGTTCTGTCGGCTGTCGGGGTACGCCGATCGTATGAGCCCTGCTAGCTGCTGGATCGGTAGGTTGTGCATGGCGGGTGCTGCTGCACACACAGGAGTGCAGGAAGGAGCTGGCATTGCTATCGGCATGGTCTGTCCAGGCTGAGAACCGTTGGTCTGGTTTTTCGACACTTCAAACACATCTTCACTTTTTTTTTCAATTATTACTGGTGCCGACAACTGAGAAGGTGTAGGAATCTCTGATTTTGCTGTTTCCTTTAAGATACCTGCGGCTTTCGGGGGCTCCTCTTGCTCCCGTTTCGGCGACAGCAAGGTGTGGTTGCGTGGATCATACAAGCTAATGCCCCCCAGCAGTGTGGTAGGGCTTTCCAGACCACTACCTGTGGAAGATGCTACGCGAGGAACGTATGGAGGCAGTTTCACTGAATCGGACCTAACTGATGTAACAGACTGACGTGATGCCCCTCGCTGTAATCTTGGATCCGAAACCCCGGCACCGGAGGAACCTTCTCTCTTTACTGGCATCTTCGAGTCCAGACTTCCAGACCGATTTACCCTGGCATCTCCTGCTTTGTGAGTTCGGGGATCTGTTGGTTTCTCAACAGTAAGTCGATGCTGCAGATTTCTGCCATGATGGATGCCTAGCGCATCCACATCCTCTCTGAGGCGTGTGGCTGCCAGGCGTGGATCTGGAGGAGGTGCGGCAGAGGATGAATGGTTTAAAGAGGTGGAAAGATTGCGATTTAACTGGGCATCTGCGATGAGTGGTGGCAGAGGAAGATTGATAGAGGGTTCCTGCTTGGGAATCAGCAGTGGAATGAGATCCTCAGGTGCCCACACTATACTCTGAGCAAAGGCCGGCCGCTGAAGAAGGATGTCCACTCGGATGTGGCTAAACTGTTTAATCTGGCAGCGAGGGTCTTGTGGCATAGCTCTAGGATTAGGATCCATTGGGATTACGAGAGCTCGTTCCCTCAGCTCACGCTCTCCCTCATCATCCTCATCCCCAGCAGAAGGTTTCTGAGCCCCAGAGGTGATTGTATGTGAGTGGTAAGGAGCCACTTTTGAGTTTACAGGCTCTACAGGCTTAGACTTGTGGGTTTCTCTGGCTAATCTGGAGTCATGCACAGTTTCCACTTCTCTCCTGGTGTCTGGAAGGTGCTGTCGAGGATCAACCAAAGCCCTGTCTTTGTGAAGCCTGGGGTCAGTCAAGGGGGTTGCCGACACTCCGGACTGCTGGAGTCTAGCCTGTTGGGACTGATGCGTCTGCAGCATTTCATTCTGCTTCTTTAGAGTCTTTAAAATGGCTGCTACACTGCCGCTGTCCTCGTCATCACTGGAATACCAGTTTGTGGTTTCGTCTAAAACAAGGAGCACATTTTTGCAGATGAAATGCATATTCAGGGTTGTTTAGGTAAAAAACTGACCTGTACACAGTGAATTTCCTCCCTGACCTCTGTCCCTGCTGAGTGGTGTG
This sequence comes from Bagarius yarrelli, assembly GCA_005784505.1. Lineage (NCBI taxonomy): Eukaryota > Metazoa > Chordata > Actinopteri > Siluriformes > Sisoridae > Bagarius > Bagarius yarrelli. The sequence continues at coordinate 346,198 of VCAZ01000217.1, forward strand.
TCCTGTCCCTCAGCTCCGTGTGGGTGGGGTTCTCTGTGGGGTTCAGAGTCCTGTTGATTTTCATTCAGATGTAAAAGCAGAGCTTTTTGAACAGCTGGCAATATATTCTTCATGCTGCCGTGGGACTCTGCACCGCTTCCCTGCTGGGGGGGCCCCAGAACCCCAGACTGGTCTTCTTCTGGGGACAGCAGAAGATTTGAATTACTACAAGCCAATGATTACTTTTTAAAGAAATTATCTAATTATATATAAAGATAATTATATATCATTCAGTTTTGTTCCTACCTGTTAAAGCAAGTGGCTGGACACTGAACAAGCTTTTGAAAAATTCTGAAGGCATCTGATTCACAGTTTGAAACGGTGTGTTCGTCTGTCCGCCAGTCAGAGACTTGAACTGTGCCCCCTGCTGGTTCATCTGAGGATTTGTATTCTGATGAAAGATTGGGGACTGACCTTGCAGTCCTGGCGGTGGCATGGGAATGCCCTGGCCAAAGCCTGGAGGTGTTGCCTGTGTTGGAGGGCTTTGGGGAAGGGTTTGCCCTGGTAGTGGAACAGCAGGACCACCCATCGATCTAGGAGAGTCTGGAGGTGGTATTAAAGAATGACTGTGACCTGGGGACACCATGTTTTCAGTTTCCATGTCTTCCTGAGCAGAGCCTTCATCACCTGGAAACTGGCCTGATGGGGGAGAGGTGCTATTGTAGAAATTGGGCCTAAAAGAGAAGAAAAAAAAGAAAAATCACTAATAAAAACTAAGCATAATTAATTGTGACTGTTAATAATCAATTAAAATAAATAAAAAAACATTTTCATTTATTCAAGACAATAAAAACCCAACAGACCTAAGCGCTATCTTCTGTACCAGGTCCACTGTTGGCTGGACTTTAATTTCAAATAGAGACGGGATCTTCTTGCTGCTGTCTTGAGGACTCCCTGAGCCAGGTGTTGGTAAGAGCCCTACACCAGGAGGTGGTTTAGGCAATGGAACAATGCCCTGCTTCTTTAGGATCGCCAGCTCCTGCTCTTCCTCAACGACATGCTCCTCATCTGTGTTTAGAACCTAAAAACGTGAATAGACACATAGTGAGTAGACACAAGATCATGACAACAGATGGTCAGATCCACAAAAAGTGCCACCACACAAGCTCATACCTTCTCCAACAATTCTTTTGTCACATCAGTTAAAGGATCGTGAGAGAATTTGCAGTGGTCTCCTTGGTAGCACTTTGCTCCAGTGTGGAAGAACTTACAGGGATATTCATGTAAGATACTGTGTAAAGGGTCAATACGAAGAACAAACAACTGTGCAGACTGACATTTTCTTTAAAGAACTTGAACAGAAACACACTAAACGAATAGTTCTGCTGATGTTTGTAAGGATATTGTGCATATAGATGCAGTTCTCTCCTTTAGTGCAGTATCCCTGGACATAGAACTTGCAAAGTTCCTTCTTCTTCTCGGGGACTACATTATCATGTTCAAACTTGCACTGATCCCCCTGTAAAAAAAGACAATGCAGTGTGTTACAGATAGAACCACATCAAGCGGTACGCCATGCCCATCACAAAGATGTGAAAATCAAAGTCTTACTTTAATGCATCTGCCTTCAATGAAATATTTACAGATGTTTCTCCCGTTGTGTTCAATCGTGTGCTGGTTGATAAACTCTTGACTCATGATTGGACGCTTTTTTTGGAAGCACTGTTGGCCTTGTCCTTCCTGCAGAACCAAGAGTATAATTTTTAAACCGAGTTATTAAAAATAAAAACTAGTCGAAAAATTCTGAAGAGAACCTCACCCCTTTAGTTCCACCTGCACTTTCCCCCGGCTCTAGACCTCTGCCCCGTCCACGCCCCCAGCTTTTGCCTTTCAGTTTCTTGTTCTTATTTAGCACACCACGTCCCCTGCCCAAGCTTCCTCCACCACGCCCTCTACCACGAGGGCCACTAACTACAGCAGGCGAGAGAGAGAGAGAAAGAGAGAAACAGAACCGATGAAACTGATAGAAAAGCCTCAGACAGAAGGGTAAACTCAGAACAGCTGATCTTCCACATACACTGTGGTCCCTTCATGCCGGATTTTGTCCCCTGCTCTTTGGACAGCCCTGCTTTGCCGGACGTGGTGACCTCTTTGGCTTGTTTGTATTTAAAAAGCTCTTCACAGAAGTCATCCTGATCTTCATCATAATCATATTTCTCTTCACTCTCGCTGGTTTTGCGCTGGGACGATCTCGGGGCTTTTCCATGACCGCCGCTGGGTTCGTGTTCACGCTGGACACAAGCAGGTACATCATCACAGCAAGAGGTTAAAGCGGAGACAGACACAGAAATCCATTTTTTTTTCTTTTTATTCTAAATCTGATAATGAGCTATAAGTCACCTGTACGAAGCAGCCATCGTAATCCCGGTAGGAGCTTTTGCTCTTTCTGTTCTTGTGTCTGTCTTGCTGCTCGTGGTCCGTGATGTAACTGTCCGAACCTGAGCCGCTGGATGGGGAATGATGCTGAGAGACAGCAGTAAGATACACACACACACACACAAATCAAAAAAGGGGGACAAAAGCAGCGATACGTTTTTAGAGGTAAAACATGGGAACAAACCTTCTGTTTTTCCCTTCGCCGCCGTTTGGACTTGTGTTTCTCTTTGAGTTTTCGGTGTCTCTTATGAGCGTGCCGATGCGGTTTGTCTTCTTTCTCCCGCACTTTTTCCTTTTCTTTGTCTTTTTCCAAGATTTCAGGCTCCGCCTTGGTTTCCTTTTCTTCCTCAATTCCAATTCCTTCATCATCGATTTCTCCGTCCTCCAATTCTCCGTCCTCCCTTTTAAAAAAGAACATTTAGCAAACTATCAGAGAGCCAATAGAAATAAAATAATAAACTAGGGTTTATTAAAAATAGGTTTTATTAAAATCAATTAAAATAGGAATAAGAATATAGATTATCCAATCATGTGCAACGTATGGTCAAATGTTTGTGGACACCTGATCACTTGTAGATGCTTTTCGGCAACGGTTTTCAAAATTATTTCTTTTTTGATGATATTTTACTTTTCTGTGCAGATTTTCCACTAGATTGGGTCATGTGACTGTGTGATTATTCAGTTCTAATAGTATGAGTGAGATCAGGCACTAATGTTGAGGTTGAGGAGATCTGGGGTTCAGTCGGGGTTCCAGTTCATCCCAAAGGTGTTTAGTTGAAAGGGGTTGAGTTCATTAGCATTTGGCAGACGCCCCTATTCATTTATCTCTGTTATACAACTAAGCAGTTGGGGGTTAAGGGCCTTGCTCAGGGGCCCCAACAGTGGCACCTTGGTGGTGCTGGGAATCGACCTACCGATCCTCCAGGTATTAGTCCAATACCTTAACCACTGCGCTACCACCTCCCCCAACTCCAGCTGGAAGACCTGCACAGTTCTTGTTTTGTGTATTGTGATTTTTGGGTTCATTAGTCAAAGTGGAGGCAAATCGAAATATTATATACAGCATGCAAAGACTTGTTACACAACTTTGTGCTTCCATCATTGAGGCTCGCGTACGGGGGTGATAATCAGGGGGCCAAAGCCAAGTCAGGTCAGAGTTTATAACACACAACGTAAGTGGGTTCCTGAACACAGGTTCGAATAACAGACGCACAAACCAACCACACCTCACAGCACCGCAAGCAGAACGAAGAACACCAAAATGTCAAAGCGATTAAAAACTTTAATTTAATCGGAGATCAAATTCCCTAAACCTAAAAACATACGGTGGACATTTTAATCCACCATTTAAACATTACCATAAAACTTACACACTAACCCCCTTCTGTGATTAATGACATTACACTTACAGACTCTTTTCTCTTTCATATAACTGAGCAATTGGGGGTTAAGGGCCTTCCTTAAGGGCCCAACAGTGGCACTTTGTTGGTGCTGGGAATCAAACCAATTCCATCCAAAATCTTAACCACTTCCCCCGAATAAATTAATTTAATTTCAGGTATAAAAGATAAAAGAATGAATGAATGAATGATCATATCATATATCAGAAAATCCTCCATGACTTTTCCCTGCATCAGAGGGCGGGCCTGGAATGGGGCGGGGCTAATCTATTCCAAGGGGCGTCGGTGGGCGTGGTTTCCATCACGTCATTAAATAACAGTTTTAACAGCAGTTTAGGAGATCATTGCAATCCAGCAATGATCTCCTAATGCAAACAAACAGATCTGTAGATATAAGAAAGGGATGAAGAGATGGAAGAGACGAGCAGGGCGGGAACACATGAAGCACTGGCTTGGAAAAGAAATAAAAAATAAATAAATGTGCATGCAATAAAAGATGGACTGGGGCAAATTGAGACAAATGCCCTAAAGGTTGAAAAAAAAAAACCCCAAAAAAACCCTCGAGTGAAATGAAAAAAAAAAAAAAAAAACCTGCACAGAAGCAGATAAGAGCTTTACTCGACCTTTCATCGCCTGCCAGTTCTGTCATGTTTTTGTCAAGGACAGGATTTGGGGGACAGGAGAAGAGGCTCACAAAAGCCATGATGGTTAGAAACGGATTTGCTCTTCTTTGCAACAAGACTGAGATGTATTCAGTCACTCATGGAGACGTTGTGACAGATGATGTAATTATTTAGTCTTGGAAAAAAGAACCCCACTCACGGATACACGTCTCAACAAGGAGACGGTTAACAGACACTGTCCTCTCTCATGTCAAATGCTGAGATTATTTAACGCTGTAAACACAGCTTTGATACCGCAGGTTTGCTAACGTCCCGTCGGTTGACAGCTGTCTTGGTGCGGTAGTGCAGACGAAATGTGGAACAGAGATTGTTATAAGTTTCGTTGCAGTCAGTATCTCCGTCAGACATGGCGCCCGTTAAGAGTTTTCGCAAAATGGCTGCGAAGACGATGAACAAGATAGAAAAAATCCCGCCTACTCAGGGTTTCACCAATCAGAGTACGAGGATGGTGTCGAAGCCGTTCCGGAAAACGCGTCTGATTGGCTGGAGTACTGGCGCCTTGTTTTTTGTCACCGTTTCCTCTTATCCTATTGGATATCAAAGCTGTCAAAAATAAATAAATAAATAAATAAATAAACAAACGGAAATATCAGTAATAAGCCAATTGATAATAATAACAACAACAAATTATTGTTTTATTCTTGTGGTAAAAATTATTTTATAGCAGATTCCTTTATCATATCAAAGCCTTGTATTAAAAGTGTTTAACATTTCTTACCACTAGATGTCAGTAGTGTCAGTAAACAGGAATAAGGCGCCTTACAATAAATATGATCCGTTATAATAAAGAAAATGTAATCTATGTTATTAATATTACTTAATTTCCCATTTTATAAACATAACGCATTATTAAAAGTTCGAGCAGCATCTATTTACTGTTAGATTTTTAGTTGCTTATCATTTGGATTGATTTATAGTAAGAATATTTAGGATTGTCTACTTACAATATCGTTGTTTTTTTTGCTTTTGGTATAGATTATAGATATAGATTATTATTTAACCCCCCCCCCCCCATCAAAAAATTGTGTTTAGTTATTATTTCAGATCAAAGATCATAGCCTTTTTTTCTCTCTCTCTCTCTCTCTCTCTCTCTCTCACTCGCACACACACACACACACACACACACACACTTTGATCACACACTGATCAGTCGTAGCTCCGAGTATCTGCTGTTTCTTCCTTTGATAGAACATCTGCACATCAGCTGGAAAACAAGCAAAAGAAAAGAGAGAGAGAGAGATAGAGAGAGAGAGAGAGATAGAGAGAGAGAATTGGCGCAGTTTTTGCGCTGTGGAGTTAAAACCACTTGAAGTTCCTCATCAGTCCGCAGGTAGAGGAGCGGAGTGGATTTGTAGGATGTGTGTCTCACATCAGTACCGTGCTGTGTTTTTTCTCTCGCTTTTGACGTTACACAGCTGTGATGACGGGATGCAGGTCAGTTTTTTTTTTGTAAGTGTTGTTTAAGTGTTCTATCAAAGATGTGTGATAGCAAAGAACTGGAGAAATACCCAGTTCTTGGAAAAGTTCTTAGTAGGTTCTCCAGACGGTCATTTCATGATAGCGGTTCTTGAACTCGGTTTTCAGATTTCTGAAGCATATAAAACCTGAGGTTCTACATAAGGTGCTTAAAAGGTTAGCTGAAGACACCGCAATGATTTTTCTGGTGGTTAACTGAAAAAAAAGGTTCAATCTATTGCAGAAACATGAAGGCTGATATAATTCTGTAAAAATACTGTAACCCCAAGCAGGTAATGAAAAGAACCATAACTAACATCAACAATTTATTTTAATTTGATCCTTTAGACATTTTATTTTAAATCATTTCTCTTTTTTTCCTCTTTTCTCTCATCCGCACTCTCTACACTTCCTGTCATTTGTTATGAATCTATTTTTAGAATTTTTAAACTGTGTATCTTTATATAAATCCTGTGGGGATGGAGGTGTAAAATCCAGATGTGCCTCGGCTGAGTGAACATCGCGCAAGATTTTCAGATTCCCAATATGGGTCACCGACTGTAAATGCCACTCTTTTATTTTTATAATGGTAATAAAGGGTTGTGATTGGACGGCAGTGCATTCCCTTCCTCTGTTCCTTCTTGCCATGAAAAATATACAAGCGACCAGCTTTCTTCTCCTGAAGACATCTGCAGAACAGCTTTGGGTTAAGCTGTCACCCGTCCCTGAAAAAGAGAGAGAGAGAGAGAGATGTGTATGTGTGTGTGTGCGAAAAAAAAAAAAAAGAGAAAGAGATAGAGGAACTCCTGATACCTGCTAGTCCCAAACTTTTATTAGTCCTGACAGCCGACTGGTCCACAACTGGCATCATCATTTAGGATACACCTTCTCTCCACGTTGAAGTTTATGCAGTGACGATACACAGGTGTCCAGATGATCTGGTGACCATTTGGTGGAACCTGAGTTTTTATTTCAGGACAAATCTGTGCAGCGGTCATCTTTAAATACCGTTTTAATTAGTCTGAAGGTCTACCAGTATCAAAAGACATCATGATATGGTCCAGGTAACTCACTTCTTCTCATTTATGGATGTAACTGTGGTTCTGTGAAGCTGTGATGACCACCAGGGTTCCTTGTCATCCTGTATTTTATATAGAAAAGATCCAGTGCAGTATTGTGATAGCACACGCAATAGAAATGTTATAAAGGGTTTATAGAAGCACTGAAGACTTTCCTGTGATTATTCCAGGACTTTATGGACAATTTTTGTGTATTTTATTGATTTATAATCCAATGTTCCAGTATCACCAAGACCACTGATATGTTTTTGATCTGACATGTTTTTCCTTTAGTCGATAGAACTGCTGTCAAGTTCTCCGTTCTCCATGGAATTAGATGTGACATCTGTGTGTGTGTGTGTATGTGTAAAACACATCTGTCATTCTGTTATATTTATTACTAACATCCAAAATTAATTAATACCGTAAGCCTGATCTTCCACACCACATCCCTTGGATGAAATCCCTCATCTGTCTTGTGGATTTCATAGCGAATCATTATTTGAATGGGATTTTCGGGATTTTAGTCACAGCCTAAGTGTCATGACGAGGAATTTAATTTTGCTATTTGCTTTGGTGCACATGGCAGCCTGTGGATTGTGTGTTGTTGATTATGTCGATGTGGTTGTTTATATCTCAGGGCTGCATAGACAAGCAGAGGGTGATGGGTGTCCTCCAGCAGATGGAGAAATTTTTAAAGGGTCAGGAGATCCGGTTCACAGAAGGACTCAGAATAATGAAGTCCAAGCTTACCAATCTCCAGAACTCAGTGTCCAAGTTTCCACAAGCAGACCAGTCTTCACGTACGTACAGTACGCTGTGCTAATGCACATAAGATTTTTTTTTTTCTGCACTGTATCGCTGAGGTTTAATTTATACTTCCCATCATGCTGTGTGTTTTAGCTCCATCTCCTTGTCCTTCTTTGGAAGCTCCACCTCACGGGAAGAAGTTCGGCTCTAAGCATGTTGTCGGACATGAGATACACTTTACCTGTTTCTCAGGTTACCGGTTGGTGGGCTCGGCAACCCGAGTGTGTCAGGAGAATGGCAGCTGGAGTGGAGTCGATGCTCTCTGTAAAGGTCTGTTCATATCTCACCTCCAGTCTCATAATAAATTTGTTCCTGATTTACAGATTCAAGTTATGTGTTTCTGTAAAATCAACAAAAAAGATTAATAATAGTGAATCGGAACCCATGTTCCTGGAGGGTCGCAGTCCTGGATTACCAATCAGGTGTGTCAGTCGATCATTAACTGGGAGATACCAATTCACTTAGTCTTCCTATGTCCACCCTCATCTGATATGGTTCAATTCATTTATCTTCTATATCCGCTTATTCCCTAATTTGGGGTCACAGGGATCTGCTGGAGTCTATCCCAGCCTTTCACCCTTTTGCTCTTTGAAGGCGTACTTCCTGGACAGGTCACCAGTCCATCACAGGGCCACACACACACTCACACTCACACTTACTCCTATGGGCAATTTAGAATCACCAATCAATCCAACATACGTGTTTTTCTACTGTGGGAGGAAACCGGAGAACCCGGAGTAAACCCACGCAAGAACCCACGGGGAGAACAGGCAAACTTCACACAGAGAGGCCCCTGCCTGGGAATCAAACCTGGGACCTTCTTGCTTTACACAGAATGCAGTGACAGTGAAAAGTTTGACTCTAATAAGCAAACCGGTGGACACGTACGATGGTATCTTTCAGTTTCTGTGTGAATGAACACACCTGATCCAGGTAATCCAGGAGTGTCGCCATTGATATTTAATTCTTTGCTCTTTTATTGGCGATTCATAAACTTAATTAAAAACATTTTAAATTCTGACGCATGCTGCAAGTTGCTAGTCGCTGTGCAGCATCCGGAACACATCAGCTTCACGGTTTAAGCGGCTCACGTTTACAAGAAAAATTCCAGGTATTTTGAGTTCATTTCCTGGAGAGTTTTCATTTCAATCTTGACCGGACCATCTTAGACTGGACAGCGAGGACAGACATATTTACTAGATCAGTGGGATTCCATGCTTAATAAACAGCGACATAAAGAATAAACGGAGGAAAGAATAAGTGATCCTTTCTGCTGGATTGAGTTGCTGAGCTGCACTGTTATAAAGCGCTCGTTACTGCGGCATTAAATGTCTGGAAAACACAACGCGTCTGCGCTCATGTTCCAGCCCGTGTCTTTCTCTGGTACATGCCAGAGCGGTGGTTGGCAGGACGATTGTAAAAAGAGAAGCCCCTGAAGCTCCGGTTTCAGACAGGACTATAGAGCCTGCAGTTCTCATGAACCGTCTACCAGGAAAGACCTACTGGACCGAGATAAGTGAAAGAATCGACTGAAAAATTCTAATAAAGTACTTTGCGATGCTCGTCTGCTTTCCAGCTGTTTTTTTTTCTTTGCATTTTATGTCAAATATTCCTTTAAATCCACTCAGACGTTTCATTAAATCAAGCTCCAGGTTTGATAGCAGGAATGTCAAGTATGCGATTGATGCTTTCCTGAGTTCTGCAGCTGGCAGGATTCTTGGACATTCCTAATGGTATGAGAGCCTGGAGCATGTAATCCCAGCAGGTCATGAAGATTGCAGGAGAGGGCAACATCGAAGAAAAAAATCATAAATAATAGATTGAAAAAAAATTCTGGTGGGTTGATTTGTTTTTTTTTGTTGGAATAAATGTGTTTCCAGAAGCTTCCAGAAGTGTTTTTTCTGTCTAACACACACACATACAAACACTGTATTAATTACATTAATTACTCCTTCTCTCTCCGTGTGTAAAACTGAACCTTGTTGTCAGCTGCAGGTGTGAGTCAGTGTGCCAGTCACCCATGTCTGAATGGTGGCACCTGTGTTGAGGGGGTCAACCAGTACAGGTGCTCATGTCCTCACAACTGGAGCGGGAGTCGCTGTCAGCAGCAGACCCAAAGAGGTAAAAGCGTCTGATTCGCTGTCAATATTATTAGCCTAATTTTTATTTCTATTTAATCATTTATTAGTTTTTTCCTAAAAAATAAAAAAGTGTGAAAGGTTGCAAAATGAGGTGAGCATCAGGTGCAGTCACGCTGAAAATTCTTTTATGGATCTAATTTAATACAGAGCACGGTGTCAAAATTCAATCTGAACTCTTCATTTAATGTATATTTTTGAATCTGTAAATTTATTATTAATAAAATATGTATTTATAGTTTGAAATGAGAGCTTCAGGGGCCTCATGTATCACCGCCAGCTTTCACGCTCACGGTCGGATGTACTAACAGTGAAATAAATGTGAAAATTTGCGTTCCTCCACGCCAATTTCGCGTCTGGCGTACGTATATATTATGTTTTTTTGTCCGTGGGCGCCTCTTGGAGTCAATAAAGTGAAGTTGCCAATGTTAGACTACAAAGTATTCTACAAGTCTATAGCACCACCATGTTGCTTTTAATTTGTAATTGATTAAATAGGCTAATTGACATCATATGTTTCTACCAATTATGCAATCAAATAAGAACATAGAAAAGCACGTAGAAATTAAAACAACCCTCAGTCTGGCAGGGGTGGGGCAATCTCGGAACTGCAGGGCCGATGTCCTGCAGAGTTTAGCTTTAACTTGCCCTAACACACTTACCTGAAGGTTACCGAGACTGCCCACCCCTGCAATGGCAGTCTATGGCAATGGCAGCACTGGCCTTATTAGAGGACATTGTCAATTGCCAAATCTGAAGAGGACAAGTTTTCAGGCTAAAGACATGCGTTACAGACTGCTTAGCATCTGTAAATCGTGATCCTGACCTAGTCAGTCTAATTCCTTTTCTCCTCCCCTCTGGTGTTCAGCCCCTCCGGAATGGAGCGTAATGAATGATCCGGAATTCAGCCGTAAACCTCGCTGTGCTAAAGTGGACCAAGCGCAACACTGCAGCTGTGACGCAGGCTTCCATATGAGCGGCACCTCTCACAGCAGCATCTGCCAGGGTACGGCGTGTACTTACAGTTTTTAAACGCTGTCAACTTTAGTTATTCTTCAGGGAAATGATATTCCAGCCAAACTGCGGCGCAGGACGTGCAAAATGATAAAAGTGCTTGTTTGTGTCATTGTGTGTGTGATGTCCAAAATCCATACCAGCCATGAAATGTTCCAAAGCCTCAGACAGACTAAACACACCCTTTGTACATTTTCTTTGCTTAAAGTTTTCGTACCTCTTTACCCTCAGGGTAAACGCGTTTTGATCGTGTTCTCATGCATCTGTGTGCAGATGTGAACGAGTGTCAGGTGTATAAAACCGACAGCGGCTCACTGTGTGCTCACACCTGCGTAAACATTCCCGGCTCGTACCGCTGCTCCTGTCCTGGTGGCTATGAGCTGCTAGCGGACGGCAGGAGCTGTGAGGGTGAGCGACGTGTTTCCTACACACCCCAACACTGATACAGAGGAGGAGAATGAGACGTGAAGTCAGACAGGACAGGTGTGAGACTGTTTCTCTTTCTCTTCTTTCTCCTCGCTCCAGATGTGGACGAGTGTCTAAAACAACAGCACAACTGCAGCCGTGGAACCAGCTGTGTTAACACCGGAGGGGGTTTCCGCTGTGTACATCCAGAGTGCCCACACCTGCACGGAAATATCAGCTATGTCAAGACCTCACCTCTGTAAGTACCAGCGCATACACACATACACACACACACATATATATACACACACACACACACACCCTTAAGATATAGCATAATTAAACATATAATATTATATTCAATGCATTAAAATGCTATCGAAAAGTTATATTATATTATGGGATTGGTGCTAATCTAGTAAAGGAAGAACAGAATGATACAACATACAAAGATGTTCTAGATGAGTGTGTGACTCCGGGTTTGTTGAAAACACACTGATATGGGTGCTGGTGATGTGCCCACCAATGCAATGCAAGTACATCTCACTCATAAATATTTAAGTTAATGGTTAGTAATGCTCTTTGCAGTCAGTGTGAGAGGAACCCCTGCTCCATGACCAGCCGCACCTGTCATCTGGCCCCAAAAACAGTTTCCTATCACTACCTGTCTCTCCCATCCAACCTCCCAACCCCAGCCACATTGTTCCGCATGGCTACGGCGACGGCACCTGGCCATCCGGGACCCGACAGTCTGCGTTTTAGCATCGTGGAAGGAGGAGACGTACGAGGCATGTTTGTCATGCAGCGTTTGGACCGGCAGACCGGCGAGCTGATCCTGGTCCAGCCGCTGCTCGGCCCCCAGGAGCTCAGCGTGGACGTGGAAATGGCAGAGTACTCAGATCGCACCTTCCAGTCCAAACATCTCGCCCGGGTCCATGTGATCGTCTCTTCGTACAAGTTTTGATGAGGAGTAAGCAGTTCCGTAGACGAGAACCTTTTCATCTTTAGTAAAAAAAATAAAAGATAAAAGTTTTATGTATAAACTAAAGCATTATATTAAAACAATGATTCATGTTTGTAAATATAAAAATGTTACTTTATTTTTTTTTAGCTGGATATAAAAAGATAAACAATTAAACTCCGAATCTAAAAATAATGTTTTTATCTATCTGTATATCAGATTTTGTGTTCTAGAAGTCTGATCCCGGCGCTTACTTTAATAAACTAACTTCTATCCAATCTTTATTAATATGGAGTAATTTTTCTCTTTGCTTTTAGTCTCATCCTATAGGGCATATGATGGGGTAGGTAAAGGGAAAGGTGAAGGTATAAAGGAGGAGCATATGACGGATAGGCAAAGGGGTAGGTGAAGGGGTAAATTGGGGTGAACATGATGAGACATATGATGGGACATATGATGGGGTAGGTGAAGGGGTAGATTAGGGTGAACATGATGAGACATATGATAGGACATATGATGGGGTAGGTGAATGGGTGGATTAGGGTGAACATGATGAGACATGATGGGACATATGATAGGGTAGGTGAAGGGGTAGAATAGGGTGAACATGATAAGTCATATGATGGGACATGAAATGGGGTGGATGAAGGTGATCTAAGGTTGAAGGGATAGAGTTGAGCATATGACGGACAGATAAAAGGGTAGATTGGGGTGAACATAATGAGACATGATGGGGTAGGTAAAGGGGTGGATTAGGGTAAACTAGATGAGACAAATGAAGGGACATATGTGGTAGGTGAAGGGATAGGTGAAAGGATAGAGGGGGCATATGACAGACAAATAAAGAGGTAGGTGAAGGGGTAGATTGGGGGAACATGATGAAACATATGATGGGGTAGGTGAAGGGATAGGTAAAGGGATAGGGGGGCAATATAACAGACAAATAAAGGGGTAGGTAAAGGGGTAGATTGGAGTGAACATGATGAAACATATGACGGGGCAGATGATTGATAGAGGAGGCATATGACAGACAGATAAAGGGGTAGGTGAAGGGGAAGATGGGAGTAAAGATGTTGAGACATATGATGGGGTAGCTGAAAGGGTAGATTGGGGTGTGAACATAATAAGAGAACATATGATGGGGCAGATGATTGATAGAGGAGGCATATGACAGACAGATAATGGGGTAGATGGGGTGAAGATGTTGAGACATATGATGGGTAGATGAAGGGATAGAGGAGGCATATGACGGACAGACAAAACGGGTAGATGGGGGTGAACATAATGAGACATATGATGGGGTAGGTAAAGGGGTAGTTTGGGGGGTGCACATGACGGAACAGATGATGCATGTTAAAGCGCGACGCCGCTCGTGGCCGCTGCGCTCTCAGTACCGCTCCTCAGCTCGCGCTCGTGCAGTCTCCGGTTCTGGTGTTCGGTGGTGGAAAATGAATTCCGGCGCTCAAGACAAAATGTTCTGGACTTTTGTCCTGCCTGTCTATTTATTCATGTCACTCATTCATGTCGCTGTTACTGCCCCGGAGACCGGACACTGGACTGTTACTGTGGTGAATGTGAGTATAGTGTGAGGCCAATGAACAGCTAACAGACTCGCTAACTAAACTAACGAATATCCATAACTTTATTTCACCTGTTAATTAAATTCGACGTAATTTTGTTTTTACAGTTTTATTACATTATAATAAAAAAATATAATTTATTCTAATAAAACAAACTAGCTTTACTACGCTTAGCTTATTAGCTAGACATATTAGCTAACTAGCACGCTGATGTGGCGTTAGCTGACAGGCTGTCTGTGCTAACCTTTAGTTTGTTAAAGTATTAAAAAAAAACATGTTTTAACAGCTATTTAAAAATAAATAAAAGACAGAATTATTAAACACACATCCCTGTTAGCTAATGCTAGCTAACCTGTCAGCTGGGCTTTAGCTACTAAAGCTAGCTATTTCTGTTAGCATGATATCTGTCAGGAATTATTCAAGCTATTAACGTTATACGACCACAATATAAAGGATTTTAAAAGAAATAAGTTTTATTGTTTTATTATTATTATTTTGCTTGTTTGTTATAACGTATTTAAAGACGGGTAATAGCTATAAGCGAAAGCCTGTGTGGAAAAGGAGGCTGTGTTTCAGTCACGTGACTAAGAAGCTACAAACAGCAGCCCAGCATTAAACGCTAAACTAGTCACAGTCTGGTTTATTTAATTAAACTATCTATAAAGTAAAACGTTTTGAATTTATCTAGTAAATATAAAACACTAATTACAAATAAATAAATGAATAAAAATCGGCATTTTATTTTGTATAAAATGTGCTCGGTGCAGTTGCGTGTCTCTACCACAGAGGGAGCTGTTGAGTGGCGGTGTTGAAACCAAACAAAGACAATATTGTAATTCATTCAGAGGGGTTATTATTCGCACTATGAGTCAGGATAGGGGCTCAGTGATTGAGGTGTTGGGCTGCTGACCGGAAAATTGTGGGTCGAATTCTCAACACCACTCTGCCGGGCCCCTAAGCAAGGCCCTCAACCTTCAACCAATCAGTTTCTTTAATTTACATTTACAGCATATAGCAGACGCCCTTATCCAAAGTGACTTACATTTATCTCTTTAATATAACTGAGCAATTAGGGGTTAAGGGTCTTACTCAGGGGCTCAGGGTGGTGGCTTGGTGGTACTTGGTGTTTTACTTTAACCACTAAGCCACCACTTCCCACAATACCATCTAAGGTGGGAACCGTTACATTCATTTATTCATTCTACGCTTGTTCCCTAATTCGGGGGTCACAGGGATCTGCTGGAGTCAATCCCAGCTGTCTCTGAACGGGTTGAAAGACAGGGAGGGGGACACCCCCAGGACAGGTCCCCAGTCTATCGCAGGGCCACACACACACTCAAATTCACACTCACTTCTATGGGCAATTTAGAATCATTATCAATCATCTAACATACATGTTTTTTGGACTGTGGGAGGAAACCGGAGAACCCGGAGTAAACCCACACAAAGACTGGGAGAACACGCAAAACTCCACACAGAACCTGGGACCTTCTTTCTGTGAGGCAACAGTACCAAGCACTAAGTCATTGTGCTGCCCTTTAGCATTGATCTTATTTTTTCACTTCCTGTTTAAGCGCGCAGGTCTGAGTACGTCCAAATACGAGTTTTTACATTCACAGAAAAAAAAGCAGCAAAGCAAACTCACACCTTCTCTTTTAGATCGTCTTCAGGTTCATTACAGCGATGAGCCTCTTAATCCACATGGCCGCCGTCACATGACCCAGCACCCTCAGTGCGTTTTGTTCGATAGTAAACTTATTAGACACATCATGCACAGTTTCCTGATAAATGAAATGCAGTGCGTTTGTGTTTATCGTCTATCACAATGTCAGTGATGTTATGAATATTAATCATTCTTTTTATTTATTTATTTTATTCCCCCCGACAGACATCAAGACCTTTGTTATTAAAAAAGTCTATGTACAAAGACACGGACATCCAATTAAAAGGTAAAACGAATTAAATTTAGTGCAAACACCCATTTATCTGTTTGTCTTATATTAACTGTTGTGTATACGGGTGGTAACGTTTATATAACGTTGTGTCTTTTTAAGTTTCTTCTTTTAAGTGTCCAGCAGAGGTCTCGTTTGTCATCAGGTGGTTTTTAAAGTTCTACCCGTGTCACAATGAATTCAGTAACATAGAGGTGAGCGATGTCCACGCATGCTATAAAGCTGCATACTGATGCACCTGAAATTAAATGTGCGTTTGTCTTGTGTTTGTTGCCAGGAAATGTATGAGAAGACGCCACTGAGTCGGGGTGAGGGTCTAGACCCCAACCCTCTTGCACCAGGAGAGTACATCGAACACAGTAACAAAATATTAACCTGCAAAACCGGGATGCAGGTTCCCCATGCTCAGTGTATGTGTATTATTATTATTATCTCATAAAGGCTTTAACATCGTCTCAGCTTTCTCACATTTCCATACGTCCTTTAAAACCCCTTATGGTAGACAGCAGCCTGCTGCAGGAGTGACTGTCACATGATATCACATGCCGTAGCACTCTTGTTCTTTGCATTACTACATTTCTGCCGTTTGGCAGGCACCCTTATCCAGGACGTTTATCTCATTTTATGAAACATCTGAGCAGTTACGGATTAAGGGCCTTACTCAGGGGCCCAGCAGTGTCAGTTAGGTGGTAATTGAATGCATGGGCTTTTGTTCAGCAGTCAAACACCTTAACTACTGGTCTCTAACCCTCTGTTACTGCTTACATTTACAGCATTTGGCAGACGTCGTTATCCAGAGTGACTTACATTTATCTCATTTATACAACTGAGCAATTGGGGGTTAAGGGCCTTGCTCAGGGGCCAAACAGTGGTGGCTTGGTGGAGCCACAATCTTTAAGTTGGCAGTCCAACACCTTAACCGTGAGCCACCACTTCCTGCTTCTTCAAATGACTAATTTTTACTTTTTTTGCAGAAATCCCAAGCAGAGCCCAGAACAGTGGAACCACAGCGAGAGTTAATTCATGTAAGACTGTGTATCATGGAGGTTCGACTTATTTTGATGCTCACAAACATTTCAAATATTAGTAACATTTCCTGTTCTTGTCAGGATGGCAATTACACCACGTGGCTGACGGCGGAAGTTCAACCGGGTGAAAAGGTAAATTGTCTCAAATAAAGTTTTGTCTATAAAAAGCCTTAAATTTAGATTTGATTGATGGTTTTTAAATATTAGCACAAAAACCAGACTTAATAACTGTTTACAGATAGACAAATAGAAGTTTTTCCTTATCGTAGTCATTGCGTCATCAAGAGATACGAGCTTGAACTTCATGGTGCTGCATGGTAAAAAGTTAAACTGCACAGTTTGTCGGAAACGCTTTAAACTGGGTACACCGGGCACCATGAATATGCGTAAAGGCATGAGATATATTTATATTTATATATTTAAGTGCAGTAATTTCTATGGAGGTTTTGGTGGTCTTAAATTTCATCCAAGTTGTTATTAAAAAGGTCTTAAAGTTTTATATGTAAAGCATCACCTTTTTTTCTTAGAACGATCATGTCATTGCTACGACATGGAGGGATGGACCATATCTACTTGTGGTGTTAATCCAGACCAATAAAAAGGACATAGACTGGAATTTAACCTGTGAGACGCACAGCACGTTTATTATTTCTTCAAAACTTTACGCTTCCTATTAACATAAATAGTAAAAATTTTAATCATTGCAAGGTCGTTTCCTTTGTTGCAGTTTCTGTGATAATGAAAGGAGATCATGGTTACATCTCAGTCACAGAATGGCCTCTAATGATTGTGAGTGTTGTGAAGTGCTATACACACCTTTTCTAGTCATCTTATGTACACTATTTAAAGGTTTATTCAATACTTATGATGCGTAACTCTTATTCCATGTCCACGCCCTCAGTTCTACATGGTGATGTGCATTGTCTACATCCTATACGCTCTGCTCTGGTTCCTCTGGGCTTCGTGCTACTGGAAAGACCTGCTGCGTATCCAGTTCTGGATAGCAGGCGTGATCCTTCTGGGCATGATAGAGATGGCAGTCTTCTGTGCCGAGTATGAGAACACTAACGCTGTCGGCTCGGCCAGTAAGTTATGAGAACACAACCCAAAAGTGGAAAGATTTTATAAAATAACATGTACTGTAATTAGTTTGGCTGTTTTTTTTTTTTTTTTGTACAGCTCAAGGCTTGCTGGTTTTTGCCGAACTGGTGTCTGCTTTGAAAAGAACGCTAGCACGACTCCTGGTGATCATCGTCAGTCTTGGGTACGGAATAGTCAAGTGAGTAGAGCGTAAAATCAGCTGTGTATTAATAATCAGTGATTAAGCCAGACATTAAATGTGGTGTGTGTGTGTGTGTGTGTGTGTGTTCCCTCCAGGCCTCGTCTGGGGACAGTCATGCATCGAGTCGTGGGTCTGGGAGTCCTGTACTTTGCCTTTGCTGCCATTGAGGGTATTTTGAGGATTACTGGGGTAAATTACACTTTACTGTGTGTATATATAGGAGTATCGATGAAGTCTAATCTAGGCAGTAATCTGAACTTTATTTATGTTGTATATTTTTTCTTTATATATTTGCATCTGATCAAGGATCCACCCTTAAACACATTACAGATGTTTATATTAGAATTTGTTTATTTGTTATGTGGTGCTTAATTTGTTTTCATGAGAGGTTAATTAGTGTCATGTGATATGTTTAATGTATAACTACTAAACCCCCAAAAACAAATATTCCTATAGCTATAATGTCATTCTGGGTGTATTTTTTTTTTTTGTCCCTTTGATAAATGAAATAACTGTATGTAAAACAGTGGATGAAACTGATTTGTCTTCCACCATGTAAGTATGTTGTGTGTTCTTCTGAAAGGGCCGCGACAGTGTACCATCTCTGCTCACTGCCATTGTACTGATTGTGTTTGACTCCTCCATCATTTGGTTCATATCCTTTCAGGTGTTGAATCATATAAATCTGGACATTAGTACTAGGGTTTGAACTGCCCAGTGAAGTGTAGGGAAACACAGGTCATACCATTCTGTCTCATTCATCTGTTCTTAAAAGAATAAAGAAAATGACAGGTTATTAATTATTATAGCAAATACACTACAAGCCCAAAATGTATACATACTACACCGGTGCCTTGACTTACGAGTTTAATTAGTTCCGTGACGGAGCTCAAGTCACACATATGTCAGATCAGTTTTTCTCTATTGAAATGAATTGAAATGCAAGTAATCCGTTCCCCAAAAAACGCTGCAATTTCTTTTTGTTACGTTTTTAAATAATAAAAATAAACGTATAAATAACGAATACTGTATAAAAAACAATCCAATAGGATGTACTGGTTTTATTAAGTAGAATGTACAGCGTTTACCTTGGAGATCAGACGACTCCACTTGCTAACGCACACGTCTGACTAGCTATCGAGTGAGACACCTTTTTTTTCATCTTCGTTCGTTCTTTCTTTTAATCCTCTCTTTAACGCTACATCTTCCCTCTTTTTTTTTTTTTAATTCTCTATTTTCCTTAGGCTAAAGATTCTGACCTGGCCTTGCTGGCCAACATTCCCCTCGCTCTGCTTGACTCCTCTCTCTGTTGGTGGATATCCTTTCAATTTCTGCATGCTCCTCTTACAGTTTATATAAGAGCCTTCGGTGGGCGTGTGTCATGACCTCTGTAGCTTTTATTCATAATTAGCACTGCTCTTATTTTTACCGCTTAGTTTCTTGGACGTTTTATTTAATCATTAGCCTTTTTCGTCAGTGTTCCTCGTGATTGTGCTTCAAAGCTTTGTTATTTCCTTGACGACTTCTTAAATATTTGTTAGTCTCGCCCAAACCATAAAGACGCTGAAACTCAGGCGAAACCCAGTGAAGCTGTCGCTGTATAGACACTTCACTAATACACTCATCTTTGCTGTAATTGGTAAGTAAAGGAACCAGATGGTTTTGTGGTGTAGCGAAAAGTATTTATCGTTTTGTTAATTTCACACGATGAACCCTGTACATTTTTTTTTTTTTAGCCTCGGTCATTTTCATGGTTTGGACGACAAAGAAATTCCGATTAGCCGACTGTCAAGCTGTGAGTATTGGATCCGCTGTTAATGCTTCACTTTTTCTGTGAAAAGAGTGATGTGTGATGTGGTGATGTTCTGAACAGGACTGGATGGAGCTCTGGGTAGATGATGCTTTCTGGAGGTTTCTGTTCTCTATAATACTGCTGGTCATCATGTTTCTCTGGAGACCATCTGCTAATAACCAAAGGCAAGATTTAACACCTAAATGATTTCTGGGTCATCTGAAAGTTTGGGATTATTAAATCTGGACGGATTAAACCTTAAAATAAATCCTCGCTTCCTCAATGTTACAGATACGCATTTACACCTTTAATCGATGACTCAGACGACGAAGAGATTGATGAGTTCCTGGTGTCTGGAAATATGTGTAAGCAGTCGATCTGCTGATGCTTTAGAAATATTTTTCCACTCTGTGTGCTGTGTAAACTCATCAACGTCTTGCTCTATTTCCAGCCGAAGGCATTAAACTGAGAGCTGCTAAGATGGAGACTAACGGATCGTCCAAACCTCTCATTTCTAGTGTGGTCAGTGTCCCAGCCCAGAAAAAAGACACAAATTTTAGATCTGATCTAAAGTGAATAAAGAGGAGGATTTTAGATTCCTCTGTCATGGGTGCCAATAATATCGGAGTGTGATTTTTAAAATGAAAAACTGACAGTATGACATTGTGATTTTTAGGATGAAGACTTGAAGTGGGTGGAAGATAACATTCCTTCATCTTTAACAGATGTGTAAGTGTTTTTTTAAGGATACCATGGTAGCTACTATGCGGTATATGGATGCGATAAACAAGGACATGAAATTAGTGAGTCTGAGTGAAGAGGATGTAGAAAATAGGGTTAGGTGGTGACGACACATGATTCGCTGTGGTGACCCCTTAAAGGGAACAGCTGAAAAGAGGGGAAAAGAAGAAAATGGTAGCTACTATGATTTTGGTAGGTACCTAATTTATACACCAGGAACAAAAAAAGCTCATTACCCAGACGTCTAGCCTTTTTCACAATACAGCCAGATCCATTTATTTCTGCTTCCACCACACGATAACCGGTGTAACAAGGTTGTTCATTTCACTCGTCAGTGGTTTTTAATGTTATGACTGGTCCGTGTGTCTGGCAGGCTTGATGAGTTTTAATATGATGTCCTATTTAATGTTTGTTTTTTTTTTCTTTTCAGCGCTCTTCCTGTCCTTTTGGACTCGGATGAGGTTTGTCGAATCCAATATTACAAAATATTTCTGTTATACTACAATACACAGTTTTTTTTAAACAGTAAATCAGTAATAATTTCAACGTGAATAAATTTTGCAGGAAATTATGACGACAAAATATGAGATGTCAAAAATGCAGTGAAAGCACAAATGAACGCCTGCGTATGAGAAGGAAAGGCGCCGCTGCTGCTGCTCCAGGGACCGGAACTACATCCTTACCAGTGAGAAGAGGATTTAAAAACCCAGACAAGACTAAAAGACGGAGACGGGAGAAGAGTGTAACGACGGATTTAATGAAAGAAACTGAATTTATGCTATAAGTCACAGCAGGTCCTGTCTGTATTCATGCCTTTTTTCTTTTTTTTTAAAAAAATTTTTTGACCCTCCTTTAGAAGTAAAAATACTCATTCACACATTTTCAAGCACTACATTTTGCAGACCAGTCGCACAACCAATCGAGCAAAAAAAGATTCCACCCCGTTTCCCCCTTTTTTTTTAAATTTTGTGTCAGTTTGTGTTCTAAATAAAGTTTTTTTTGTCAGTATTTTTAATGGACTTAAGATGGAAGAACCAAAGACTGTTATAATAATTGTGATAATCGAGGCTTTTATGTTTAACCTTAATGTATTTTTCATTATTTATATATTCAGTGGAAGTTAAAGAATTCTGCTTTGGAAAATACAGATGTGTTAAGCAGAATATCCTCTGCCTGGTGTGCAAATATACAGATGTTTTCCTAAACAGTCAGTGGATAAGTATGAACTCCAGTCCGGCGATAAACTACTGAACTGCGCTGGATTCTTTGAACGAGAAGAAAACGATCACTCATGAAAGAGCAATATTCCGTTTTTATTCCTTTTTCGCGTCTTGCACTTTTTTTTTGGAAACACTAATTGAAGATTTGATAAGTAATAAGTCTAAGTAAGTTTTGTAGAGATTTCTGTTTCAGAGGAAAGCACAGTTTTGCAGATGTTTTTCTTAGACACCCGTCGTCTCCGTTTGCTCGTTCTGATCTCATTGATGATAAAATAATGACATTTTTTTGTTTATGCCACATAAACACAGTATCTAGACTCATTCTGTGCAATATTTCAGTCTTTTCCTTTCCTTTTACTTGAGGATTTACTTCTAAATTATTTTTTTCACTTTGCTGTGAAAGCTTGAATTATTATTTTTCTTTTCTTTTTGAGTGTCCTTTCATTTCGTCTGTTTTTCTCATGCATGTCGTCTATGTTAATGTAAGTTTGATTGAATTGTAAATAAAGATTCTTTATTTATGGCTCTTCTTTTGTACCCTTTGTAGTAGAGAAGTATGTAATTCCAGACGGGGTAATAAACTTCTGAGTTTGAGGCAAAAACGTATTCCCATCCCTTTAACTATTAGTTTCACTGACCGCAGCATGGGTACTGACCGCAGCATGGATACTGACTGCAGCATGGGTACTGGTGCCATGGGATGGATTGAGTAACTGCTTATAATAAAAAAACAAACAAACGATGATGTAAAACATCAGATTTAATATATATTTTAAAAATCTCTATTATTAAAAATGATTTTTTAATGGAAATCAAAACATTTGCATTTCCGAATGCTTTTTTTATACAGACCGTACAATGTTAACTCGTACATCATCAAGCTGGATTTACATTTCGGCTAAAAGGACACGGTTAATAACACGGACATGATTTCCTTTAACTTTTATATACGTACGTCTCGGATACTGTCCTTCTTTTGTGAAATTTATAAGAAAGTCTTTTTTTGTCCTCTTCAGCTTGAGCTAGACACTGATTTCTGTAAAGCAGCTTTACGACGTTATTTACAAGACTACACAAAATTACTGTAACGAAACTGTCCACACATATTTACAGCAAGCTGAATTCTGATGTTGGACTATATCTCACACCTGATCATTAAAATCAGTTCGTAGTGGAAGATCACGGGGACAGAAAAGCTTTCTTCACAGACCGAACAAAGCTTCCTGTTCAGTTTGTACTTCATAATAAATGTGTGGTATCGCTGGAGATATGATGCAATTCTGTTCCGTCTCCAGAAAAGTCCACGGTATTTGCCGCAGATAAAAGTGGAGTGTCGAGAGTGGCGCCTTGTGCTACTACGCTGGCGTCTTCTGAAGGGACGACGATGACGTAACGGTCGTCCTCGTCTGCAGTCGAACTCTCATGGACGTCCACCGTTACCACTGCCTTCTCAGGGGTCTGGCGGCTGCAGGACGGCGAGGAAGTGAGGACGGGACTGGTCTGAGCCGGCTGATCTTCGTCTTCCTCCTCTGAGACGGTGGTGTTGATGTAAATAATGTCCCGCTTATCAGAAAGCTTCTCTGACAGCTTCTTCAGCATTTCCTTCACCTTGGGAAAATTGGGTCGGTCCGCAGGGTCGGTCCGCCAACAGCTTAACATGATGTTATACCTGTGAAAGGACAGGAAGTGGTAGGTTGTCTCCTCCATTCCTTACATACAGTAGCAAGACTTAAAAATAGAATAGAAAAGACTCAGAGACTCACAGTTCATCCAAACAGTCATTCGGCTGCTTCAGTCTGTGGCCTTCTAGAAGATAGTCATAAATCTCATGGTTCTGGACACCAGGGTACGGAGTCATACCCCGAGTTGCTATCTCCCACATGGTCACACCAAACGCCCACTGAGAGGAACACAGAAACCATCAGTAACAAATGCTTCATCGAGCCACTTGGTCTGTCCTTAAACACTGACGGGATCACAGACCATCCAGCTTCTTCTTACCACATCACTTTTCACCGTGAACACTCGATCTGCCAGACTCTCCACTGCAATCCACTTGACGGGCATCTTAGCGATCCTGCCCTGTCTGTAATAATCTCCGCTGTAAATCTTCTTAGAGAGCCCAAAGTCTGCCACACACACACCGTCATGTCATCTCTTAACCTGAGAAGAAGTGAAGAACACCACACATTTATTAACCCAAACATCTATAGGGATGGATCCATAACCGAAATCACTTAAACAGACTTGCATGCAATTCCGAGCTGCGAGATCTCGATGGAGGAAATTTCTGCTGCTGAGATATTCCATTCCTGAAGCAATGTCGATCATGAACCTCACCAGAGTCGGATTCGTCGGAAGATACTAGAACAAAGTCAGATCACATGTCTCACTGTCATCTCCTGCCATTAGCCACTAACCAAGAAATACCTGCTTAATCTACACCTACAACCTGATCATTCATTAAAGACCAAAAAAGTTCAGATCCAATTCCTTAGCCATTTTTTTTTTTTTTGGCAAAATAAAGAAATATTAGATTTTATGCCAAAAAAGGAACACAAATCTAAAAAAAAGAAGTTAAAGGTCACTTACCATTGGAGTTTCTCCAACTCGGGAGCGGAGAAGAAAGCTATGCAGATCTCCATACCTCATGAAGGGAAGAATGACCATCGGCCTGGGGAAGTGACCTGGACCCACATCTAAACACACACCTGTGTGAATGGATCAAAAAGATAAGCTAAAGAAAACCCTCCAGCATGACCATGCCTCAAAGCTGGAGAAGAAAGAACGGCAGAAGAGCCCTGACCTCCACCCCCCAACCCCTCAGTGAGAGATGAGAACCTGTTCCAGCTCACTGACCATTTTATGGATCGTTTCTGCATCCTGAGATAAAATATTTCTTTAGTTGAGTAAAATTAGGTGTCTCACCCAGCAGCCGGATCACATTGGGGTGATTAAAGTCCTTCATGCAGGCAGCTTCATTCAGAAACTCCTCAATCTCCCGCTGAGAGAAATTATCCACTGAAGAAACAGGGAAAATTTGGGTTATTGGATTTACACACACACACACACACAAATCCATACAAACACAAAAAAAAATTATACACACCAACAAACAGAGCATCATTTTACACCACAACAGTAAAAATGGCCAGTTCACTCCATCATTAATGTTTGCTTTTCATTACAATGAAAGTTTGTGATTATCAAAATACACAATAGGTAATAAAACCTCGTCAATCCTATGTTCTTTAACAAAATATGACAAATTTTATATTAAAGTATCATTTTAATAGTTTGGACAAAAGGGATATCTCGCTTCTTCTGGTGGATCCGGAGCAGATCCCTGGACTCAGTAGCGGTGGATGGTGTGTACACACTAATTTACACCATTCATTCATATATAAAGGGCAGATTTTCCCAGTCAATCCTCTAACAGATTTTTGGAAATCGAAAATTTACATTTACAGAATTTGGCGGACGTCCTTATTCAGAGCGACTTACACAACTAAGCAACTGGAGGTTAAGGGTCTTGCTCTGGAGCCCAGCAGTGGTGGCTTGGTGGGGCTGGGAATCGAATCCGAGTCCTCAAGATGGTAGTCCAACAACTTAACCACTGCACTACCACTTCCCCACACAAACACTAACTCAAACTCGGGATCGAGTCTATTACAATCAGTGTTACACCAGACTTACACTTCATCGTCTTCACTGCCACTTTTTCTCTGGTCCCATCAGGCCAGTTTAGGTGACCCTCCATCACAGAGCCAAACTCTCCTAAGAAAAAAGGAGGATCAGTTTAAACAGATAAAAAAAAAGATTCTAAAACCACAATCCTGCTTAATTCGCTGTAAAGAACGGGTTCTAACCTTCTCCGAGAACTTTTCCGATGGCGAGCAGGTTTCTTAAAATCATCACGTCTTGAAGTTTGGTCTGAAGTTCTTCACTCACACCCAGGTTTGTGACTAGATGTGTAAAATATATTGAAGTTAACATCAAAATTGAAAAAAAAAAAGAAAAGCAGGAAAATGAAGACGGATGCTGTTCGGAACCCACGTGTCATTTCTATTGCGGATCGATTGTAAGACTTCTGAGGTCTGTACTCGATGATGGGGGAAAGCTTTCCGCCGATTCCAAGTATTCTCCTGTAGGGGGAGACAAACACACACATGAGACTAGCAGTCCACATTAGGGGGGAACTGAACTGCTGGACCCTTTTTAAAGTTTGTTGGAATGTTTTTGAAACTTGCCGTGATCAAAATGAGTAATTTTAGGGTTAATTTACTTTCTGTTTTAGTTTTAGTGATTAACCCTGTTGGTGGAAGTGAATCTGCTCTCCATGATCTACAGTCTGAACCGATCACAGGAGCAGCTACTGAAATGGAAGACAGACTGGAATGTATTGTGTTTAACTTTAGAACCTTAAACCAGGGATGACTAAAACATCTGTAGTTGGGGTTTTGGGGGTGGGTGGATGTCAGTCAACTGAAATTATGTACTGATTTCTTTTAACTTGTTTAAAGACCAGGCAGCACGGTGGCTTAGTGCTTAGAACTGTTGCCTCACATCAAGAAAGTTTCGGGTTCGGTTCCCCTGCAGGACTCTTTCTGTGTTTCTGCAGTTTGCCCGTGTTTCCGGTTTCCTCCCACAGTCCAAAAACATGTATGTTAGATTGATTAGTGATTCTAATTTGCCCAAAGGAGTGAGTGTGTGTCCCTGTGTTGGACTGTCCAGGGTGTCCCCCTCCTGCCTTTCACCCTTTCAGAGTCGGCTGGGATAGACTCCAGCAGATCCCTGTGACCCCGAATTAGGGAATAAGCGGGTATAGAAGATGAATAAATGTTTGAAGACCAACCATAAAAACCCATAAGTTGAACTTTACCCTAGTCGAGTCTCTAACATCCGACTGCGCAGACACACGACTCCAAACATCAGCGTCAGTACGAGACAGACGGCACAAACAATTCCAAACACGATATACACCGAGTCCGAACTGTGTGTGTCCGGACTGAATGATGGGTGGGGCATATCTGAAAAAAAAGACAAAACACACACACACACACACACACACACACACACACACACACACATGTGTAAAGGCCAGCTTTAATAACTCATCTCAAACCTGCAGATTATTAAAGAGAATTGGATTCCAGATCAATAAAATTAATCAGATTTACTCCTTATATTCGTTTTCACTTTAATAGGAACACCTATAAACATGCCTATTTATACAGTAATCTAATCAGCCAATCAGGTGACAGCAGTACAAAAACACACAGCGCCCTCTAGTACAGATCCGTAAAGGAGCAGGTGTTCCTAACAAAGTTAACCGTGGCGGTAATGGAGGTTCTCACCGATCGCTGGGACGAAGAACCAGTGCCGAGGGCTTTTAACACCACATCCAGCCTGTGTGCAGGCCGTGACCTCCACAGTATACGAGGTATTAAACTCCTGCATGGACACCGCCGCCTCTGTGGACATGCTTCTGATCTGAGACACAGAAATAAGACGCTTTGTCAGATCACACACTGTTTCAGGTTCTCCATCACACACTTCATTTCCAGGCATTCAATCTCTATAACAGCATGAAACAACTCATCAATAAAAAATTATTATTGTCGTTTACAATAAATACCGAGGAACCGAAAAAAACTCTGCTGATACAGGAGACACCAGGAGTCACGGGATGAGTCACGTCGAGAACACAAAGGCATTTAGGAAAGAGGAAGTAACACTGTTTCTCAAAACAAAAGGACATGTGACAGAACGACAGCTCAGCCTGACACTTGCATCTGTTCCTTCTGTTCTGAAAGCATGATGACAAAACGACTACACAACTGACGAGAAGATCCGAACGTGCAGCTGTTACCAAAACAGCTGGCGGCTATGGATTAGCGTTAAATGAGTTTTATAATTCTAATTACTTTAGTTTTACAGAAAAATATATAATATAACACTAATAAGTGGGTTAGAGGGGATGATGGGGGGGAAATGAAATGAGGAAGAAACCTTAAAATTGTAAGGAACTCGTTATTATGGGTGATGCTGGAGAAACGGATTATGAATTGTTACTCTTTGTTGAACTGATGTTGAGGGTAAAACTGTTAATAGCAGCTGTGGAACTATTTCAGCAGCAGCAGCAGCAGCAGCAGTGAGAAGCAGCTCGTCTCACACACACACACACACACACACATAACAAACGTAAGGCACCAGCTGAACTTGTGTGCTTAGATGTTAGATAGACGGACGTCAGGTGCAGCTCCACACTTCCAGTAAGCGTTTGTTACAATGTTGGTGAATCACTTCCAGGAAAAAAACTTCTACACTAAACTTCATTCACTCCATGATGATTCACAGACCAGAGACAATAATCATTCAGCTTTTTTTTTTACATTGTTCCTTTTGCCTCCTTCCAATTAAAAGACTGGTGATTTATACAGAAAAATCACTTGGAATAGACTGGATTCCATGCTGAAGATCAGAACATCAGAGAGAAAACGCTCAACAAACACTATCAGAATCACTGACGTACATTTACACCCTAAATTCTAATATTTGTTCCATGAAATTGTATTAATTTATTCCAACAGTTTATTCTCTTCATTTCGTAGTGTTTCTCTCGCTGCACTGCTTCCAGTACGTGTATGTGGAAGTTAGATTTTTTTAACCAGATTTCAGTTTCTATGTGCTGCCATGTTAATCTAATCCGCCCAAAGTCTTCAGAATCAGTAGCGCTGCCCATGGAACTTAAACTATATCAGCAGTGGCAGATTGATCATTGGTTACTATTAAAGACTGTTTCTTTAACCAATCAGATTCCAAGCTCAGCAGGGCCAGCTAGCAGCATTTTTCCATCCTCTGATTGGTTGATCAGGATAAATTCTTACAGACTAGCACAGACTACCCAAACATAGAATTAGCATTAGAATCTTTAAGTCCACAATGGCTGACAGAGGAGGAGAAAGTAACTTTGTCTCAGACATACTTAAAAATACGTCTTGTGGTTGTAGTGTAGAGGTTTGGAGTGTGTTAACGGGGTGAAATGTTTTTCTGTCTGTAATTCCACGCCGTGTTATATTGTGCTTTTGTTTAGTATTGATGGCATTCCAACACTGGGCTTTCACTTCCCAGCCCAAATTGTGACCCCCTGACCTTCCTCACAGTTAAACTGCTGTTTGTAATCTACACAATGACTCACTAAAGTACTCGCAGCTAAAGTGAGCAGCTAATGTGAGTTTAGCAACAATCAACTAAACAACTCAAAATAACCCTAAGATAAGAGATACCCACAATTTTTACTGGATTAACAGTGGGTTCTGTTCCAGCTTGTAGAAACAAACACCAGCCGAACATCAACACACTCTTCCTTTGAAACACGTGACACCATCACGTCTATACAATCTGTTGCTCATGCAGTGTCTCAGGAGAGAACATAATGCCATCTTCCCCACCCAGAAAGACAATCATCCACAGACGGCATCACCGGGAATCAAACTCACTTACATCTGATCTAACGCCTAGAGCTACAGGCTAAGGGAGTATATGTTCTTAATGTCTATTAGAACTACTGACCTCAGGTCAGCTGTTTTCAGATCTTTAATAATAATGAATAAGTTGGGTTGTCATAGAAATGTCCAGGGGCTCCTAGCAATTTCTAGCAGATGATTTCTTAGATCATTGGCAATGATCTAGAAATGTCCAGGGGCTCCTAGCAATTTCTAGCAGATGATTTCTTAGATCATTGGATTAAAATGTAGCTTTTTAAAAACCTGTTTAGGGAGATGACATGCTTAATCGTCTCAGCCGTCCTCAGCTGGGGGACAGTGAAGCCATCTTATGACTGCTACACTTCCCTTCTAGAGGATGCTTCACCTTCAACTGTCTTACTAAGAAAACATTCAAAGTTCACTCAAGAAAACAACTAACCTTATTGACATATTTCCCATCATCCACAAGGACATCGTATCCCTGCAGGATCCCGTTGATTTTGTCAGGAGGAGGAGCTTCCCATCGAACCACCAACATGGACTCGTTTACACGGACACTCACGTTCTGAGGAGCCGCTGAAGGAACTGAGAAAATTCAGAGTTTTTTTATGACATTTACATTTACAGCATTTGGCGAGTTACATTTATCTAATATATACAACTGAGCAATTGGGTGTTGAGGGCCTTGCCCAGGGGCCCAACAGTCGTGGCTTGGTGAAGCTGGGAATCAAACCCAAAATCCTCAGGTTGGTGGAAAAACACCTTAACCATGAGCCACCACTTCCCCTTTACCGCTTATTAAACTGAAACTGAAACCAAGCGCACAGGAATGGAGCTGACCTACTGTACCTACTGAATTTTCAGAATCTTTTTCTAATCTTAGCTTCACTTTACCACGTGACTGCGGATAAGAAAACTATCTCAAAGAAACTCTGCGCCGTTCCCTCAGGAGTAGACAGGAAGTGTAAAGTGAACACACCCTAAAGGAAAGGCATATTTCCTGCCTAAAACCACTCCCACTCCCACGAGAGCTGTGTAGAAGATGGTGTGTGACTTCACAGCTTTATAATATATCATGTTATTATAGCAGTGCGTGTTTTTATTGATAATAGAAGGGTTGAAATAATTGCTAGCCTCTGTAACTCCTGTTTTTTAGCCTATGATGACCGACTTTACCCCATGACATAATTTCCCTGGAGGTTAAAGATTTGTTAGTAAGGTTAAGATCACACACCTCCTTCTGTAGTGCTGCTTTGGACCCAGGAGCTGGGGGGCGACCGACCGATCTCATTAGTGCAGGACACACTCATGTTATACCAGGTCATGGCTCTCAGGTCAGTGATCTCGTATGAAAATGGAGGGACGGATACGCTGTTCACCCTGGTGGGGCTTCCCAACTCTCGGCCCAGCTCTCGGACCTACAAGAGGAAATGACATCACAAATCAATTTGATTCCTCCTACTACACAGGGTGATGGTCTGTCACGGTGCACAGATACACACAAACACTTTACAGGCATTTTAGAGATGTCAATCAAAAACGTGTCTACTGACGGGTAAAAGATACTAGAGCACCAGGAGGAACCCACTGAGGAAACGGCCAATCAATCCCCCATGCTGGAGGTGTGAGGCCACTAAATACCAGCCGCCCACCCACCCCCTCTCCCACACAAGTCATATCAAGGTAAATGATTTACAGTGATGTGGCAGACACTGAGTGGGGAAAAGCCATCGTGTCCAGGAGTCCAGCTCAAGACCAGTTTGTTTGCTTCTCGTTTCTCCACAGTTATTTTGGACACCTTGGCTGGAATGTCTGAAAAAAAAATATATTCACAAAAGATCAAATTTTACTTTATGAATCGAGTTTCGAATCCAAAGCTGTAGTTGTGTATGAACCCATCCTGCTGTTCTACCTTTAATGTTAACTTGAGCCTCTCGGGACACCGTGACTCCTTTGGCGTTGTGAGCTTCACAGCTGTATTGAGTGGGCAAGTCCACACCTACAGACATGAGACATGAACTCAGAACATCAGAACTGTGTTAGTATTTATAAAGAAAAGTCCAAGATTGTCTTTCACGTCTACGTACATTTGGGTGTCCCTGTTTAACCCTCAACATAAACTCGTATTAACTTGATACCATGATGAAGGTCGACTGCTTTGTTCCGTCAGTCAGAACGTGACCCCAGTACCAGGCTTTTAAAGCCCCTTCAACTCAACACCGTATCGAACCCTAGCCTGCCAAAACCAGCCACAACAAAGCCATAATATATCTTTTGTCTTCATTTGTTCATTTTTTCCAGCGTGCTTGCTCAGAAAAGCCGTCACAATAGGCCTACTATAGCGCGTCTCTTTGTTAACAAGAAGCTGTTTGTTTGATTGTTTACATGGCGAGAAATATCAATAACATTCCAATCGGATAGATCAGAGCCCATGGCGGACCGGACGTCTCGGACAGTTTGGACGTGGAGGTGTTTACAAAGTTCAGAATAACATGCAGGTGCTATATTTGGGACGGACTTAGGGACAAACTGATTGAGATCAATCATAAAATCACATCTAACCAGGAAATAGTTTTTGGCCATGTGTATTGGTTTGTCATAGCCTGTAGTTGTACCTTAATTTTCAGGTGAAATGCAAGCAGGAGAAAAAGTTTCCTTAGACGCCACATCAGCCACTGATTTTTCTGTTTTTTAGTTAACACAACCAGTGAAAATCGATGCCAGAATATACTGGATTGAACACCCTGAAAAAAACCCCAACCTCTCATTTGAGCGGAAAGTGGAAATAATCGCGGTGGGATGATGTTATCTGGCAAGATGAAGGAAATTCCTGAAGAACGTTTCAGTGGTGTGTAAATATTTTAACAGACAAACAAAACACAACTGCATAGTAGCACAGCCACCAAAACTCCAGAATGATGGCATCAAGAAAGGGTTAAAAAGTACAAACTGTCTAATGAAGACACCCTGCAGGTTCGAACTTTTCACTTCTTTAATATTTGTTATGTTTTAAGAACATAAGTAGAGGAACCACAGACAGGTGGCAGCGAGGCAGCGTGAGAGACTCTGAGATCTCACAGATGTTTGTGTCCATCTGAGGGTCTGTAATTACTAGTTTTTCCACTGCAACGGTCTCTTTATAGACTCCAGACCTCCAAACCCAGCTGAGAACTGAATTAGAGGAGTTGAGACGTGGATATGCTGAGTGTGTGTGTGTGTGTGTGTGTGTTTAGGGGGGTTGTGGTTGGCTAAAAACAACAGTAATGCTGGGTGAGCATTCAGGAAAAAAAACACAGTCATGTGTCAGAGACTCACATACTTTCGGTGTTTGTGTTGCGTAAAAGTGAATAAAAATAAAAATAGATTCGTTAATTGTTATGATGCAGGAAAACTTTAAAGCCAAGCGTACAGATCGTTTGTTACATTTAAGACATTTAACAGACGTCCTTATCCAGAGCGACTTTATTGCTTTTATACCACTAAGAAATTGGCCCAAATTGGTGTTGCTGTGAATCGAACCCACAATCTTCTAAGTTTGAGTGGAGAAAAAAAACAGATTCATCGCGAGTCTTTCTTTTGAAAAGATGCAAACGTATTTACACAGCAAAAGAATTAGAAAAAAAAAGTGTAGATTAAGAATCGATTTGGGAATTGGATTGTGACTCCCAGAATCTGAATCGGTTCGGATCGGATTGTAAAGTACCTAAAGATTCCCACCTCTATGATCTACCATGGTGAAACGTGGCGGCTTAGTGGTTAAGGTGTTGGACTGTTACAGGAAAGACCAGGGTTCGATTTCCAAGCTACCACTGGTGGGCCCCTGAGCAAGGCCCTTAACCCCTGATTGCTTAGTTGTATAAATAGGAAATAAATGTAAGTCGCTCTGGATAAGGACGTCTGCCAAATGCTGTAAATGTAAATATACCACTTCTCCACTTCTTCTTACATATAAACGTTTACATATAAACCAATTTCACTTTATAGAAATATTTAGATATAAAGTTCTACGTGGAACGACTTTAGAAGCCGCATGCTTAATTTCTGTAACAGCATCAAAGCGCTCTTTTGTGTGCCCAATTGCTTTCTCTCATTCAGCTCGTCCTTCATTCCTTTCTCTCTCTCTCTCTCTATCTCTCTCTCTCTCTCTCTCTCTCCTCTCCCTCTCTCTCCCCTCCTCTCTCTCTCTCTCCCCTCCCCCATCCCTCACTGAACAAAGCAGAACAATGTAACCTTTAACCTCCAGGGTGTCGCTTTCACAACTTCTCAGTTTCTACGTCTTCTAGATCGCTAGTTTAAAACGCAACAGTGTGTTAATTCGCAGGAAAGATTCTCCGGCAGGTGGTGTGATCACCGAGAACGGAGAACAGACAAGGAGAACAGACTCGAACCCTATTTCCCAAC
This sequence comes from Bagarius yarrelli, assembly GCA_005784505.1. Classification (NCBI taxonomy): domain Eukaryota; kingdom Metazoa; phylum Chordata; class Actinopteri; order Siluriformes; family Sisoridae; genus Bagarius; species Bagarius yarrelli. The sequence goes on from VCAZ01000217.1 coordinate 380,023, forward strand.
CTTGAAAAAGCTTTGTGTACAATGTGGTGGTGTTTTGCTGCCCCGGATTGGATTCCACTGCTGCTTAAGTGCCCACACAAAAACCCAACACACTGCCAGCTGCTCAACACGGACACGCTGTTAACTGATCAAAGTTCAACTTCTACAGCAAATCTTACTGAAGTCTGTGCTTTGTCCTGCAGCTTTGTGGAAATGTTCCACACGGAGAATTTCTTCCTGTTTTGTCAAGACTCACAACAGAGTGAAAGGGTTAATATTAAGCTTATATGACGGCGCAACCTTAGAACCTAGAGCCAATAAATAAATTACAGAGAAACAGAAACGGTTCATTTTCCCATGGAGATGATTCGTATCTTCATATTGAATAATGACTCATTTCTGCTCTCCGAGACGTCCTGAGTGTCTGTAGGTTTAATCAACAGAGGGACAAACACAAGTCCTGACTCGTCTTAGATCAGACTGATTCAAATGATCCTGTGAGTCTGTGTACTGGTAGAAAGGGGTTAAATCCCATGCAGTGTTATTGTGCTGCGGTGAAGACGGCAATAAAATGACGGCAATAAAATGACGGCAATAAAAGGTTCTGAGCTGATTCTGATTTTGAAAAGAGCCAGGAAGAATCTGAGCCGGAGAGATGTGAGTGAGTGAGTGGGTTGGTAACTAAGTTGGTGAGTAAGAGTGTGGTGGGGTGAGAGAGTGTGTGAGTAAATTAATGAGTGAGTAGGTGGGTTGGTTAGTAAGTGGAGGAGTGAGTGGGCAAGTGGGTGAGTTAGTAAGTGAGCAGGTGGGTAAGTGTGAGAGTGAGTGAGTGGTTGGTGAGTGGGTGGGTAATTGAGTGGGTGGGTGAGTTAATAAGTGAGTGAGTAAGTGAGTGGTGGGTTGGGAGAGTGTGTGAGTTAGTGAGTGAGTGAGTGTGTGGGTTAGTGGGTGAGTTAGTAAGTAAGTTAGTGAGAGAGTGAGAGTGTGAGAGTGACTGAATGAGTGAGTGTGTAAATGACAACTACTATAGACTCCGGATGATTCCTTTATTTCATTGTTTTGGATTGGAAGTGATGTGGCTGAAGGTCAGACGTGTGACTCATTAAATTTCTCTGTATTTTTTTTAGACCCCTGAAGAACCGGGTCGTACCACCTCATTTCCCTGTGAATAGCTTCTCACGTGTTTCCTGTTGTAGTTTGGTAAGTGCAGGAACGGGTATGACTGTGAAGAGCCAGGAAGAACCAGAAGAGCAGGAGATCTCCATCTGATACTAACTCATGAACTATACAACAACCTGAATATCTCATCAGAAAACTAATCAAAGTCCTTAGAGAACATCTGAATTATCAGCTAATGTTATCAGCAGGAGTGAAGTTTGAAGCCCCCCGAGCACAGCGCTCACCTTGGATGGTTATGGTGCTTGGAGAAAGACTGGTCTGGTTTAACTTCTGGCCTTTAAGAAGCCACGCGATGGTGACAGGATTCGGCGGACCCACAGCCTCGCAGATCAATGTGAAGGAACTGTTCCGGGTTACGTTGACGTCGCTCGGCTGTTTAATGAAAGTTGGTAAACCTGCATGAAGACAGACAAAAACGTAGAATGAAAGAACAATAATTTTGAAGAATCTCAAGCTCCTCCTGATAAGAACTTCTGAACAATGTTATAATGATGAGGAACTTCTTACCAGCAACCTCAACAATGATGGGGTTTGACTCGATGACCTTGTTACTGACGCTCAGTCTGCACTGGTACTCTCCGGAGTCAGCTCGCTGAACGCTCTTAATGCTGAAAAAAAAAACAACACACATTCCGCTGAACCAAAAACAGAACAGTTTTAAGGGTTTTAGTCCAAACATCAAGAACCTGATGAATAAATAATTGATCCTATCTGATTCTAAATGTTTATAAATGATAGAACATCTGGTTTCCACACCTGATGATGGACAGGATAACAGTTCCATGGCTGTACACGGTGGTCTGTGTGCCATCGTATATCTCCCTGCCGTCTTTGAACCACAGGATGCTCAGGTCCTGTCCCATATCACTGAGGTCAATCGAGCAGTTGAAAGTGACCTCTGAACCTTCTGTACACTGGATCGTTCCTACGGTGGGTTTAAAACGGAGTCTCTGGATCTCCTCCTGAGACAGGTGCACGCTGGGAACTCGGCCAGGAACCACCAAGGGCTCCACGCCACCACCAGCAGCCGCTCCACCTGAACCATGTGATGGGATAGGTAATAAAGAGCAGAAGGTGAAATCATGTTTCTACTGTCAGATTTACACGTTAAAATAATAATTTAACAGTTTACAGCTTAAAAATGCTAATATGTACGGGTTAACATGTTATTATCGCGTCATTTGACTGTAGTTACATGTTAATAACACTTTCAAGCTTACAGATTTGTCTCCTTCTAGATTTCTGCTAAACTGAAGCTAAAGGAAACTCCGCTTCACTGAGATGTGTTATCAGAGGAAGCAGCTTGTGGTCACTGGAAGCTCTTAATACAACGCAACTCACTCTGAACTTCATAACCGGAAAGGATTTACGCTCATGAACTTTTGAAGACTTTCTCATTTCCTTTCAACATGTAAATATGTGAAAGTGTAAAATTAAATCTGCCTGGAATCCTGATTAATATCATAATTACCCACAATTCCACAGAATTCCTATAATAGTAATAAATGAATAACGATGATTCTTCTTCTCCTTTCGGCTGTTTAGGGGTTGTCACAGCGAATCATCTGGCTCCATCTAAACCTTATTCTCTACATCCCTCATCAATCACATCCATCAACTTCATGTCCTTGTTTATCACATCCATATACCTACTCTCTGGTCTTCCTTTTTGCCTTCTGCCTGGTAGCTTCATTTCATCACTGTCTCTAAACCATACCTCATAGCTGGTCTCACCACTGTCTCTAAACTATACATCATAGCTGTCATAGCTGTCCTAAACCATAACCTCTAGCTGGTCTCACCACTGTCTCTAAACCATACATCATAGCTGGTCTCACTACTGTCTCTAAACCATACATCATAGCTGTCTCACCACTGTCTCTAAACCATACATCATAGCTGGTCTCACCACTGCTTCCTTGTACACCTTCCTCTTGATTCTAGCTGGTATTCCTCCTGTCCCACATCACTCCTGACACGTTTCTCCACCCATTCCAACATTCCAATCTGCCTCTACTCGCTTCTTTACATCTTTACACACTCTCCATTGCTCTGGAATGTTGACTCAATGAGATATTGATATATATATATATATATATATATATATATATATATATATATATATATATATTTGTTATGATTATTTTTAATATTAGTATATTATATATATATACAGTGATTAACATTGGAAGTGGATCAACAAAGAATTTAAGAATAGGAATTTTCCTAATACCAGAACCGGTGTGTGTTTTGATAAACTTTAAATGTTTGGTTGTTTTAACAGAATTATTTTGTATTATATTTTTTTTATAATAATTTTTTATAGAAATACACACTTAACCAATGTGCTGTAATTGACTCGAACCCAGTTCTTTAGCTTTATAATAACTGTAAGTATTTGAACCCAATACAAGGCAAACCGGGCAGCACAGTGGGTTAGTGGTTGCCTTACAGCAAGAAGGTTCTGGGTTCGATTCCCTTGCGTGGTTTACTTCGAGTTCTCCGGTTTCCTCCCACAGTCCAAAAACGTGTGTTAGATTGATTCTAAATTGCCCGTGAGAGTGTGAGTGGCCCTGTGATGGACTGAGAACCTGTCCCTTCTGTCTTTTACCCTTTCAGAGACGGCTGGGATAGACTCCAGCAGATCCCTGTGACCCCGAATTAGGGATGAATTAACGAACAGTCAAACCGCACATTATTATTATTATTAATATTATCATTATTAATAATTCACTTCTTCTGTTCCAGTTCCAGTGTGAACAAAGCTCTGAATTCGGATCACTTACCCGCAATCAAACTGATCAAACACCAAACAGATCCGATCGTCAGTAATTTTAATCTGGTTAAATTCATCATCAGATCCTTTCGTCCGTCCCGACCGGCAATAAAAGTTCCAAAGACCCGCTAATCACACGCGCTTCTTCTGACACATGTTCACATAAAAACAAAAACAGACACGTGTAACGAGATTCGTCCTCAGGCGCGAGCTGATCTGTTTGTGCGGATTCGGTGGAGCGCGAGCTTCTCTCCGTTTCTCTTGTTAAAATCCGAAAACTCCGAAAAAAACAAAACAAACTTCAGCTGTTCGCCGCGCGCGCGCGCCACCTCGCGTTAACTTCACCGTGACGTCATCCGCCGGAGAGCTTCACAGATCAGCATCATTTTTTTTTTGATGAAAAACAGACTAAAGATAATTAATAATAATTCATAGTTAATAGATTAAATGTTAAATCCTATCAGAGTCAAAAGAATCTATAATATAATCATTTATTTTTCTATTTAAAATATATTTTTTTAATAGTTTATAATATTTTATTTATTCTGTTTAAAAAACCCTGTGATGCCCCTTTTCGACATTTGTCTTATTTGTCTTATACTTATCTTTTTTTTATATACAACTGAGCAATTAGGGGTTAAGGGCCTTGCTCAGGGGCCCAAGAGTGGTAGCTTGGTGGCCATGAGAATTGTCGATCGTCTCATTTTTGGAAATGTTTAGAAAATAGTTTAAAAAATCAAGAATGTTAGATTTTCTTCAGTTGCAAGATCATTTTTTTTGTTATCTCAGAGAATGTTCTTTAAAGGTTGATATGAGGTTGCCAAAATAACCAAACAGGAATCACATGTTTATTCTAATAGAAAGATGCCGGGTGTTCCGTCCGGTCGAATCCGGTTTGGTCCCTGTTATAAGTTCACTTTTATTGCTCAGGTAATAAAAATCATGAACAATAATAAATCAGTGGAAAAATCAGAAGTTATTCAGACCCTAAAACAATCAAATAATTCTCATTACTTCACACTGTAGTGTGTGTGTTAACATAGAGACCCTGAAACTGTTTATTAACTGCATTGTGGGGACTTCACTGTTAACTTTACAACCTAAATTCTAATTTTTGTTTCATGAAATTGTATTAATTTATTCCAACAGTTTTATTCTCTTCATTTTCGTAGTGTTTCTCTTGCTGCACTGCTTCCAGTATGTGTATGTGGATGTTAGATTTTTTTTTGTCCAATCAGATTTCAGTTTCTATGAGCTGCCATGTTAATCTAATCTGCCCAAAGTCTTCAGAATTAATCAGGTTCATATTAGTTAATATTAGTAAACACTGTTTCTTTAACCAATCAGATTTCAAATTCAAAACCAGCTGGCCCACAATGTCAGCATTTTTCCATCCTTTGATCGGTTAATCAGAGTAAAACTGTTGATTTGAAGACCAGTAAGAACCAGGTTCTAGCCCGACTATCGCCAGGCAGCCACTGCTGGATCCTTGAGCAAGACCCGTAACCCTTCCTGCTCCTGCTGACCGGTAACACTGACTTACAGCCTTTAAATGTCTGATGTATTTTATTGATATCTGTAATATTTTTGTGATGTTATATTAATATTAAGATAAATATTGATTCTGAACTGCTCCAGATGTTGTAGGTGGTACAGTTGTGGTTGTAGTGTAGAGGTTTGGAGTTGTGTGTTTAACGGAGTTTCTTGCTTTAATAAAAAAGGTTTTTACTCTCAATCTGTGAAATGTCTCTCTCTGTCTGTAATTCCACGCCGTGTTATATTGTGTGTTTGTTTAGTATTGATGGTTTCTATAATTGTGATGTGATAGTGGTGGTATTAAGAGGTGTAGCAGTCGGGTAAATCCACACTGAAGCCCCAGGTACCACCTGTTATTTGGGACCTTTATTGGGACTAACATTGTTTTGGCTGTGTCTTTTAATGTGCCTTTAAATTATATAAATTATATAACACAAAAATTTGAAACCAAAACATTAAAAGAGAAAACATTACAGTTAAATCCGACCAGTTACATCTAAACTAAAGCTAAGATGATTAAGCTGGTGGAATTAGAAGGAAATTTCCAGAATATATTCACAAATTTACACAAATTATTTAACATTTTACCAGCCTACGTTTTGGTAGCTGTTCAGACGCTTTTACTGAACTATGACATCTTTTTCTTTTCTAACTGAAGTTCTTTTATGGTCCACAGCATGGCGCTGTTTCTCCTAGGAATCTGTCCATCTTTTAAACTCAGTGTGTTTAAATCCTAGATCCTAGTCAAGGTTAGCGTTGGAACACGCTGTCGTTTCCATTTGACCTGTATAAAAATGGTGCAGGATACGCTGTTCTCTCTGAGATAAGACGAGATCCTTGGGATACGGCAAAAACAAAAAACGACAAAACCCTTATAAATGTTATAGTAATGATGACGAGAAAGGATCTGCTCAGAGTGCTACTCTGATGTTCCTACTTATGTCTGAGGAGGAGGATGATGATGATGATTGGTTCATAGATTAAAAAGTGTAAAATGAAAGAAAGGATCAACTGCAGTGTAACATGTGGGCAAATCCGTCCAAGTCCATGAACACCTACTGTCTCTCTCTCTCTCTCTCTCTCTCTCTCTCTCTCTCTGTAGTATGAGTGAATTCAGGTTCTCATGGCACAAATCTTTTTTTTCAGAACAAAACAAAACCTCATTACGTGATTCACACAATTCTTCTCAAAGTGTCTCTTTACCAACCCTGAATCTACTCTGAGGAACACTGGTAACATAATACACCTAACAACACCGCACAGTGCTCAAAAAACAGACGAAGGCTCTGGATCCAATCACGTTATTTGAGACAGCTGTCTTTATGTAACCCCACTATCTGCCGCTGGCACTTTTGAGGGAAACTGGACAGCCACATGGCAGCGTGAGGGCCTTTAGTTCCTGAGCAGCTTGCCGATTTCGCCGTGTTCTCAGAGTAGTAGGTCTTCATGCGGTACATGTTAGCTTTGCTCTTGCAGCAGCCCATGGAGCTTAGCAGAATGTAGGTGTCTTTCCTGAAGGCCTTGGTGAAGATGGCGTAGAGGAATGGGTTGGCGCAGGAGTTGATTGGATAGAAAAGCACCAGCAGGATCTTGGAGTTGGTGACTGTGATGAGGGGCACCTTGAAGGCAGCCGAGATGGCAAAGAAAGAGATTGGTGCCATGCAGAGAAAGTCTGTAAAGATGAGCACGGCCATTCGCTTGGCGATTTTGGCATCTGCGGCACGGCCGGGTACTTCAGGGTGGCGCACAATCAAGTAGATCCGCACGTAACAGCCACAAATCACTAGAAAAGCGCCGACATTGAAAAGCAGCAGGAGAATGACATAAGCCTGAGCTAGAGGAGTTTCGATATCCATGGGCAGACACATGCTGACTTTGCTGTAACTGCTTACACCAACCAGTGGAAGGAGCGCCATACCCAGGCAGAGCAGCCAGCCAACAGCCATTATTGCAGCAGCCTGTGGTAGAGCTAGTCTGCGCTCCAGCTGCATGGCATGTGTGATGGTGTACCAGCGTTCTATGGTAATAGTAGACAGTGTATAGATGGACAGTTCTCCACCAAAGACAGACAAAAATCCTGCGATGTTACAGCCCGCTCCTGTCTGCCACTCGATAGCATGCTGGCTGTAGTAGCCGCGTGTCCGTAGGTCCACGATGGCGATCATAAGGAGGTATACACCTATGCAGAAGTCTGCAAAAGCCAGGTGACACATGAGGAAGCGGGGAACGGTAAGTTTGCAGCGGCTGGCGAATAACACCAGGAGAACGGTCAGGTTGCCAGCTATTGCCAGGATGTTGATAAACCAGATGGCCACACGGAGGAACCCGAACCCAGCGATATCCTCACAGGGGTTAAAGGCATCTGCCTCTGGACTGCACTGGAGGGCGGGTCTGGTCTGACAGAAATCCGGGTACTCAAAGTCCACGCTGCCAAAATTTGCTTCAAATACGGGATCCAGCATGTCAGGATAGAAAGCCGCATTTTCAGAGCCTCTGAATGTGTAAAAAAACAAACAGTCAGTGTTAAGAAATTTCTACTATGATAACCCTTATTTAAACACACATTACTGTGAAGTCTGTTTGACACGACCTGTTTGATAAAGAAACATTTATAACATTGGTACCTAGACTTACGAGTGTCCCAACTAACGATTTTTTTAGTTTGAGTTACGAGCTAAAATTGGGGTTATGAGGCAGCTTCAGACACCCAACTGCTAGTTGGCGTAGCGAACGCCAAAGTGAACACCATGACATCCGTCCAGCATCCCGTGTCTCACTCGATAGCTAGTCAAACATGCGTGTTAGCAAGTGGAGTCGTCTGATCTCCAAGGTAAATGCTGTACATTCTACTTAATAAAACCAGTCATGGTCATATAGATAAAAACTATAGTAATTGTTAAAAGTCTCTCTGGATAAGGATGTCTGTTCAATGCTAGAAAAATTAATTTGTAGATAAAAATGGCTGACTTGTGGAGACAAAGATTGATTTCCATCCTCTTGTCTGCATGTAACGCTAAATACCAGCTGCAGTAAATAATCCTTACTTTTGGTTTTCGCAGTATGAAGATCCATTTCTCTGGGCTGAGGACGGAGACTCCCTGTTTAAAGAAGACAAAACCAATATTTACTGCAACAACCTGTAGTAGAAGATTTCCTCCACTTCTACCACGTTTGATTGACAGCTGTGTGACTAGTTTGTTCGGTAACCATTTAATAAATACTGATCCATGTGTGTATTGATTCAGGGTGGATTTCTTGGTATGCGAGCACATGTACCTGTGTGTGTCCCAGCTGAGTAAAGCACAGCAGTGGCTCGGGTAGGTCAGATGAGCCTCTCGTAAGCTCTCCAAAGTGTTTAGAGGAGGCAACCTCTTTAGAGAAAATGCCGAGCGAGCCACCAGCATCAAAACTGACTGCAGACCGTGAGACGGCAACATGTCCAGAGCGGTGGAGGACACGTCTCTAGAAACAGGAGAAATCAATTCTTAGACTATAAAAGAAAAGTGCAGAACATAGTGTAAGGAAATGTGTCATGTAGAAGTGGGTTTGGGTACGACTTACAGTACTGCTGGACCAGAAGCCCCTACAAAAGCGTCCCGGTGGATTATTTTCAGTTTGCGGTTGTTCTTTAAGGTTCTGTAAAGCAAACAAGTGTTTTTTTTAATATTCTGGTGTTGATGTTAATCTCACAGGGACCAATCAGTACTTACAGTTTATCTATTCTGGTCCCGTTGAAGGCGTGCGTATGGATCTCCCTGAAGCCGTTGTTATACAGGTTCCTTAAAACAAAAAAAGGAACTGAATAAATCCATCCTTGATTTGGATCTTATGTGTGAAGTATCATGTAAAATGTGTTTTGCATTGTAAGTCGTGAGATTTGGCCTTTGTGGATCATCACAGGGCGTCATTAAAGGGAGGACAGGTTGTCAGGGCGGTTCTAGGGTCTTACACTATTTGGACCCCCCAGAGATGTGTTTTACTGGTAGTAACAGTAACTATCAGTGATGTAATAGTATGTTTGGTGCAGACTGGGTGTAACAGTCAGCCCAAATCACATATTTTTTTAAAGTGGCCCAAAATGACTGGTGGCACCCCTGTGGATCAGACTTGATCGGATTAACATTTAAAAAAGTTTGAGGCCAAGTCAACACCTTCATCTGTTTGACTTGTTCCTGATGTGTTTTTGCAATAAAATGGACAGGAAGCTGTGAGTCCTTAGAGCTTCTGCTTTTTTTCTCCCCACTGGTTGTCCTACCTTGAAGAGTAAAAAACCAACCACAGAACCACCAATTTTAAAAAACCACAGGTAAAAAAACCATGCCACAATTTTTTCATGCTTGCTACTTTTTCCTGCTTTTAACCCTTCGCTGTCACTGAGTTAAGTGTCTAATGATTAAAAAATAACACTAAAACACAAATGTCCTTAAAATATTTAATAATCAGTAGACAAATAAACAGTTCCAGAATCGTCCTGTAGAAACTGAACAAAGAAAGCAGAAGATAACTTACATTGTTGTGTCTTCAGTGGTCATTCCAATGAAGGCGTTAGATGGGATGGCCTGTAAGTGGAGGTTGTCACAGATATCTCTAAAAAACACCAGACACACCAATCTCATTTACTGCTCTAATCTCACCGTCCCACCGTCTCACAGCCAGAACTGTCTAACAGTCTCTCTCTCTCTCTCTCTCTCTCTCTCTCTCTCTCTGTCTCTTTCTCTCTCTGTGTCTTTCTTTTTCTCCCTATGTCTCTCTTTCTATGTCTCTCTGTCCCTGTATCTCTCTCTCTCTCTCTCTCTCTCTCTCTCTCTCTCTCTCTCTCTCTCTCGCTCTCTGTGTCTCACTCTCTATTTATGTCTCTCTTCTGCTCTCTTCTCTATCTATCTATCTATCTCTCTATCTATCTCTATCTATCTCTTCTCTCTCTCTCTCTCTCTTTCTATGTCTCTCTGTCTCTCTCTCTCTCTCTCTCTCTCTCTCTCTCTCTCCTCTCTCTTCTCTTTCCTATCTTCTCTCTTTTCTCTGTGTCTCGCTCTCTCTCTCCTCTCTGTCTATCTCTCCCCCCTCTCCTCTCTCTCTTTTCTCTCTGCTTCTCTGTGTCTCTCGCTTCTCCTCTCTGTCTATGCTCTCTCTCTTTCTCTCTCTTTCTCCTTACGTCTCTCTCTCTGTATCTCTCTTTCCCTCTCTCCTCCGGTCTCTCTCTGTATCTCTCTTCCTCCCTCTCTATCTCTCTCTCTTTCTCTCTCTCCCTCTCTCTTCAGTTTAAACTTACAGCATGAAATCAGCTTCGAGAGACGTGATGGCTGTCAGGTCTGGAAACACCACAATCCCAGTGTTTGAGATGCTCCTGCAAAAATAAAACAAAACAATCAGCGCCGTGTGTGTCGCCAAAAACATTGTACTATCAGAACTCGGATAAGAGGCTCAACCTCAACAAACACACCCACACACACACACACACAGTCAGTCTGTATTTTACAGTAACGCTGATCCGATCACTGTATTTCTAATGTACATTCAGATGTATGGAACAAACACACTCCTCACAGGTATCTGAGCTTGGGCAGGTTGTTGAAGGCTCGCTGGTGGATGTGTACCAAACTCCGTGTGTTTTGGATGGATCTGTGAACGAATCACAGTAAAACAGTCTACAATTGTATATAAATAAGCTGAAAAATACACTAAAAATTGCTGTTTAATATTTTCAGTGATCTAGAAGGTGAAGCAGGTGGTGATTCTGCTTCTTCTGTTATCTGTATAGTTATAAGTGTGAACTCCTACATCTCGGAGAGGTTCAGCAGGTTGTTGAAGGCCTGCGACTCGATGGTTTCCAGTGTGACACTTTGAGCAATTTCTCTGAAATCAAACAACACACACTATTTTTACATCACGCTTTAGTTCTCATGTCCTCTGTGGAAAATCTTCTGTTTATGTCTCTGGCTATAAAAATGATTTCACTGGTAGAACAACTATTAACCTTTGTTAAGTTTCTACATGATGATTCCGGAGCTGTTTATTTGTGTACTGATTATTGAAGCCTTCATGAACTTTTATAAATTCCTAGATTTCAGGTTTAGAGAAGCACCAAAACCAGCAGGTCATATGAGATGTTCGGTCTATTCGGTGTTTTTTTTATCTATTAAAATCATGGTTGATTGTTCATGCACTACAAGGATGGAAATTATCTAAGCCAATCAATTATCAGTTATCTGTCTTGTCCCACCCACATTGTTTATTTAAAATGCTGTTATTATATCCCATTACTGGAACTCATACAATAAACACACATCATATCTTTCTTTTCTTCTAACATTTTAAGCAACTGAACAGCGGAACATCTGTATTTAAGACTTAATCCAGCTTTGGAAATCCAGATGTTTAGCAGCTTTGATTTTGTGATAAAAAGTAAAGGAAACTCACATTCTTTTAACACCTCGCAGTCCGTCGAAGCTGAAACTGGGAATGGTCCTTAAGTGGATATAGTTTAGAACACTGAAAGGAAATTAAATATATTAAAGATTATCACAATAAAATGAGATAAATCACATTAAAAGTTTATCAATCACAATAATAAAGTGGTCGCTTAGTGGTGATGGACTGATACCAAAAAGACAGAGGTTCGATTTCCAGGTGTTGGATTGATACCAGATAGACCGGGGTTCGAATTCCAGCACCTTAACCAATAATCAAGTGGTGGCTTAGTGGTTAGGGTGTTGAACGATACCAGAAAAAGTAGGGTTCGATTTCCTCCTCCTTCACCTGCATTTTATTTGGGTTCTCCAGCTATGTCACACACTAAATTGTGATTAAATCTGAGTGTGTGATATGCTTATGCCTGATGCCCTGTGATAGACTGGTATCCTGCTCAGGGTTTTTCTCCTATCTGTCACTCTATGTTCCAGGGATCATGGCCTCGGTATCCACCATGACCCTGACCAGGAGACAGCTGTTCCGGTTTTCTACTTCTCCAGGGCCCTACACAGAAACTTTAATTTTGGAAAAAGCAGTGACGGGTGGTGCATTTGGTGCATTTGCGGCTTCATTGGTCTGGAAGTGGGGAATAAACTCTTTCCCACGCTGAGACAAGCTAGTTATCTTCAGGGTACCAAACTCTCCTCCCTACAACTTTTCTGGAAAAATCTGCCTTAAAGACGTATTTTTAAGTGGGTCTGAGACGTTAATTTCTCCTCCTCCGTCAGCCATTGTGGGCATAAAAATTCTAATTTAACTGTACAGACAAGTTTTGCTAGTCTGTGCTAGTCTGTAAGAATTTACTTTGATCAACCAATCAGAGGAGGAAAACATGTTGATGTCATCATGTTCCAGCTAGCAGGCCTTAGTAGGTGGGTTTAGATTTTAATGGTTAAAAAAACAGTCTTTAATAATATTAACCAATGATCAATCTGCCACTGCTGATATAGTTTATGTTTCATGGGCAGCGCAGAAACCTTTCTTTAAATGGATCAGATTTACCCTCAGTGTGCTTAGCAAATTATGCCTCTGTTAACTGGTTAATTTAGCTTTAGTGCCACACCCCAAGGGCCCCGGGGGCACTATAGAGGCAGTAGAGCACTCGGTCACTCTGAGCAGTGATGATGACTTGACTAAGTGCAGTTTTTGCATCTTGTCCTCGTGTCCATATGTTTGATATCCTTCACTGTCTCTCCTCAAGGTTTCGGTTGTATCAGATAGGGGAGATGATTTAATGCCTGAAGGACATGAACACACACATTCCTCACCCTCAGCAGGCGCTACCTTACTTTCATCACTAATGAGCTCGATCCTGACGCAGTTTTGGTAAAACAACTTGACCTCTCTCTCCTCCAGATGCTTTTTCCACATGTGTCCATTACTCCCTCACTGCTGCTCCGAGCGGTATTTAAAGAAACACACACGGATGAGGGTTCTTTAGGAAAAGAAGAAAGATTGACTAGAAATAGAATGTTTGACCTAGTAAGCGCCTGTGACCAGTTTCTGCAACACGTGTGACCTTAAAATGGTGTGTGTGGATGAAAAGAGATTACAGGTGCAACACACTGGTGAGGTAGAGGGTGTTGAGAGAGGGTAACTACAGAGTCTGTTAAAATAATAATCATAATCATGGCTCAAAACCTGCAAATCAACACAAAAATCTGTCTCTCTATCTGTCTGTCCGTCCATCCGTCCGTCCGTCCGTCCGTCCGTCTGTCTGTCTGTCTATCTATCTATCTATCTGTCTGTCTGTCTGTCTGTCTGTCTATCTATCTATCTGCCTGTCTGTCAGTCTGTCAGTCTACCTGTCTGTCTTTCTATCTGTCTGTTTGTCTGTCTGTCTGTCTTCACTTTATAACATTTAATTACGGTTAAATTTATAAATCACCTGCTGTTTAAATAGTAAATAAACTTATCTTAGACAGACAGACAGGCAGACATAGATAGATAGATAGACAGACAGACAGATCAATAGATAGATAGATAGTCAGATGGACAGACAAATTGACACATGGCGATAGATAGATAGATCGATAGATAGATAGATGGATAGGCAGTCATATAGACAAAAAGATAGATAGAAAGACAAACAGACAGACAAATTGACAGATGGAGATAAATAGATAGATAGATAGATAGATAGATAGATAGACAGACAGACAGACAGACAGACAGGCAAACTGACATCTCTATTACGTCTCCCTAGTGTGTTTCTATGTTAAAGTCACTCAAAGGATCAGACATTTGCTCATTTGTTTTTTTTAATCTCGCTAAACTTTATAAAAAGTTTCTCTCCGGTTTCCAGGTGCAGCTGTAAAGAGAAGATTGCCGTTATTCATGGCTGATGGGTGTGTGTTCTAATCTGTGTGTACCCACAGTGTGTGTCATGTTCTAGTTCTGTTCCAGCCTCAAATCTCACTTTCATTTTATTTCTTCTCATTATCAGTAGCGTCTCATTCACTGCTAGGGATAAAAGCCGAAATCAAGCGCATGCATTTGTCTGAGGTTCCGCTTTGTCACAAGCTGGACATTGACACGTGTCTCTTTCGCTTCCCGTCTGTGACATGACCTTCTTCTCATATGACACGGTATGTGCTGATATTTTTCAGTCGTATTGTTCAGGACAATAATGAAAAAAACCTAAAAAAAACCCCACTAGCACTAGCATGAAAGACGTGTACTAGCATGAAGGACTGTTCAATGCCCACGAGGTTTCACTGTGTTCCTTCTGAGTATTTTATTTAACCCAAAGGAGCTTTTCTTCAGGATGCTCAGGCTTTTATTTTACATATAGAAAAAGTCTTTTTATTCATTTTTATTTGTTTGTATGAAAAGATCAGGACACGATGAACTTGTGAAAACTCTCTCATATTTTTACATTTAAGTTTCTTCTTTGAAGAAAAGACACATTTTTTTTTTAAAGACACAATTTCACCAAATTAGGAGAAGAAGAAGTAATTCAACACTGTGTGACACACACACACACACAGAATAATTATTTTACCATGTGATCATGTGTAGCTTTGGAATCACAAACGAAGTTTGCAAACTGAAACTGTGATTATCATCCAATTTTTTTTTTTTTAAACATCAAGAAACCGAATATTTTACTATTAATCAGATTTTTAGACAGTTTAACTTACTTTAGGGTTAAAATAGTTGATATGATATTTTATAGTCAAATGTGCATCACGCACAACTTCAGTGTTGCATTTAACAGAGTTTTTGTTTAATATATTAAATTAAAATAAGTTTAGGGTTAGATTAGGGTTAGGGTAAGATTAGGCTAAGATTAGAGTTAGGTTAGATAGGGGTTAGGGTTAGATTAGGGTAAGGTTAGGATTAGGTCAGGGTTAGATTAGGTTTAGATTAGGGTATGGTTAGGATTAGGTTAGGGTTAGATAAGGGTTGGGTTAGGGATAGATTAGGGTTAGGTTAGGTTTAGGGTTAGGTTTAGGGTTAGGAAGTTATCATTATTATGTCATTCTATTTTCCTCGAACGTTTTATTAATTATTTTTAGGTTTTAAGTTTCTTCTTTTTAAGAATGATTTTTTTTTCCCCGAAGAAGACAAATTAGGAGAAGAAACAAAGTAAATCAACACTGTGTGACACACACACTTACACACACACACTTTGAATGATAATTGTACCACTAATCATGTGTAGTTATAAAATGATGTTTGCAAACTGAAACTGAAATATTATCCGATTAATATTGGATTCTTTTATTCTGAAACATATTAAATTATTAATCAGATTTTTAGACAGTTAAACTTATTTTAGGATTAAAATAGTTGATATAATGTTTTGCAGTTAAAGGTGCATCACACATGACTTCAGTGTTGCATTTAACAGAGTTTTGTTTAATATTATATTCAAGTTTAAGGTCAAATAGATGCAGAACCACATCATCAGCTCCAACATCTGGATTTGACTTAGGTTAGGACTTGAGCTGGTCCAGTTTTTATGTTTGCGACCTGTTTGTGTGTTTGTGCG
The DNA here is from genome assembly GCA_005784505.1 of Bagarius yarrelli. Taxonomy (NCBI): domain Eukaryota; kingdom Metazoa; phylum Chordata; class Actinopteri; order Siluriformes; family Sisoridae; genus Bagarius; species Bagarius yarrelli. The sequence goes on from VCAZ01000217.1 coordinate 395,958, forward strand.
TGCGTGTGTGTGTGTGTTGTTGTGTGTGATGTTGCACTTACAGTCTGCTGAAGGTGCCGCGCTGTTTTTGTTTTGCACCATGGTTTTGGTTTCCGTCGCGCTCGTGCAGCTGATGGTCTTGATGGAGCAGCGACACGTGTCCGGACAAACAAAACGCAAACACTCACACTGCATCATCGTCATCGTCAATGTGAAGAAGAACAATGATGTGCTCATGCTGTATGCTGGTCTTTAGCTTGTATCGAATGTTTTAATTCCTGTTCTTTTGCTTGTGTGATGATGTCCGCGGTGGGAGCGCACATCAGACTGCTCTCCAAACTGAAGTGTGTGAGATGTGGAGTGAGGATGAACTGTTAGATCAGTGTTTAAAAAGTTGGTAGAGGGAGAGAGTGAGGGAGGGAGGGAGAAAGAGGGAGAGAGGGAGGCAGGGAGGGATGGGGGAAAAGAGAAGGGGGGAGAGAGAGAGAGAGAGGAAGGGAGAGAGAGAAAGAGAAGAAAGGGAGGGAGGTAGGGAGAGGGAGGGAGGTAAAGAGAGAGAGAGGGGAAGAGAGAGAGAGAAAGAGAGAGAGAGAGAGAGAGAGATGTTAGGTTGATCAGTGGTTCTAAATTGCCAATAGGAGTGAGTGTAAGTGTATGTAACCCTGAGATGAACTGGCAACCTGTCCAGGGTGTCTCACTCCTGCCTTTCGTCCTTTCCGAGACGGCTGGAATAGACTCCAGCAGATCCCTGTGAACCCAAGTTAGGGAATAAACGGGTATAGAAGATAAATGAATGAATGAATCTCCAGAATGTGTGTGTTAGAGGTGATGGCTAAAGAAAGGAAAATCTTCCTAAGATGATATGGGAAACCTTGAGACCAACCAACTCCAAACAGAATAACTGGATATGAACATGTGCAAACGTTCAGCTCACGAAGAATCCTGAGAGAAACAAGATCTTCAGATGGATTTTTTCTCCAGGGATTTTATTCCCCATGACTGTCAACAGAAATTAATCAAACGGATTTAATGTGAGAAATCAATGAAGGAGTAAAGGCATTCTGGGAGTTTGTGCCAAATGGCTGTCCACATCTGCTCGGGACATGTTGACCCAGACTGAGATGATATTTGTTTTCACTCCGGTGACTGGTTTGTGACTGATAAGCATAGAAATGCAGAATAACTATGAAGGATTATAAACTGATGATGTAACAACATCTAATATAATCACATGTTGAAGAAAAATCACATTCAATTATTTTACTGGTTTTATAATTCTCATGGTGTGACTATTAATAGTTTTCCAATGGATTCCATATGGACAAACACACACACACACACACACACACACACACACACATACATGGAGAGTAAACAAAATTTCCAGAACAACAGAAGGTTAAAAGTATTTTTTTCTGGCTGCTTTCTCTCTGTTTGATTCTGTACTCCTGTCATGTTGGAACAGATTTATGCTTTTCTTCTTCTCCTTTCGGCCACAGCGAATCATCTGTCTCCATCTAAACCTTATTCCCTACAACCTCTTCACCCACACCCACTAACTTCA